>OU342745.1:317100561-317542973 GCA_910589775.1 Avena eriantha | reverse complement strand
CAATGACCACTGGTGGAATCCATGTGTGGTTTGTTGGAAAGAACACACATGCAATGACTCTAGTGGTTGATCCATGTGTGGTTTGTGAAAAGAACACACATGCAATGACTCTCGAGGTTGATCCATGTGTGGTATGTGAAAAGAACACACATGCAATGACTCTAGTGTTGGTTTTAGTATAAGAACACACATGCAATGACTCTAGTGGTTGATCAATGTGTGGTTTGTGGAATTAACACATATGGAATGACTCTAGTGGTTGATCCATGTGTGGTTTGTGGAAATAACACACATGCAATGACTCTAATGGGTCCACATGTGTGGTTTGTGGAAAGAACACCCATGCAATGACCACTGGTTGATCCATAAGTTTTTTGTGGAAAAGAACACACATGCAATGAGTCTAGTGGATCCATGTGTCTTTTGTGGAAAAGAAAACACATGGAATGACTCTAGTTGTTGATCCATGTGTGGTTTGTGGAGAAGTACACACAAGCAATGACTCTAGTGCTGGTTTGTGGTTTTAGTATAAGAACAAACATGCAATGACTCTAGTGGTTGATCCATGTGTGGTTTGTGGAAAGAACACACGTGCAATGACTAGTGGTTGATCCACATGTGGTTTGTGGAAAGAACACACATGCAATGACCACTGGTGGATCCATGTGTGGTTTGTTAGTATAAGAACAAACATCCAATGACTCTAGTGGTTGATCCATGTGTGGTTTGTGGAAATAACACACATGCAATGACCACTGGTGGATCCATGTGTGGTTTGTGGAAAAGAACACACATGCAATGACTCTAGTGGTTGATCCATGTTTGTTTGTCGAAATAACACACATGCAATGACTCTAGTGGTTGATCCATGTGTGGTTTGTGGAAAGAACACACATGCAATGACTCTAGTGGTTGATCCATGTGTGGTTTGTGGAAAGAACACACATGCAATGACCACTGATGGATCCATGTGTGGTTTGTGGAAAAGAACACACATGCAATGACTCTAGTGGTTGATCCATATGTGGTTTGTGGAAATAACACACATGCAATGACTCTAGTGGTTGATCCATGTGTGGTTTGTGGAAAGAACACACATGCAATGACTCTAGTGCTTGATCCATGTGTGGTTTGTGAAAAGAACACACATGCAATGACTCTAGTGTTGGTTTTAGTATAAGAACACACATTTAATGACTCTAGTGGTTGATCCATGTGTTGTTTGTGGAAAAGAACACACATGCAATGACTCTAGTGCTGGTTTGTGGTTTTAGTATAAGAACAAACATGTAATGACTCTAGTGGTTGATCCATGTGTGGTTTGTGCAAAGAACACACATGCAATGACTAGTGGTTGATCCATATGTGGTTTGAGGAAAGAACACATATGCAATGACCACTGGTGGATCCATGTGTGGTTTGTTGGAAAGAACACACATGCAATGACTCTAGTGGTTGATCCATGTGTGGTTTGTGGAAAGAACACACATGCAATGACTCTAGTGGTTGATCCATGTGTGGTTTGTGGAAACAACACACATGCAATGACCACTTGTGGATCCATGTGTGGTTTGTGGAAAAGAACACACATGCAATGACTCTAGTGGTTGATCCATGTTTGTTTGAGGAAATAACACACGTGCAATGACTCTAGTGGTTGATCCATGTGTGGTTTGTGGAAAGAACACACATGCAATGACTCTAGTGGTTGATCCATGTGTGATTTGTGGAAAGAACACACATGAAATGACCACTAGTGGAGCCATGTGTGGTTTGTGGAAAAGAACAAACATGCAATGACTCTAGTGGTTGATCCATGTGTGGTTTGTGGAAAGAACACACATGCAATGACTAGTGGTTGATCCATATGTGGTTTGTGGAAAGAACACACATGCAATGACCACGGGTGGATCCATGTGTGGTTTGTTGGAAAGAACACACATGCAATGACTCTAGTGGTTGATCCATGTTTGTTTGTGGAAATAACACACATGCAATGACTCTAGTGGTTGATCCATGTGTGGTTTGTGAAAGGAACACACATGCAATGACTCTAGTGTTGGTTTTAGTATAAGAACAAACATGCAATGACTCTAGTGGTTGATCCATGTGTGGTTTGTGGAAATAACACATATGCAATGACTCTAGTGGTTGATCCATGTGTGGTTTGTGGAAATAACGCGCATGCAATGACTATAATGGGCCCACATGTGGTTTGTGGAAAGAACACACATGCAATGACTCTAGTGTTGGTTTTAGTATAAGAACACACATGCAATGACTCTAGTGGTTGATCCATGCGTGGTTTGTGGAAATAACACACATGCAATGACTTTAGTACTAGTTTGTGGTTTTAGTATAAGAACACACATGCAATGACTCTAGTGGTTGATCCATGTTTGTTTGTGGTTTTAGTATAAGAACAAACATCATCTCTCTCTCTTTCTCTCTCTCTCTTTCTCTCGTAGAAGCCCAAACCTGTGCCCACTCTGTCTGCTACGCCCTGATTGGTTGTCACAGCTGTCACGCGATCGTGCGCACCAACGGTTGATCCTGTGTGATCTAACGAGGCTCGTTGCACACGTTGTGCCCTTCACAGGACAGCGCGAGACAACACAGACGTCTCCCTCAACGAGACTTCTACAAGAAGGAACATGATGCCGTCCATGGAAAAAGTGGTCGAGTGGTCATGTCATGTTTAATCTAGTCTGCAAAGGCTACAAGTCTAGTACACGGCAACTGGTCATCCACGGACTACCGACTATACCATTTTATGCAGTGCGCCTGCACTCTCACTTCCGTTAGGTCCCCACCACACGAACCTTCCACGCGGCAGCCGCAGCCGGAAGAGCTATCAACCAGGGCCCTCGAGGAGGCCTAAACGTCCCCGCATTAAAAACCCAGCCTATCGGGTCCTCCTTTCGCACTCATCCACTACTCTCTCTTCCCTATCCAGCAAAACACCACAATCTTGAACGTACTTGCACGAACCTTCTCCATGAAACCAGTGCGTGGGGGTGAGTGTCTGGGCATCGCCGCCAGGGTGGTGCTTCACGCGGCAGATCTGGAGGAGCATCACACAACACAGGCCGAGAGGACGTGCAGTTCAACCCCTTTGGAGGCGCCGATGAGGGCGTGGAGTTCGACGAACACGCTCCGCTCGTGTACCCGGAGGTACATCTATTTCTACATGTTTCATATTTTGTGCTCGAGCTTAATCTATCCAGGCGTCATAAAAAATCTAGTCCTAATGATTAGATGCAACGTACGAACCGGTACATGGAGAGATCTAGTCTGTTCTGAATGAATCCACATTATTATTTATTAATAAGTTACCAAGAACACAAACCACATTAATTTAAGAGCGAGCCGGGGAGACGGCCGTAATGAACTGCTGAATCTGTATAGACATGTTATTGCATCGAAAGTAACTTGGAATGGTGGAAGGAATATATATTTATTATTTTTCTCACTTCGGTTTGTATTCCATACATTACAGGTGTATTCAAGTGAGATGGACTCTGACAAGGAGACCAGGGACAACAAGAGCCGACATGTCATGAAGAAGCTCAAGAGCGGGATAATCCCTTTCCGCACTCGACTTGGGGAGCTCAAGTGCCCTTTCTGTAAGAAAGGAGTCAACCCGAGGATTGCCAGCTTGATCCCACATGCGGTTGGCATCAGTAAAAGCCCGGCTAGTAAACACATGTCGGCGACCAAGGCTAAGCACGCTGCTTATGGCAAGTTCCTGAGGGACTATGTCAAGAACGGCCTAGTGTCCCCTTACTTAGGAATCAACAACTCCTAGACGACCAACCCCGTCATTGTGTTGGCCCGGGAACTAATAATATTTAGTTCTCTTACCGTATCTAGACCCTTAAACTATGTGGATTTCTATTTTCATACCCTTCAAAATATATTCAAGTTCATCTGTTTATGTTATTAAAGTTCCGGTGGCATACTCGTTATTTTGCATGGATAGAGGGGTGCCCTCGATAGATATAAGGGTTGTCCTATCCGCTAGATCACAGAGGATCAACGGTTGGTGGAAAAAACTGAGTACAACTGAATCTCCATGGTTAGACACGACGGAAAAAACGTGACTCACGGTACGCGTGTGCGGTGCACGGGGCGGTAGCGGACACGTGTGGCCGTGCACGGTGCATTAGCCTACGCGGTGCACGGTAGTGCAATGAAACACCGCTTCCCTTCTCCTTTAATAGAGGCCTCCCCACTCCCACTCCCACTCATCACGCACTCGCTCACTCAACCGTTTCCACTCGTCATGTGCTGAGGAGGCTAAAGTCTGGTCAGTACAATAACTTCTTCGCCGGCGACGTGTACAGGTGCCTCTTCTGCCCCACCAGGAGGCTCCACGGCACGGACTTCAACTCCCTCGTGAAGCATGCCGAGGACGTGAGGACCTGTGGCGAGTCCGTGAACGTCCACGGCTTCAGGGCCAAGCACCAGGCGCTCGGTCTTCACCTTCACAGCCTCCAGAAGGTGGCTATCGAGGAGGGTCGCATGCCCCCGATCAGACCCAAGGTGCCCAAGGTCAAGGGGCTGGGCAGTAAGAAGTGGAGGAGGCGCCAGAGGGAGGAGGTGGATGCCCTCCTGGCAGAGGCCACGAGGGGCCACTGATCAGCTGCTGCTGCTGCTGTTGTAAAGCAGCTTCTTTTGTCTTGTCTGTGTTGAAACAGTCCGCTGTTGCTGCTGCTGAGCAGCCTAATGGTCGAACCTCGTTAAGTACCGTGCTATATAACCTATATCAGCTGCTTTATCTACATCTGCTCTGTTTACTGAATTTATTTATGGTGCTGGTTTGTTTTGCTGCTCTAGATTTGCTACCAGATTGGGGTAAAACGATCGCAAAAGGAACAATGAATGAAGAGAGATGCTGCTCTAGATTCCCTACCTTTTTGGGCAAAAAAACACAACTGTTAGAGAGAGAGAGAGGGGAAAAGGCGCTCTTTAAAAAGGCCACTTTAGGCGTCATGGCGCACGTAATGGCCAAGCCTTTGACCAGACGGCACCCCCCTCCGAGCGCATGTGAGGGCAAACGAGACACAATGTTGCTATAGCTAAATCTGACAAAAAGATGAATTTGGCTTTACCATGCAATTTGGCTAGAGATCCACAATGTAGGTATTCTAAATCCCTAAACTATGTGGTGCGTTGAAACCTAATGCTTTTCCACCGACACATGTGTTGCAAAGTTGCTTGATCGTGCATGCTTACACAAGTGTCCTATAGAGAAACTTATAGAACCATGGGCAAACGAGTTTCATTTTGGCAAACTTGGGACAAGCTTTGCGCAATCGGTAGGCCTGATCGGGTGGGCGGCAGCCCCGGGGTGCAGGGATGCTAGGTCCATGTATATGCTTACACTTCTTAAACTTGTTAGGAATTAGTAATAACTATACGCTTCCTTCTGTCCTGTCACGTTACGTCGTGTCAGCACTGTGCACCCGCTGCGGATCGGCAACGGGACGATGGTCTATGTGACCGGTCTCTGCCACGCCAAAGCCACGTCGCACACCCGTCCCATCGCCTACCGGGACGAACGCCGAATTTAATCGCTAGGATTAGAGACCATCGATGCTCGCCTAGTCAAACTTGCTTCCGCATGGGTATGACCGGAATATTGGTAAACGGAATTTAAGCATCGCCTTCTATCTCCTCAGCACATCACTATGCAAAAATCCCCAACTCATTCCTTCCACCGGCGCCGCCACCGCAAGAACCATTGACCCTGCCGCAGGCACCGCCTCCGCCTGGCCATACCACCGCAACAGATCACTCCACCTCCACGCCCAGTCCCAGCCACCGCTACCGAAACTAGGCCACCGCAGACGAACATTAGCTGCTGCCATGGATGCAGAGTACGGCGTGTTCGGCGACGGGAGCGACTACACCGACGAGTACACCGTCACCGCCCATGGCACCACCAAGCTGACGGTCGTCCACACAAATACGTCAGCGGAGGTGGCCAAGGTCATCGCAATGTACGAGCGGTGGCTACAAGATCTGATGGACAGGTACAAGATCGTCAGCCTTGACCTCGAGTATACCAGAGATAGGAAGAGGACGACGCTTTTGCAGCTGTCCATGCGCAACCACTGCCTACTATATCATGTATGTAGGGCCAAATCTGTATGCCCGGAGCTTCGCGAGTTCCTACACAGGAGGGAGATCTACTTCGCCAGCGTCGACATCAAGAACGACACTCCGAAGCTAGAACAGGATCTCCTCGTTCATGTCGTCAATCACGTCGATCTCCAACGTTTGTGGAGGTACCCGGATGGCGGTACGGGGAAAGCCGGCATGGCTAGACTCGCTTCCGACATCATCGACCGCGAGTACGCTGGCATGAAAATCGAGTTCTCGAAGCACCTGCACGAGCGATGGGAGTGGAGGCACCTGGATTACGATGCGATCAAGTACGCAGCCAGGGACGCGTATGTTTGCTACGAGATCCTCAACAGGATCTGGCGGGTGGGTGAGTGTGCTGTTTACCACTACTAGTTTCGCATATAGTTCCTAGTTTTATCTCGCCTGTATTTTACCTCGCCTGTATTTTCTAAGCATTCTGTGTGTAAGAACCCAGCTCGTATGATCCCTGTGCTATTAGCTACTTAACCTGTATGAATTACATTCCCCCTTTTGTATGCTCAACATTCATTCTTACAAATTATGTCTGTGCCATTTGCATGCGGCAGAATCCAGGACTGACATGCATAAGGTGTGATACAGTCATAAGTCATAACCAAACCCAGATTATAGAGGAGGATACAGTCATAAACCAGATTATAGTTTGACAAAGGTAATACACAGCAGTTCGTAATTTCTCACGTAGTGTACTTATGAAATAACATGTTTTCATAAACACAACAATCATGCACTAATAGTCTACATCCCAGCCTGTTGGAGAAGGCAACCGATCCCAGGATGCCTTCGGTCGCTTGCCCCGGTTTGTAGATTCATCTACGATCCGACATCCGGGACAAACAACCTGCCTTGGTGGTGGTTCAATGATGCGATGCCTGGAACGAGATTTTACAATCTGGCGGTACAGCTCGTGGCTAACATACCCATTAATTGCAGCGTACTTCAGATTAGGTTCAGAAAGTGGCTTATCCTCCCAGTAATCGTGCCCTAAATGCCTCCACGAACATCTCGACAATCCGTCCTTCATGTCAGCGTACCACGGGTCTATGAGTTCGGAGGCAAGAGCGGCCATCCCGGTCTTGCTTCCCTTCGTCCCTGGGATCCAGTAATTTCCTGGATGTCCACTCTGCACTCCTTTGGGATTTTAATGTTGATAGTCGGGCTTTCAAGTAGTTTACTGTCATTAGTGATGTCAACACTGGTAAATGTTATGTGCTAGTTCACGAGAAAGTCATGAATCAGATCCCTAATGCTTTCGCCCCACCTGCATGAAAATGAATTCAGACAAATAATATAGCAATAACTTTTGCCCCACCCGTCAGCCCCTTTCTCGCAAAAAGGCTGGTATACGAGGACGTACCCCTTCATGGAGAGTTGCACCACGGCGATCCTATGGTGATCGAGGTTGTACTTGAGGTCGAGACCTATGAACCCGTTTTCTTCGAACTGCAGCCAACTCGTGTAATTATTCAGAGTGTTCCTCACCGTCCGAGGGTCGGTGGTGTAGACGACATCGATCTTCTTCCCACCATGTACTTCGATGTCGAAGTGCGCATTTTCTTGCCTTCCATCGTTTCGGACGTCCGGAGAGTCCATGACTACAGGCAAGAGGGAAATGATACGGAGGAAGAGGGTGATGCGATGGTGGAGGAAATGGATGAGGCCGTGGAGGAGAAAGACGATGAGGTCGTGGATGAGGAAATGAGATGGAGAAGTGAAAGATTGGAACTTCCCTTACCAATATCTGGAATGGTGCACGACCGTTCATAGTAGGGTGAAGGTGGAGCAAAATGGCGGTTTTACACGTCTACGCTAGCGCTTCCTAAAATTTGTTCTCCACCACTTGCATGCGGTGGAATCATTTCAAACTTAGGCACATTTACGCGTGCCGACCTTCACTCACTGACAGGCGGACCGCACATTCCCTTTTACGATTTATTTTTTCACTTCCTTAGACGGTTCTGGTGCCCGCCCTCAATAATTACGCCCCCCGTTCTTTTCTTGCACGCGGACGAGAACCGGCGGCGGCGGCGGTTCCTTGCAGATTCGCTCCCCACTCAAACAACTGCCCCCATCCCTGATTCCACGCCCTCTCGAATCCATCCGCCTCCTCATCACCACGCCTCCATTAATCCACCGGATTCCAGACTCCATTTGCCGCTATGGGTAGAGCTTGGGGTAGCAGCAGACTGAAGCGAAAGGCATGCGACGACGATGCGGATGGCCAGGGCAACCGCTACCGCGAGGATTGGGGATGGCCGAACCTCATCGCCGCGAACATGCACATGATCGCCTCGGAGTTGGACATCATCTTAGCCGACCGCCTCGCTCGCTGCATCCCTGTCTACCGCATGACGATGCGGAACATGGATGGACAACCGTTCGGCACGCTAGGCCTTCTTTACCCCGATAACAGAAAATGGCCAGACGACCGTGATGGCCACGTAAGTTCCAGTATCTAGCTTATTCGTTCAGTCATATCATTGATTCATATGTGCTGAACTCTCATCGGAATCCTATGTTCCTTTCGTCGAACGTGTTGTGTGCACACGCGGTTTGAACAAATCGAACCATTTAAGACTATTCTGTACAGCGAAAGCTCTGCTCGTACCTGATATTCTGGTATTTTCATAGTGATAGACGAGTTGTCAATGGAATGCCTGCTAGGTGATATTCTGTTTCCTAGAATAAAAACAAACAGATTAGATGATTTAAGGCTGTTATGCCCCGAGCTGTTTAATTATGATCATCGTCAGGAGTTTGTTTTGGGGGGCTCTGCTCCTACTCCATATATTGAGTATCTTCGTAGTGACACAGGCACAATTTAGGCAATATCTGAGGAGACACTCGTATTTAGGCGATATTTTGTTTACTTTAATATAAAGGTCCAGTTGTCAAATTGTATCTACAATGGAATCCATGCTAGGTGATTGTACCAACTGACAACAAACTCTGCAGAATATTCATGCAAAACTGATGTTGCTGGATAAGTGGTCGGAATCAGTAGTGGTGAATATCAAGGAAGAAGAAGAGACGGAAATGAGAGATGACCAGAACTGGGTGGGTGGCAACGGCGAGTGGCTGGTCCTTTTATCCTAGGATGGGAGTACTTGGACTCTCAAAAATTGCTACAGATCGGAGAGGCTAGCAGTGCCATCTTTGAAGGGTGTCGGCATTACTGCATTCAACAGCAGGTGGCCGCCGCCCATTTCCGAATTCGCTTACAGGTTCAACATGGCAGAACTTGAGCTCGTGAAGGTACAGCTCCCACATAGACCGCGGGAGGGGGCGTGGAAAAACTGGGAGTATGACCTCTTGGCGGTGTTCGACAAGGCAATAGCATTCATTAGATGCACAGATAAACAATGAATGGACAGTCTTGCGCGACGACTTCCTGTGGCTGGAGAAGTATGTCGACGCCGTCTTCACCTACGGCTGCTCTTTGTACAGACCGCAATGCATTTATGCGGTCACTGAACCTAGCGGCGACGTGCGTGTTTGGGAGCCGTCCATTTGGGGTGAGTCATGGTGTCATATAGCATCTAAAATCCCATTCAAAATTCTGCTTACTGACCATTAGTAACACGCAGGTACCAACATAGCCCCGCGCATAATTCCATCTCTAGTCGTCGAAGATGCAGTAGCAGATGCTGAACTTGGGAAACGGCGCTGGTCCTGGCACCTCTCAGAGACAACACGGAACATCATGATGAAATCTTGTGGATTCATATCAGGGGAGCACTAAACAACGTTGGTGATACAATAGAACATATGGGGACACAACTTTCTTCATACCCATCGCTGCGGTGTCACGTTTTCTCGAGGTCCGCATGCTCATCCGAAGACCCAGTAGAGCAAGTCTGGAGCAGAGTCAACAATCTGAAGGGACAATCTGTGTTTCTTGGGATCAACTACCCTTTCTTTGTCGGAGCCCCTGGAGCTCTTGAACCTGTAATTGCTCAGGCAGCCATGGCCCCTGATGCTGCTACTGCTGCTGCTGATGGTGGTGGTGTTGGTGGTGGTGGAGCTGACGAAGAACTAGCTGCTGCTGCTCCTAGTGAAGCTGACGAAATACTTGGTGATGCTGCTGCTGGTGAAGCTGACGAAATACTTGCTAATGTTGCTGGTGGTGAAGCTGACGAAATACCTGCTGAGGCTGTTGCCGGAGTCCAGGAAGAACATGCTGGTGTTGTTGCTGAGGTGCCAGCACTGCTAGTATTGATAGCAGACTGTGTGTTTGCTGCACACTCACGCGCCTATCATGTTGACACTCCAGATCCGACCTGGAGCCGAATCCACGTCGGGGGGGAGGGGGCCTACAATTGGCTCCTCAGTGGGGTCGTACTATTTGAAGGAGAATGAAAGACAGCCAAACGCAGCATTCTGGTTCGTTCCGACGATACCACCAGCTCTAGGGACCTAGTGCTCATACTGGCAGATCCGATGAACCATTGTTCTTTATCTTTATCATTAGTTACGCTTATGTGTGTAAAGACTAAGCTGTGCTTATTTGTGTAAGACTAAGTTAGGCCTAACTGCGTAATATTTAGTGAAGCCTAGCTTTTCTTTCCATGCCCATAACAACAGAATTGCACCATAGAACATACAAATGTAATGTGCATACCACACATTTTTGCTCAGGATAACAACCACTACAAGCAAATGATACATCGTGTACGCATTTGAACGCATCACTAGAATGTGCCACCTATTGATCATTGATGACATGGATCTAGCTTTTCTGCGCTTATTTGCATTGAATCGCTCATTGATTTGTTCACATATTTTTTGGCAATGGCTGATGAACTCCACTCTCTTGGTAACTTGCTTCCTCAGTGAGCACTTGTTGATGCAATGCAAAGTATAGAACATGGTCATCATCGTCATTCCATTTAGGTTCTCTATGTTTCGTCATCACGGAGCTACTAATTTCAAATGAAAATCTAGTAAACGATATATGTGTACATTGTTAGAGTATGCTACGGCCACGGTACATACATGTTTTTCTACAATCACAAGAAGAAAACTTGATGGATTTTCACCTTATTGGTGTTGTGCCGAACTGGGTGGATGTGGCTTTGGGGTTCGGAGAGGAAGGCCCCGTGGCTCGTGCATGTGCGACCACGGCGACGGCGAGCTCAGATTCTGGAGGAGACCAACAGGACCGAGCATGGTCGGCATGGGTACAGATCTCACCCGGGAATGAATTCCCGTCCCCGTGCCGTGCCAATGGTGCGGTCATGGTGAGGGTGAGCTCCGATTCGGGATGGGGAGGAGAACGGGCCAAGCAGGTTTGTCCAAGTCCTAGCTCCGCGCCATGGCCGCGACCACAGATTGCCGCCCTAGAGGAAGAAGCAGACGCGTAAAGGATGCATGCGCCAACGCTGCAAGCCTACATGGCAGCAACGACGACAGCGACATAACGACGAAAGCTGACAGGGGGACCCAACTTGACGGCCGTTAGCCTGATTTTTTGTATTGAAACGTAAAGTTAAATTCGTGCCGAAAAGGACCCTCTGAGTATTTGGCACGCCAATTATAGTCATCGCGGATGATATCAGGGAACTCGGGTACCGCGTTGCCTGGCCACCCCAACTTTCAGGCCGCAAAATGATATTCTTCTGTAGCAGCCCCTTCCCTTTGTCCTTTTGTGCTTGGAGGAAGGAGAGATGTCCCCATTGGTCACACTTTCCCTTTACTGCTTGCAGTTGCTACCACTCCTCCTCTCTGACCTGCAACACGACCAGATACCACCTCCACCGCCCCTAGAAAACCCTCCCCTGGTCTCACCTCTTCCTCCTCACCTCTCATGGACCATGTCCATGGTGCACCTTCCCCCACTCGAGATAAATTGGCCAGAGGCCACCCCACTCCCCTTCTCCCTCATTTTACCTCCACACTCTCCCCACCCACCTCTCCCCGAGCTCCAGATCTCGTCCCCTAGCTCTCCCTCGCCATGGAGGAGAAGGAGCTCTCCTCTCGGTCTCCTACGGGCAGTGGAGTGCTCCGTCGACTCTGACCTTCCCCTGCCCCTCCTATCCACCCCTCACCTCTTCGCTAGAACCCCTGCAGAGCCCTCCTCAAGCCCCTGCCTCTGCATGTCGCTGGAAGAAGGAGAACTCCTCCTCTCGGCCATTTCCAAGGTTGAGCATGTGTACCCTCTCTTCCACTTCCCCTCCCTCTGCATGTGTCACCCTTGAGATCCCCCTTCTCTCCTGAATATAACTCTACTCCCCTCTTGCCCTAGGACCGCCCCAAAACGCTGCTCTGACGAGCTCTGGCGAGGATCTCTCGGCCACCGTCGCGCCAGACCCCTCCAGACGCGGGAACCCTTCATGCCGCCCCTCTACGGACTCGCCCCGGAGTCCTCCGTCGCCCCGGCACCTCCTCGACGCCTCTCGGCGACCCCAGGTGAGCCCCTGACCCTGCCGGCGCCGCTGCTAGGATTTCCTCCCTGTCTACGCGATTAGAGGAAGGAGACGATGGGGCGTCGTTGATCTCATCTAGATCCGATGGCCCTCATCCCTCGATACCGCTTCGTGCCCCCAAGTGGCTGACAGCCAGGCCCTGCCGCGCGAGATTTGAACTCCTCCCGCACTGGGCGCAGCCGGATGGGCCGAATCCTCCTCCTCGGCCCAACTCCCTTGCAGCTCCGGCCCAGCGCACCCTCTGTCCTTTTCTTTTAATAGATCTGTTAATCCAGAAATTTGACTCGTTAGATTAAATCAATTTGAAAATGGAAACCAGTTACAATTTCCTAGATTTAAATTTCCTAGGGTTACTGAAGGTTTAATCTATCATACAGTACCTTTGTCTGCCTCAAATATTGCAAATTTTAGTTATACTAAATCTGCTACAAAAATGTATCATATTCTACTAAGAAAATCCCCCTATGAGTTTCACAACTCCAATTGGGGTAAACCTAAGTGCCCCTGGAAGGTACCACCTATACCCATCTCATGGCCTTGGCCTCAATCCAAGTGGAGCTTTTGTTCTCCTGTAGTAAAAATAGCAAAAGCAGAGGCTTTCTGCCTTTAGAAAATTCCCTAGTAAGATTTGCAACATATTTTGGTTAGTTTCTACATCCTAGTGATGTGGCTCATCATTACCTACCTAAATCCATGAGCTCATAATTTATTGAGCCCTGGATATTTCTCTGTGAATTAAACTACTCTGTGCATGGTTTAATCACCTCTAAATTCACTATAGTAGTTCTGCTAATCCAAAAATGTTGATTCCAATTTCTACAGAAAGGTATTGGAAATACCTACCATGTGTCCTTGGAATCAAAAAAAATCTAATGTAGATTTAATCTGGTGAAAAAGACAAGTTGTCTACAAAACTTCCTTTGGGAATTTCCTGAGGGCATTCTGGTAATTGTCTTGACTTGATTCCAACTCACGGTGAACAAGTACATCAAACCCTACCTAACCATCCAAGAAAATAATTTTTGGAGCTCCAGAAACTTCCTGGTGAATTATTTCCTAAAACTAGAGTCTTATTCACTATAAAAATCACTATAAATCTTTTGTAATTGATAAAATAGTGAAACCACTTTTGTTGGCTTCATCTTATCAATACCTATCTGTTGGTATCATGTTTTTACCATGGTACCCTACAGAATGTGGTCTTGTCCAGAAATCCATCTCTTAGGTATTTCCTAGACTATAAATCCTAAGAGGGTTTCCTTTCATATTTCCAAAACAAAGCCAATCCTAGTAAATCCATTCTTCCTAGGACCTAATGATCTATGCACTTGTATTGTTCATTGTTTGCTGTATTTATTGGTGCTCGTATGCCTTGTGTTGATTGTGGCTTGGTTTGTTTGCATGTGTTGTCTGGACGACGATAGTTGCGATGAAATCGGAGAGCGGAAGAAGTGGTACTTATTATTGATATTGGTATTCTGGGGTTACCTAAAGAGGAAGTCCAGGGACATATTGCCATATTGCTGATCATCAGGCAAGCCACCTTCTTGCTCATAAGCCTTGTCCTACTATTTTACTTATGCATGCTTTATCAACTGTCTATTAAAAATTGCATTGTTTTGCTATATATTGATATATATATATATATATATAGATACGGTAGTGGTTTGGCTCCTCCAAACCATTACACTTTGGTACTACTAAGTACAACCTCCTTGGTGGCACCTAATTGTCCATAGTAGAATAGTTGGTGCTTATCCACCATACCCCTTTGGAGACCCCGATTTAGCCGAAGCAAAAGCTAGAGGATGGGAAGACCCCGGAAAAAGTTTTACCAAATGTTTTAAGATATAACCTTGGTGAGGTGGGACCTCCCAAGAGATGTTGAGAAAGAAAAAGGTTTTGCTTTTACAAAATGCTGGAGGAAAACCGGAGGAAAGGTTTACGAAAATGCACATGGTTCTTTGCAGTCTAGCTATAACAACTTAACCCTGTGCAACCACATTACTCTGGTATGGGACAGGGCTGGATTTGATGGTTTTCTATTCCGGTATAAGCTGCCTCGCAACAACTACATGGGATCGGGGATGTAACATCCCAAAACTTCAATCCAAGCTTATCAAGATCTAAAATCATCAAATTTGGGGTTAACAAAAACTTTTCCAATTTAAAAATAAAGGCATTCATGTGTATGTGCATTTAAATTAGGAATTGATTTGAATTGCCATGGTTCTATGATCCTTTGCTTGTAAAATGTTTCTTAGGTGATTTAAATATCATCTACATCATTTCCAAACTTTTCCCAAAGAAGATCAAATAAAAAACAATTAAAAAGGAGGAATGGTCATTTTGACCATTTTAATCCACTACACTAGTTTGAGTGTTCCTAGCACTCATTTCTTAACAGAAACAATTCATGATCTTTGCACGCCTTGCTAGTACACATAATGAGGTACCAAGGAACACCTTTTGATCTGCTAAAAACATTCTTTTACTTATTTTAATTGGCATGTGAAAATTGAATCCAATGCATATGCATAGATCACCCCTATTTCAAAAACCATCTATTTGAGCTCCACTTTCAAAACCCTTGCAACCAGAGACTACCTAGCACTAGTGCAGAACACCCAAAAATTTTGAAACCAAAATTCAAAAGTTTTTCTCTTTCGGCCATTCTATCAAACACTTTGTGGGCAAGATCAAAGTGGCCTAACTATCACTGTTTTGGGCTTGATCTTGTCTAGAAAATTGGAGTGCTTTGATCACTCTTGTCTCCCTCAAGCCTAACCAGACCAACACCAGCACATCCCCTACCTCCTAGTTGCACTGCATTGCCATGCCAAGCCACTCCTCGCCGGCCAACCATGCACTCGCAGCAGCAGACCGCTTCCCCCTCTCTCGCCATGTCTACAAGCTAGCCAGTGGTCCACCGCCACCGTCCAACCAGCCCTAGCCCAGAGACAGAGAGCAGAGCGGCCAGGAACCGCCGCGCCCAGAGCTGGTCGACCATGCCGACGCCGCCCGCAGAGCACGCTCTGTCCTCGTGTATCCAGACAACCCCTCGGTCACAGGCCACACCCACCGCTCCGCCATGACCTAGGGAACACCCTAGACACCCCCGTTCACCGTCCAACGCACCCCAGCCACCGCTCGCCGTCGGACCCGCCGCCTCTGCCGCCCAGAGCGTGTGACGCGCCCGACCAGCACAGAGCCCGCCTTGCCGCGCATTTAAGCCTCAGCGCACGGCCAGGAGACAGGCCACTGTCCCCTACCTCGAGCCACGCCGCTAGCCCCCTGTGCCGCCCTCGCCGGAGTCGCCTGCCCACACCGTTCGGTCTCACCGTCGAGCCTATATAAACCGGCCTCCCCAGCACCATTTCTCCACACCCACTCACTCCCCACCTCTCACTGAAACTCACCCACCTCTCGCCGACGCCGCTCGAGCAGCAGCTCGCCGGAATTGGAGCCGGAGCCGCCGCCTCTGGAGGAGAAGGGCGCCTGCGATTTAGGGCACCCCAAGCTCCGCCGCAACCGCGCCTCGCCTCGCCGTCGGCTTCCAGTTTGTTTGCCCGCCTCGCCGACCTTGCTAGAGCCCTGGTACGTCGCCAGTAGACCCCCACCGAGCCGCTAGGGTTTGAGCTTGCCGGCGACCTGTTCGTCGTCGACGACGCACCTCAGCCGTAGATCCCCCTTCTAATCCTATGGCCCACAACGCACGTACCGTTTCGCGTGTTAAGTACCGCTGACCAGCGGGACCCCCTATCAGCTGAGCCCCGCGCTGTGGAGCGCCACTGGGCTGGCCCATGTTCGTTCCCGCGCAAGCCTAGCCATTCAAAAATTGATTTTTCTTTTTAGAGTTAATCTTATTTCTGTCTACTAGTTGAAAATTCAATTCTGGGAGTTTTACAAATCCAAATTGCATGAAACCGATTTTGCCTGAAAGGTATTGAAATGATCTATCCAAGCCAGTTGGATTTAATCAATTAGAGTTATAGATCTCTCCTAGTAAAAATAACAAATCAGAAGCTTTTGCAACTTGCAACATTTTTATAAAATCAACCAAGTTAGCTTTTGAGTTGATTCCAACTCTCAAAAATCACATTTCATCATATATATCTAAATATGTAATAATATTAATGTTTACATGCAGTAACTTTGGACTAGTACCAAAATAATGCTATATAGGCATTTCTAGTCACTTTAAATCATTAAATAAAAAACTTGAACCAAAGTAATATTGATCCAACCTTTAAATCTCATTCCCACATGTTATAATATGTGGTGATGACATGTGTCAACATGATCCCATATTTTAAGTGGTGAATATTAAATCTTAGTTAATTTTTCAATGAGTAGAAATTACTTTTCTAAATTAAAAATATGAAACTAGTGATTTAAACTTGTGATGCTTGTGATGATAGTAGATCATAGAATATGTATCTTAGGATTCTATTTAGCCTAGTTAAGTATTGTTTGGTGATTGTGTACTCGTATGTCTTTAAAGACGATAGTACCGACCAAGCTTTCGAGGAGGAGGAGTTCTACCAAGAAGAAGAAGAAAACTTCAACCACTGCACTACCCAAGGCAAGCTACTATTAGCAAGCTAGCACTATCCAAGTGCAAGACACCATTAAGAATGCAAGCTAACACTTGCAAGTTCCTTCTTACCAAGCTAGGATCAAACTAGATGATTTAGCAAATATGCTTTAGGCATGCTTTGATCACCCCCCATTGACTATTAGTTACCCCAAGTCTTCTTTAAAAGTTTTAGCTCCCTTGGTTTACACAAAGTTCTTGACTTGTTTTGAAGGTAGCATAAAGAGTATAAAACTTGACCTACTTAGGTAACCTTTAGATGTCATTCTATGGCATGAGATTGAACCCATCTTTTCCAGTTTAGTGAACACTCTTAACTTAGTAGTTTAGAGTAGATCAAAAACTTGAGTCACTTTAGATGGTAACACTTGGTGAAAATGAATTATGAACACCTTGGAATGATGAGTCATTCTATTGAGATGTTTTGACATGTTGAGAAACACAAATTGTTTATTATGATGAAAATGTTGAGGCATGAGCCTTAACCCTTTTATAAAACTGATGGTTTGATTTGGATGCGATACCATTCCAAATTTACCGTACAACCACACTACCTGAATTGGGTAAGGCTTAGCTGGAAACTTATATGCATTAGTATTAGTTCCCTCGCGGGAGAGGTTTGAGCTGAGGCTACCTCTCATGATGTCCACCTACGCAGTGCCCAAGATGACAGATGGTCATGGTTGGGAGGCGATGCTCATAAGAGAGGTGCTTATTCTAGGGTGTGTAAAGGGAAGGTTATGTTTGATTATCTGCATACTAAGTATGATGATTCAGGGTTATCCCTGACAGATGTATCGAATCTTGTGGTGAAAGTGTACCACCTCTGCAGAGTGTCAAATTATTCGAATAGCCGCGTCCGCGGTTATGGACAGTTGGAATGGCCATACTATTTCGTTGTCAGATGTTTTCTAAAGAACTTGAAATGAATGATGAACTTTGACTTGACCACAACAGGGTTGTGTTTATGACAATAGCTTTCCAACTTAAGTGATTCTAGAACTTTACTTTATCTTTCTTTGCTTTAGAACTCAGCTTAGGTTTCAAACTTAACTTTATAGTTAAACTTAGATTTAGCACTATAACTTAGAACTATATTTACTTGTTAGTGGAAGTTTGCGAGTACTTAAAGAGTACTCATGGCTTTTGTCCCTGGCTATTATTATGGCCGGACTATGAAGGAGACTATCAAGATGAAGGTCAGCAGGACGGCTATGATAACTAGGACTATCTGCCTTCGTCAGCATTGCCTGTGCCCATGAAGATGGACCCCACCGCTATGCTTACCTTTTATTTCCGCTGCTTGTTGTATTAAGACTGGATCATGAGATCCTTATTTGTGTAAGACCTTATGTATGGTTTGTAATGGATGATGTACTATGATATCCAATCCGTTATGTTTCGCAAAAATGGTAATCCTGTGATTGCGAGGTATGGCATAACGGGCATCTGGGATTAAAAATCCGGGTGTTGACAAGTTGGTATTAGAGCCATCCTGACCATAGTAGACCCTAGTTAGAATGGACGTTCAAACAAAAACTTAGTTTCAAAACCAAAGTGAGTATTTACGAAAAACTATCTCCTCTCTTATCCTTGGGAATTCTTTCTTTCTCAAAAATTCATGTTCCTCAAAATTCTTACATTACTACTTAAAATTTGACACACTTGATCACTTCACTAACATCCTCATCCTTAATTCTTGTAGATGGAGTCTCGGTTCAGCAAGTTTTACCAGTTGGGAAACGGAGGTCAACTGATCTTCGAGAGGGAGCTGGACTCACTATCAGAGTTACTGGGACGCCCGCATCCGGAATTTCTTGGATCTCAACTTCCAGGACCACCAGGAGGAGACCTACAGTGGCTAGTCACCGCAGATCTTAGAGGAAGCATTGAAGAACCAACTTCTGGAAGAATTCAGTTCTCCATGAGAGAGAACAACTGGCTAGATGGATTAGCTAGGGCAATGCATGAAGCTCTCGCACGTCTATGTGCCCTCAGCGTCAACCAGATCCAAGGAACCCGTTTTGCCCACTATGCAAGACGTGACTTCATGGGAATGCCAATGGATATGCCAAGTCATCCAGCACTGAAGCGCCAAGTGGAGAACCTTGACTTCCTATTGTATGACCGTCAGAAGGAGTTGGACAATGCCAGAGAGCTAGCCAACCAGAACCGTGCCATCGCCGACCAGAAGGCCCAGACTTTCGCACTGCTTGTCCAGGATCGCCAGTCTCTTCGCCGCCAGCGTGCAAAGAAGGATCGCACCATCGCGCGTCTTCACAAGAAGGTGGCCGGCATCGAGAAGATAGTTAAGGAGCAGGCAGCCCAGCTTGCAGCAAAAGAAGAAGAAGACGAGGGTGAAGACATCGAGGGAGACATGGATTCTTACCTCAACAATGATGATGACTTTCTGGCGGAAGATGCCATGGACTTCTACACTGAAGATGATGACTCCGACTTTATCGACGATGAGTAGATGCACTAGAGCACTGTTGTAGCTTGAGACGTATCGGTCTCATTGTATCATAGCTTGCAGAATGGTTCTTCAAACCATATGTTTTCCCTTTTGATTGTTGTGGTGTGTGTTGTATCGTGTGCTTGCTTGCATGAATGAAATGGAGTTAGTTGAAAAACCCGAGTCTAACTCAAAGTTTTAGCCTTGAAAACCCAAAACCATTAACCTTAGAATTTCCCCCTTACCCCTATATCCATCTCAATCTTCAGATGACTCGTGGAAACCAAGGAGGGAGCAGCTCGTCACAAGACCCAATGCTGCAGATCTTGTAGAATCTCATCGCAGACCGTGAAGCTAGCAGGGCAGAGCGCCAAGCCAACTTAGCAACATTGCAGCAGATCGCCCAGATGGCTCTCAACAACCAAGGGCATGGAAATCAGGATCATCAAGGATCCAAGCTGAAGAACTTCCAGAATACCAATCCCCCAATCTTTAGCACCTCTGAGAACCCATTAGATGCTGATGACTGGTTACAAACCATGGAAAACAACCTTGAAGTTGCAGGAGTTGATGAAAATGAGAAAGTTCTCTTCGCCACCCACTATCTGGCGGCAGATGCCAGAGCTTGGTGGAATAGCATCCGCAATATGAACCATGGTCAAGTGATGACATGGGAAGCATCCAAAGTCAAGTTCAGCCGCACCCACGTGCCGCAAGGTCTAGTCAACAGAATGAGAGATGAATTTCGTGAATTGAAGCAAGGAAGAATGACTGTGGCGGAGTACCGTGACAGATTCCTGTCACTTGCCAGATATGCACCTGATGAGATCAACACAGAGGCCAAGAAGAAGGAGAGATTCTTGAACGGACTGCATGATGAGATGCAGACTGTCCTCGTCAACATCCGTTTCTAGGATCTCGAAGAGCTAGTCGACTCTGCCATTCAGATGAAAGGGAAGATTAACCAGGCAAACGACAACCACAAGCATCGTATGATGCAGCAGTCTGGATCCAGTAGTCACTAGAAGTACCGTCCCAACCCTTCACCAGCATATGCACCAAGGAACAACCAACCCCCAACGTCTCGCCCAAGCTACCCCAACCATAGCGGAGGCAATGTGAAGTCTGGAGGAAACAATCACAACTTCGGTAATGCCAACAATTTCAACCGTGCACCTCCCAAGAACCACAACAGCAAAAACAACAACACTGCACCCAGAACTGGCAGCAATGTTGTGCCTGTCACAGTTAAGGACAAGTCCCAGATCACTTGTTTCGAGTGTGGAGTGAAGGGTCACTACTCCAATGAGTGTCCCAAGAAGACTGCAGCCAATGCCAATGTGAATGCCCCAGCTCAGCAGTAGCATCATGTTCAACCAGGAAGGAGATTTGCCCCAGGGAACCCTCACAACCGCAATGGCCGTCTCTTCCACATGAACATAGAAGAAGCCCAGGAAGCGCCAGATGTAGTGCTGGGTATGTTTTCTGTCAACTCAGTTTTAGCAAGAGTATTGTTTGATTCGGGAGCATCGCATTCATTTGTCACCGAAGAATTTGCATGCACTAGTAAGATTCGCCCAACCACCCTGAAGCATGTCATGATAGTTCAAATCCCCGGTTCAACAACTAAAGCTAGAAAAATTTGCAAAGCTGTACCTATCAGAATACATGGGATAGATTTTTATGCCAACCTAATTGTACTTGGAACCAAAGGATTGGAAGTAGTACTAGGTATGGACTGGATTGTCAAGGCATAAAGGACTGATAGACTGTGCTAAGAAAGCCATCACCATGACCAGTTGTTCCGAAGTCACAGTAGAACATATCTCTGAAACCTTACCCCGTCAATTCAAGTGCAACAAGAGTGTAGCCCTGCCCACCATAGACCAAGTCAGAGTAGTCTGTGAATACCCCGACGTATTCCCAGATGAATTCCCAGGTATGCCCCTAGATAGGGATATTGAGTTCATTATCGAACTAATCCCCGGAACCGGACCTATAGCTCAGAGACCCTATAGCATGAACCCCTTAGAATTAGTGGAACTGAAGAAGCAGTTGGATGCCATGTTAGAGAAAGGCTTGATTCAACCAAGCGCATCGCCATGGAGATCACCAGTGTTATTCGTCAGCAAGAAAGATGGAGGCAACTGTCTGTGCACAGATTACAGAAAGTTGAATGATGTCACCATCAAGAACAAGTACCCCTTGCCAAAGATAGAGGATCTATTTGATCAGTTGACTGGAGCCAGGTATTCTCAAAGATTGATCTTAGGACTGGTTATCACCAACTTAAGATTCGTGCAACAGATATTCCAAAGACCACCTTTACTACTCGCTATGGTTTACACGAGTATACGGTTATGTCTTTTGGATTAACCAATGCCCCTACTTATTTCATGAATCTCATGAATAAGATCTTTATGAATTTCCTAGATAAGTTTGTAGTTGTGTTAATCGACGACATTCTTATCTACTCCAAGTCAGAGGAAGAGCATGAGCAATATCTGAGAGTTATCCTAGAAACCCTGAGGTAGCATCAGTTATATGCCAAGTTCAGCAAGTGTGAGTCTTGGCTGAAAGAAGTAGGATTCCTAGGACATATTGTGTCTGCCGGAGGAGTCTCTGTTGATCCCGCCAAGATCAATGATGTCGAAGAATGGGAAGCCCCAACCACTCAAACCCAAGTCCGTGCATTTCTCAGATTAGCGGGATATTACCGCAAGTTCGTAGAAGGATTCTCGAGCATCGCCCGATCCATGACCCAATTGTTGAAAAGGACAAGAAGTTTGAATGGACAGACAAATGTGAAGCCAGTTTCTAGGAGCTGAAGAAGAGATTGATATCAGCCCCAATATTGGTCATGCCAGACATCAAGAAGCCATTTGATGTGTACTGTGATGCATCCAAGATTGGTCTCGGATGTGTATTGATAAAAGAAGGCAAAGTTATCGCGTATCTGTCTCGACAACTGAAGCAGCATGAGCAGAACTATCTGACCCATGATCTTGAGCTAGCAGCCGTGGTTCTAGCATTGAAGACATGGCGCATTATCTGCTGGGTAATCGCTGTGAGATTTACTCAGATCACAAGAGCTTGAAGTATATTTTCACTCAAAAGGAGTTGAATATGAGGCAAAGGAGATGGATAGAGTTAATCAAGGATTATGATCTTGACATTCACTATCACCCCGGCAAAGCCAATGTGGTAGCAGATTGCCGTGTAGGCTTAACACCATGATCAAGGAGAAGCAACCAAGTTTGTATGAAGAGTTGGAGCAGTTCAGGACTGAATTAGTTAGCAAAGGATTCTTAGCTAGCATTGAACTTCAACCCACTTTGATTAGCCAAATAAAGGAAGCCCAGAAGCGGAATGAAAGTATCGACGGAATCAAACGTCGTATTGGTATAGGAAAAGTACCTGGATTCACTGAAGACGAAGAAGGTGTATTGTGGTACAAAGGACATATCTGTGTACCAGCAGATTCGGAGCTGAAGGAAGTTATCATGAAGGAAGATCATGATACTCTTTATTCTATCCACCCTGGAGGAACAAAGATGTATCAGGATTTGAAAGAGCAATTTTGGTGGCACAAGATGAAGAGAGAAATCAGAAGCTACATCGCCAAATGTGACATCTGTCAAAGAGTCAAAGCAGAGCATCAGAGACCTGCAGGATTGTTACAACCACTGTAGATTCCGGAATGGAAATGGGATTCCGCCGGAATGGACTTTATCACTGGTTTGCCTACTTCTAGTAGGGGAAATGACTCAATCTGGGTCATAGTTGATAGACTGTCCAAGGTAGCCCACTTTATACCTGTCAAGACCACCTACCAGAGTGCGAAGCTAGCAGAGTTGTACATTGCCAGGATTGTTAGTCTGCATGGAACCCCCAAGACCATAGTATCAGATCGAGGAACCTAGTTTACCTCAAGATTTTAGCAGAAAGTTCAAGAAGGATTAGGAACCAAGTTGAACTTCAGTACCGCGTATCACCCGCAAACTGATGGACAGACTGAGAGAGTCAACCAGATCCTAGAGGATATGCTTAGAGCTTGTGTGTTAGAGTACGGATCAAAATGGGAAGACTGTCTGCCTTTCGTAGAATTCTTATATAACAACAGTTATCAAGATAGTTTGCAGATGGCACCCTTTTAATTCCTATACGGAAGAAAGTGTCGTACCCCTTTGAATTGGTCGCAAGTAGGAGAGAGTCAGATCTTTGGACCCGACATTCTCTGAGAAGCAGAAGAGAAAGTTCACAAAGTCCATGAGCACCTCAAGACCGCCCAATCCAGACAGAAGAGTTATGCTGATAAGAGAAGGAGAGACCTGACTTTCAATGTAGGAGATTTTTTGTATCTCAAAGTTTCGCCATTGAAAGGAACTCAACGCTTTAGTCTAAAAGGAAAGTTAGCACCAGAATATATCGGGCCCTTCAAGATTCTGAACCGTCGAGGAGAAGTATCGTATCAACTCGAACTACCTGAAGAGATGTCAGCCATCCACAATGTGTTCCATATCTCGTTACTTCGCAAATGTTTGGAAGTGCCTGAGAAGACTGAAGTTTTCAAGAACATCGATCATAGAGCTGTGGAAATCAACAATGACTTGACCTATAGAGATGTACCCATCCGTCTCTTAGAGGAAGCCTACCAAACCACCAGGACTAGGAATATCAAGTTTCTCAAGATTCAGTGGAGCAACCATACCGAGGAGGAAGCCACTTGGGAGCGAGAAGATTACATTAGGACAGAGTTCCCAGATCTCTTTAGTTCCTAGTTTTCTTTGAAAATCTCGGGACGAGATTTTGTTTAAGGGGGGAAGGTTTGTAACATCCCAAAACCTCAATCCAAGCTTATCAAGTTCTAAAATCATCAAATTTGGGGTTAACAAAAACTTTTCCAATTTAAAAATAAAGGCACTCATGTGTATGTGCATTTAAATTAGGAATTGACTTGAATTGCCATGGTTCTATGATCCTTTGCTTGTAAAATGTTTCATAGGTGATTTAAACATCATCTACATCATTCCCAAACTTTTCCCAAAGAAAATCAAATAAAAAACAATTAAAAAGGAGGAATGGTCATTTTGGCCATTTTAATCAACTACACTACTTTGAGTGTTCCTAGCACTCATTTCTTAACAGAAACAATTCATGATCTTTGCACCCCTTGCTAGTACACATAATGAGGTACCAAGGCCCACCTTTTGATCTGCTAAAAACATTCTTTTACTTATTTTAATTGGCATGTGAAAATTGAATCCAATGCATATGCATAGATCACCCCTATTTCAAAAACCATCTATTTGAGCTCCACTTTCAAAACCCTTGCAACCAGAGACTACCTAGCACTAGTGGAGAACACCCAAAAATTTTGAAACCAAAATTCAAAAGTTTTTCTCTTTCGGCCGTTCTATCAAACACTTTGTGGGCAAGATCAAAGTGGTCTAACTATCACTGTTTTGGGCTTGATCTTGTCTAGAAACTTGGAGTGCTTTGATCACTCTTGTCTCCCTCAAGCCTAACCAGACCACCACCAGCACATCTCCTACCTCCTAGCTGCACTGCATTGCCATGCCGAGCCACTCCTCGCTGGCCAACCATGCACTCGCAGTAGCAGACCGCTTCCCCCTCTCTCGCCATGTTTACAAGCTAGCCAGTGGTCCACCGCCACCGTCCAACCAGCCCCAACCTAGAGACAGAGAGCAGAGCAGCCAGGAACCGCCGCACCCAGAGCTGGTCGACCATGCCGACGCCGCCCGCAGAGCACGCTCTGTCCCCGTGTGTCCAGACCACCCCTCGGCCGCAGCCCGCACCCACCACTCTGCCATGACCTAGGGAACACCCCAGACACCCCCGTTCACCATCCAACACACCCTAGCCACCGCTCACCGTCGGACCCGCCACCTCTGCCGCCCAGAGCGCGTGACGTGCCCGACCAGCACAGAGCCCGCCTTGCCGCGCATTTAAGCCTCAGCGCACCGCTAGGAGACATGCCACCGTCCCCTACCTCGAGCCACGCTGCTAGCCCCCTGTGCCGCCCTCGCCGGAGTCGCCTACCCACACCGTTCGGTCTCACCGTCGAGCCTATATAAGTCGGCCTCCCTAGCACCATTTCTCCACACCCACTCACTCCCCACCTCTCACTGAACCTCACCCACCTCTCCCGACGCCGCTCGAGCAGCAGCTCGTCGGAATTGGAGCCGGAGCCGCCGCCTCTGGAGGAGAAGAGCGCCTGCGATTTAGGGCACCCCAAGCTCTGCGGCAACCGCGCCTCGCCTCGCTGTCGTCCTCCAGTTCGTTTGCCCGCCTCACCGACCTCGCAGGAGCCCTGGTACGTCGCCGGTAGACCCCCACCGAGCCGCTAGGGTTCAAGCTCGCCGGCGACCTGTTTGTCGTCGATGACGCACCTCAGCCGTAGATCCCCCTTCTAATCCTACGGCCCACAACGCACGTACCGTTTCGCGTGTTAAGTGCCGCTGACCAGCGGGACCCCCTGTCAGCTGAGCCCTGCGCCGCGGACCGCCACTGGGCCGGCCCATGTTCGTTCCCGCGCTAGCCCAGCCATTCAAAAATTGATTTTTTCTTTTTAGAGTTAATCTTATTTCTATCCACTAGTTTAAAATTCAATTCTGGGAGTTTTACAAATCCAAATTGCATGAAACCAATTTTTCCTGAAAGGTATTGAAATGATCTATCCAAGACCGTTGGATTTAATCCAATTAGAGTTATAGATATCTCCTAGTAAAAATAAAAAAACAGAAGCTTTTGCAACTTGCAACATTTTTATAAAATCAACCAAGTTAGCTTGTGAGTTGATTCCAACTCTCAAAAATCACATTTCATCATATCTATCTAAATATGTAATAATATTAATGTTTACATGTAGTGAATTTGGACTAGTATCAAAATAATGCTATATAGGCATTTCTAGTCACTTTAAATCATTAAATAATAAACTTAAACCAAAGTAATATTGACCCAACCTTTAAGTATCATTCCCACATGTTATAATGTGTGGTGATGACATGTGTCAACATGATCCCATATTTTAAGTGGTGAATATTAAATCTTAGTTAGTTTTTCAATGAGTAGAAATTACTTTTCTAAATTAAAAAGATGAAACTAGTGATTTAAACTTGTGATGATAATAGATCATCAAATATGTGTCTTAGAATGCTATTTAGCCTAGTTAAGTATTGTTTGGTGATTGTGTACTCCGTATGTATTTATAGACGATAGTACCGACCAAGCTTTCGAGGAGGAGGAGTTCTACCAAGAAGAAGAAGAAGAAAACTTCAACCACTGCACTACCCAATGCAAGCTACTATTAGCAAGCTAGCACTATCCAAGTGCAAGACACCATTAAGAATGCAAGCTAACACTTGCAAGTTCCTTCTTACCAAGCTAGGATCAAACTAGATGATTTAGCAAATATGCTTTAGGCATGCTTTGATCACCCCCCATTGACTATTAGTTACCCCAAGTCTTCTTTAAAATTTTTAGCTCCCTTGGTTTACACAAAGTTCTTGACTTGTTTTGAAGGTAGCATAAAGAGTATAAAACTTGACCTACTTAGGTAACCTTTAGATGTCATTGTATGGCATGAGATTGAACCCATCTTTTCCACTTTAGTGAACACTCTTAACTTAGTAGTTTAGAATAGATCAAAAACTTGAGTCACTTTAGATGGTAACACTTGGTGAAAATGAATTATGAACACCTTGGAATGATGAGTCATTCTATTGAGATGTTTTGACATATGTTGAGAAACACAAATGATTTATTATGATGAAAATGTTGAGGCATGAGCCTTAACCCTTTTATAAAACTGATGGTTGGATTCGGATGCGATACCATTCCAAATTTACCGTACAACCACACTACCTGAATTGGGTAAGGCTTAGCTGGAAATTTATATGCATTAGTATTAGTTCCCTCGAGGGAGAGGTTTGAGCTGAGGCTACCTCTCATGATGTCCACCTATGAAGTGCCCAAGATGACAGATGGTCATGGTTGGGAGGCCATGCTCATAGGAGAGGTGCTTATACTAGGGTGTGTAAAGAGAAGGTTATGTTTGATTATCTGCATACTAAGTATGATGATTCAGGGTTATCCCTGACAGATGTATCGAATCTTGTGGTGAAAGTATACCACCTCTGCAGAGTGTCAAACTATTCGAATAGCCTCGTCCGCGGTTATGGCCAGTTGGAATGCCCATACTGTTTCGTTGTCAGATGTTTTCTAAAGAACTTGAAATGAATGATGAACTTTGACTTGACCACAACAGGGTTGTGTTTATGACAATAGCTTTCCAACTTAAGTGATTCTAGAACTTTACTTTATCTTTCTTTGCTTCAGAACTTAGCTTAGGTTTCAAACTTAACTTTATAGTTAAACTTAGATTTAGCACTTTAACTGAGAACTATATTTACTTGTTAGTGGTAGTTTGCGAGTACTTAAAGAGTACTCATGGCTTTTGTCCCTGGCTATTATTATGGCCAGACTATGAAGGAGACTATCAAGATGATGGTCAGCAGGACAGCTATGATAACTAGGACTATCTGCCTTCGTCAGCATTGCCTATGCCCATGAAGATGGACCCCACCGCTACGCTTACCTTTTATTTCCGCTGCTTGTTGTATTAAGACTGGATCATGAGATCCTTATTTGTGTAAGACCTTATGTATGGTTTGTAATGGATGATGTACTATGATATCCAATCTGATATGTCTCGCAAAAATGGTAATCCTAGGATTGCGAGGTATGGCATAACGGGCACCTGGGATTAAAAATCTAGGTGTTGACAGGGGATCCCTGGATGGTGGGCCTTCTCTGATAAAGGTGGGACCTCGAGAAGGAACAAAGGGTCGGTAGGCCTCCACGCATTACTATGAGCCCCTCATTGAAAGCGCACCCTCGAGAAGTGGAAAAAGCGCTCCGGTTGGTCCTCGCCTGACGTCCAGGTTTTGAGGGGATTAACACTCATAGGGTAGGCACTTAAATTGGAGTGGGCATCCGGAGAGTCTTGATCGATTACTCGACCCACGATCGGTGAAGATCAGGGTAGAGTACCCGGATGGTGTGGGTAAAGTGTACAACCTCTGCAGAGTGTAAATCTATTCGAATAGCCGTGTCCGTGGTTAAGGACGGGTTGGACAAACTTCTGTAGAGCGGTGCTGGTTTTGTTTTCAAAAAGGATTTCGGAAAACAAATGACTTTGAAAAGTTTTGACCATGGGATGGTCGAGAAGGATACCTGCTTTGACCATGGGATGGTCAGAGAGGTATGGAAGGAGTTTGGTCGTGGGACGACCTGAAAACGGGAACAAATGGGTGACCCAGTCCTAATGTTTTCCAAAACTTTTCAAAAAGGTTTGCAAAATGTTTACAAAAGTTTTCAACAAAGATATGTAGATGTTATATCTACAAGAGAAACTATTTGAGAAAAGAACCTCTCTTGGAGCCCTCCTACTACCACAGCCATATTGCATATCCTCTTGTTATTATTATTTTCTTGAGGTGGTTTGAGAGTACATTCAATATACTCACTGGCATTGTCCCTGGCTATTAACCTGGTCAGATATCAAGAAGAGGTGAAGTGGACGACTATGCGAGCTAGGACGTTCTCCCAGTCAGTTGCCTATAGGTTAAGGCATGGCTCGGGCTCTGCGCTTGATGAAGTCCACTGCTGATTATTGATGTAGCCATAACGGCATTTATGTAAGTATTGTAATACGGTATATTCTCGGATGTTGTAATGATACTTGTCGGTTATGTGCCACGACTAACTGATCATGGGATCGTGGTTGTATGCATAACAAGGATTCTCGGAGGATTAAACCGAGGGCCCCACAGACTTGGTATCAGAGCCATCTTGACTGTAGGAGAACCTTAGTTAGCATGGTCGCTAGACATGAACCTTATTTTGAAAACCTCGGTTTTCAAAAAACTAGTTTCTCAACGAGTTTCAAAAAGTTCTACACCTTCTCTTACTCTAAGTAAATGTTTTAGAAAATGGTTTCCTCTAACTCTCGTCCAAACTTCAAACCTACGGATTTTAAATAACTAGGATCTAGAACCCGGTGAAGACAATGAGAACAAGAAGAAGACACGCAACTACCAGCAAACACAAGAGGATTACAATATTGCTCTATCAGCGGAATCCTCACAATCAGAAGAAATCAGGTGCGGTGCTATCATGAAACGTCCAAGATACAACGAAGACTGCATCGGCAAGATAGTGACTCCAACCTGAAGAAAGACGATTATCTAGGGTCAATAGTCCTAAGAATAGGATTCCCCTACATCGCGAGTAGTTAACTCCTTGGTCCCTAGCGTTGACCGTGTTTGGTTGCCTAAGTGCATCCTGTGTTGCTTGCTATGTGTTGTTTGCCGAGGACATTGCGATTCCCTCGCTATGTTCGCCTTGTTCGTATGTTCTGGTTTGCTTTGACCCCCTTAAAAATGTGACTCGAGGAGCGATAACCCACCTAGTAACTTAGAAAAACCCTAGGTTAGTTGTCGGTAATGAGGACCCGACTAACCTCGAGAGTATATAAGAGGAAGAGCATCGCAAGAACCCAGAATTTGACATCATCAAGACAGAACAACTCGAAGACTTCCCCTCAGCATGGACAGCTTATCTCGTCAAACTCACCTCACAAGACTCGTCAATAGCCCCACACTCCCTTGTTCCTCAGCAAGATTTTCATTGGAGCTGAAAGTCGATCTCAGAAGGATCCTCAATATATCCAGGAAACCACCCAATACGTCCACCAAGAAAGAAAAGGGTGAATACCTAAATATACTGACCTTCGGTATATTAGGGCTTCTGACCGCCTCAGGAGACTAACTAATCCAGTCGACCCTACCCAAACCGACGGGAAGTTCCTCCCTAGAAGGTCAGAACCACCTCTGGAGCCAGATAATACAGAAGCGTGAAGACAACAAGTTACTCCATCTTCGATGCAGGAACAACGCCAAGTATTCAAGAGACCATAACCTCTCTAAAACTAGATGACTCTATCCGGACGAAGCACTATCAAGAAGAGTCGTAAACCGCTAATTTACCTCGAGCTAACCACCCTAAGGGCTTCGTTAGGAAACCAGCCCCGCCAAGTTTGATAAAATAAGGCATCACCCGAAGACCCCAGCTCAAGACTCCTGGAAGATACAGCATTCTGCTAACATCAGATCAGCCCTCCAAGACAGAAGATCCACAACCCTCCCGAAGCACCTTAGTGAAGCTCTAAGATGGAAAGACTGTGTCTTTCCAACTCAATCTCTAGAAGACGGTCTACCGGAAGGTACTTTAGAAGAGATCTAAGGATCCGACGTCTTTTCGCCAAACACCAACTCGTGAATCGTCAGAGGAGAAACTAACTGAAGCTCCTACGAAGTCCCTCTGCCGTTCCAACTGAAGACCCACCCGAAGGACCGCAGGATCACTAACCGCTTAGTTCCAATCGCTTAGAGGACTTGAGACTCCCACAGGTAAGTACAAATAATCGTAATATATGAGCCCTGTAGGACCTACCTTCGCGGACGCCATCTGAAGACTTCGACTCCCGGAGAAGGATGGAAGACAATCTTCAGAATCGCCACCAGTGCAATCAAGAAGGAAGGAATGCATTATCTCTGAGCTAACCCAGTTTAATCCTAAGGGGGAAAGACTACGTCTTTCTCACAAAATAAAATAACCCTCTGCCAGAAGCAAACTCAGGAGTTCCGACCCTAAAATCTTCAATTAGGATACGCTACGACCCTAAGGAAGAGCTGTGAATCCTTAGACAGACGTACTCCCAGCTGTAGATTCTATCCTCCGACGAGTACCCCGTGAAGTTCAGCATCGAGATAGCCTGCCCAGTCTAAGCCCTCGAGATATAGAGTCCAGGAGGAAAAGAAGATCATTCCTCACAATCAAGGCTGGACTCTACTCAAATCTCCGTGCATCCCGAAGGATGGAAGCAACTTCATCGACATAGTAGCCACTTTCAAGGATGGAGTCTGTAAGATAGTACGCGTAAGACACCTAGTATCAACCCAACTCAAAATCCCCTAACCCTACTCTCCGGAATCTCGGGACGAGATTCTTTTAAGGGGGAAAGATCTGTAACATCCCAATTTCGGCAACCCTGATTAGTTGTTCAGAATGCAAAAATCAGGGGGAACAAAAACTTTTTCTTGTTTAATGCTAAAGTGTTTGCTTTCTTTTTGGATATGCTTATGCATATGAATGTGTATTAGATGATATACTCCTTACCTAAACACCAGTTGACAAAAGCTACTTCCCAAAACTGGCTTGGCTTAATTTCCATATTCTCAAATGTTTTGGCATTTCAAAACCTGAGCCAAGAAGACTTTGCAAACCAACTATTTTAGTAGTTTCTATTGATCAAACTATGGAGAGCTATATAACAAAATCTCCTTATGTTTTCAAGACAGAGCCACGCCGGGCCACGGTCGCCGCCGCGCTTGGTAGAGCCTCGCTGCCGCGAGCAAGCTCGGGCCACCCCGAGCGCCTGTTGCCGCCTCTCTCGCGGACAACCTCTGTAGCGGCACCATCCGTGTCTCCCCAGCACCGACGGAGCTCCATCGCCGCCTCTGGCCGCGCCGAGCTCCCCTCACTGCTCTGCCGCCGTCGTCTTCCTGGCCGGCGAGCCCTAGGCACGCGGATCCCGTCGACCCCCGCTTCCTCGTCTCTGCATGTGACATCGTGCTGCCGCGGGCGTCCTTCACCCTGTCGAGCCCCGCATCTCCACCCTGCCTTCTGCAGCACACCGCGGCACCGTCGGCCTCTGACCGGGCCGCCTCGCGTCCCTCTACCCTAGCACTGCCCGGCCACCCCGACCTCTACTCCGAGCCGTCGCCTGCTCCTCGTCATCCTCCGTCCCAGTTCCCCGGCGACCCCATGACCCCTTCGACACCGACGCTCACCAACGTGCCCTCCCACGGGAGCCCGACCCCGATCAGGTGCTGGCACTTCGTCCATGTCTTGCTACTGGCCGCCTGATCCTGCTGCCAAGCCCGCGCGTGGCTGTGGCCGCCTTTAATCTGTTGCATGTCGGCTCTTCGGAACCTATAGAGTTTGTTCTGTTAAGGGGATGTTCTGTTGGTGACTTCGATATCTATAGACGCTGCTATCTCGATGCTTCGTTTGTTTGCAAGGACACCTGGTTTGAGAAGGCTCTGATGTTGCCAACTACCGAGAATAATACCTTGTATCGCAAGATCCTCCTCGGCAAACATTGCCTTGCGTCGATTCAAGATCGTCACCGACCACCGAAGACACGGTACCCCAAGATCGCCTCCCCTGATTCGAAGGCCATTGCCCCGAAGACGCCAAGACCCAAGTGCGCCTACATGGATTCGGTGACGCCGGCACGCCAAGATCTACCACACGAAACCGAAGACCGATCCGGAACGCCAAGGTCTTCTTCACGGATGCGGATCCGAAGACCCCGAGACCCCGGATCCAAACCCCGGCATCGCCTTCATGCTCTCCTTCCCGGACGCCAAGTCCCGTTCCCGGAGGCGAAGGCCGATCTCGTCGACCCCTAGACCCTCGGAGCCCAAGTTCGCCGAACCCTAATGTGATCCCTTTCCGAGACCCCTATTTTTATAATATATGACATATTCTTGTTGCATATTAATTTAGCATGTTTGCATACATATTATGGGTGCTTGAGGGTATTTCTATGATTCACCTAAATTAAATATGGAGACTATATGCGGGTTATTCTAGTCTTATATCGGCTCCATTTAAATTGGTGTAGCGAACCGATGCCATGTTTTTTCTTGCTAATCCAACATTTAAATTGCGGGGTAGCTAAATAACTTGAACCTTCTATTTAATTGTCGGGACTCCAGTTCCGCTTAATATTGCCTAATTGCATCGCATCTTTGTCGTGTCATGCATCATATCATACATCATGCCCGATCTTTTGCTGTAGTATTAAATAGTCCATCCGGTGTTTCTTTTAGTGATTTGCTTCTTCGCGGATTAGGAGTTGAGTGGATGCGAGTATCGACAAGTTCTTTGGATAATGTACCTTCGGCAATATTTTCCAAGCGAGCATCCCCCCCTTTCTACCTATTTTGCATTTATAGTCTTTATTTCCTCATGTTGATCTATTGCTATCCGTGTCGTGATGTTTTAGTGTTTCGTACCAGATATATTCCATGCAGCCTTTATATTGCCATGGACACCTCCTATTACCTGTTGTTTGGTAGATAGATGGTCTTGCGAGTCGTAGTCGCTTGCTCAGGTGCGATCCCGTGTCGTGAAGTACCACACAGTTGTTGGAATGTTGTCATATGCTTTATGGTGGAGATGATCATGACTTTAAATACAACCATTGAATTGCTGGGATAACTATTGAAAGAGGCACCGGTGGACAATATATGTTATTTGGTTTTTATGTCCACTTGTGTCCCGTAGGCCCCGAGTACTTGATACCTGTTCCTTGACTATTCGCACTATCCACATATGGGAGAGTCTATGAATCCCCCTTAGCCAGAGCTTGATTTATTTCTTATTTCTTGGGGCCACAAACTACTTTGGGGCTTTATTACTATCTTGTACCTATGTCATGCTTTACTGCTTTATTACGATTGTGCATGGAGCACCTGTACTATTTTGGATCGTGACACGTTTTCGCCCGTATCGACAAGCCCATTCACACTTTCGGGTTCCCAGTCGTTTACCGCCGTCCACACAAACCCTGGGTCCGTCTCGGAGTCGGCCACCTTCGTCGCGGGTAGCTTAGTGGGGTGGCCCCTGAAATCATTTATGAATCCTGTGATTGCTTTGTCGTGAAAGCCTCGTTAGATTTTGATTTGGTTTTTCCGAGGTTGATCGTGTGTGTGTTGCTATTTGTGCATCCCTCCAGGGTAAACCTTTTTGAAAGCCGTGTCCGCGGTTATGGACGACTTGGAGCACAATATCTCGATATAACTAAAGTATCTATTATTATATATTAAAAATGCATTACGGGTTAACCAGAAATTAGAGAATTAGCCTAGAAAATCCCATAAAAAACAGATACATCCGACCGTCTATTTACAGTTTAAACTTTTTATAGCCAATGGATTAATGAAATATCAATTTGACATTAAAATTAAAATGAAGGAAAATTACCCACCTTTGCCACCCTGAATGAACGAAGAGGTACTACATATCTTCTGTGAAAACCTAAACCTAATTAACAATTGTTTGTCCTGCCTGGCTGCCGTCGCAGTCATTGTCGTCCTCGAGCATTCTAGACCTCTAAAGCTGGATTAATGAATCAATTGAAGTTCGTGCTAGGTAACGTGAGGCCTTGATGTACTTTGATGCATTACAAAGGTAAACACACCATTCCTGCCTGAAATAATTCCAATCTTATTTCGGAAGCAAATCTTCTATACTCTACCATGTTCTCACACGACCGACATGCCCAGGCCTTCTCCTCGATCTCACGTGTGATTGACCAGGTGCCATGGGATCCTCGTGTCTGCAGCTCGAATAGGATAAATGGAGGCATCGATGCGATGCTGCATGGCTGGATACGCTGCTACAATTTTAGACTCGCTAGCAACTGCAGAGTCCATGCATGATGGCGTAATACTTCAGTCCGAGGTGGGGTTCAGCGAAATATTGATTCAAGCATGCCATTGGAAAGAGGGCATACATGGTGCAGCAAGGATGTTGTACTTGGAAGAGTCTGTTAGTCTTCGGCTGGCGGTCGTTCTTGAACTCAAGAAGAGTAGAATATGAGATTGGGGAGATTTGGAAATTTTGATCTGTTCTGGCCACGTGCGCACAAACCAATTTACCAAAAATCTGCATCTGCAATGTGCTAATTGAATTCTGGACCAGCTAGAAGTCATTTTCTTTCCATATAACCTGCAAGGTAACTGATCTTTAAAAGTATATATTCATTGGATGGTCTGCAGTTTCTCTCAGAACTCTATTATGAGCCTCTGACTTATTTTTTGACAAACTATTCTTGTGTTGAAGCTTTTCATATTGGAGACTACAGGACATGAGCTGGCAACAATGATATATCAGGTAAGGCATGTGGCAAGCCAGCGGAAATAATCTTCAGAATTATATGGTTTGTGTATGTTTCCATCCCTGATTAGTTTGAAAAGCTTGCAGCGTTGGACCTGTTTATAGAGGTGCTAAGATTATGGCAATGGTATCTCAAGAAACTCATTCTATAAGACAACAAAAACTATTAATACCCAGTTTTAAAGTTGTAGTGTGATTGATCTTAGCAAATGAACATTGACTCTCTTTATTTTGTTGCAGATGGATGCTGAACTTTCTCTGTTATATCATATGATAGTGAAACCTGGACGTTGTCCATAATACAACAGAACCTCATTCCACCTCTCATAAATCAAGCATAATGTTTAGAGCCTTCCTCGCAGTGCTCCACTGGCGCCCACTGAAAACCGGTTACCATCAGGCACAGTCTAACGAATTCTAGGTAACCTTGCATCTTGGTGCTTATTCCCACCAAATGTTGTTTTTCTGCTGATATTTTGGTGACTTTCCTGTGGATTTCCATACTAGCACAATGTAGTAAATTGACTTACCTTTTAATGTCAAGAGAGAAAAAAACCATCCTCTACATTCATCTTTGTAACCCTGAACAAATAAAAGCATATTTTCAATCCCAAATCAAATGACGAAGATTTGCCTGGATACACATGTCCCTCCGACGATCTCTATGCATTCTCACCTCCAAGTTATTGTTCTAGGTTATTATTCTTGCTACTTTTTGGTGATATTCGACTAATTCTCTAATGTTGTTCTTGATGACTCAATAGCAGATTGAAAAAAGGATGTATCATAGAATGCTACATATTCTTAATAGCAACAGTAGATGTTTGGTTTTTTTTGCTTAAAAAGAAAGGTCCATGTACCTTTCATCCCAACATTTTTTGTGAAAATGGTACATACAATCTTTTTATTTTTCATGTAGCTCCTATTTTCACAAATTTTACATGATTCGCTTTGGATAGGTACTACAATGATTATTGATCAAGATCATTTATTTTTCATGAGACTACCGGTGACCATGGGAGGAAATGCAAGCGAGAGTGCCCACCTAAGCATCACAGAAGGCGAGGAGCAATATCCACAAAAACTATGAATGATATATGCATCTTAAATATTACGCACCATGAAAGATAATAGACACATGGTATTTTTTTATATGTTCTATGTCGGGAAAAGTTGTATGCTGGATTATTAACCTCTTCTATGGACCAACGTGCATCTCTTATTAGGCACTCAAATGATTTGTGTACTAATAAAAAACGATCTCATATATATCCTTTTCTCTGCTCTAGGTTTCTATAAGTTCAAGCTTAAGGATTATTGATTGTTACAGTAGATGTTTAATTATTATTTTGCTTAATTAAGGCAAAGTCCATATACCTTTCATCCCAACAATTTTGTGCAAATGGTAGATACAATCTTTTTTTTTCCATGTAGCTCCTATTTTCACAAATTTATATGATTCGCTTTGGATAGGTACTACAATGATTATTTACGAAGATTATTTATTTTTCCTGAGACTACCAGTGACCATGGGAGGAAATGCAAGTGGGAGTGCCCACCTAAGCATCACAAAAGGCGAGGAGCCATATCCACACACGAAAACTTTGAATGACATACTTATCTTAAATATTACTCACCATATGCCAGATTATTAACCTCTTCTACGGACCAACATGCATCTCTTATTAGGCACTGAAATAATTTGTGTACTAACAAAAAAAGGAACTCATGTATATCTTTTTCTCTGCTCTAGGTTTAAATAAGTTCAAGGTTAAGGATTATTGATTTTTAAATTTACTGCGGCATACATATCAATACCAAGTTGTTCTTTGCTTCATTGGCATGCAATGTTTATTTTGTTCTTCACCGGTTATGTACCTTTGCTTTGATTCTGGCAGGCTTTCCAAATGCTTGCTCTATGTTACTAATATAATTACTTTTAACTTCCGTATAAAAATGGGCTTCTCCTTAATTTTTAATGCTCGCCGCATAGATGATCTCAATCACAATTGTTTCTCTGAACACATGTTAAATCTTGTATAATCTGCATGGTATAGGACTATAGGCAATCATTCATTTTTAACCACGAAAGATATGGTGTGTAGCCCTGAAATATTTTCATAGATATTTAACATATAAATGTGAGGTTCCAAGATGTCTCATGGTAGGGCTGTTCAAAACTGACTCGACCACAGTCCATGGAAAATGTAAGCCATTTTTTCTAACTCTACAAGCTAGATTGAGCTTCATGACATAAGATGAAGTACCACTTGAATTGCCAGTTTGCATGGTTCGTGTCTAACTTTTTTTGAACATACCTACCTTAAAGATTATTTTTAATAGACCGTACGGTCTTTTGTTTATCAAATTGGCATTAAGATGTTAAAGTCGTAGACCATTTGTCTATGAAAAATGAAGTTATATATTGTGTGCATACTGGGACAGATCTGCACAGTTATAATTACAACATACTGTAAGTCGTTTTCTCTAACTCTACCAGCCAGATTGAGCTTCATGACGTAAGATGAAGTACCACTTGAATCGCCAATTTGCATGGTTCGTGTCTAACTGTTTTTTAACATACCTACCTTAAAGATTATTTTTAATTGACTGTACGGTCTTTTGTTTGTCAAAAAAATGGCATTAAGATGTTAAAGTCGTAGCCCCATTATTTGTCTATGAAAAATAAAGTTATATATTGTATGCGTACTGGGACAAATCTGCACAGTTATAATTACAACATACTGTAAGATCTAAATGTCGCATTCATTTTGGTATTTGGGTTAATCATTGTGCTTCTAGATCATAATATCGTATCTATGTTCTTAGTTGTAGAATCATGTAGATGCCCTACGCTATCAACAAGCTTGGTTTTGATTCTTATGTGGTGTTTCTATTCCTATGAGTATGGATGTAGACTATATACTTGGTTCTTGATGTACTTGAGATCTCTTATAATTCATAAATGCAAGGCTCATCTAAATTTAAGAAGGTATCACTAATGAATGTTTATACAAAAAACACTACAACAAAATATAATATTTCCCTTTAATTCGTGAAGTAGTTGATCACACTATCTAAGCAACACAAAGTTGTTTTAAAATGCATGCGCTAACACAAGAACATACATGTCATTTGAGATAGACATGTCTCTTTGATCTTTGGAAATGTAGACATGTGTACATATATACAAAATTAATCATGAAAATAAATGTTACATCGTCTCCTATTGTATTGAGAAAATGCAGAACTATGTGTGAAGGTGAAAATACAAAGGAAAAAAAACCATAAAATAACTCTTGGTTTTTTAGAAAAAACATACATTTCATATAGTTATGTAATTTGGCACTCGGATATAAGATATGTTAATACGAAGAAGTAATAATATGCTTTAGTGCATTGTAAAAGGTAATTTACATCCTCTCGAAGGAAAGGCCCTTTCGTAATATATTGGATAAAAAAGATGTCACTATTCTTGATAAGGAATTTCTAAAGAATGAGACATAATAGCTTTCTACTTTTTTAAATATTAAACGATGTCACATGAAATTTAAAGAGGTTGCCTGCACAAGTGCGCATGCCACTATGCTAGTTGCTATAAATTTTACTTAATATGTGACTAGTAATCAGCTTCACTACAATGGAATGGATAATAAAAGTGCCAACAACTGGTGGAACTAGGGTGTATCGTGTCATGTTATACCTGCCTAGTAAGTATGGCAACTCCAATGGAATGTGATAAAAGTGCCAACAATTGCTGGGTTTTCGGATTCCTCAGGACAATTATATCTGACTAGTAAATGTTCCAACCACAACGGAATGGTGACTAAAACTGCCCACTACTTATGTTTCAAGATGACTCATGCTATCCATATCTGATTAGTAAGTGCTGCAACTATAACGGAATGAGTAAAATTGCCAACTGTGTGAGTTCCTTGGTCCAACTTCCTCGTTTGGTCTCGAGGGGGAAATACTAGGATGGGTATGTTTGGTGTTAGCTTCAGGTGGATCCGGATAGGTCTTTCTTCTCCCTCTCTAATAGCCGCCAGTGATACCGAGTCTCTATAGGTTGTTTAGTGCCGCGGCGCTGCCGCTTCAGTCCACCATACCTATGTAGGCGAGAGCCGCCGAATTCTAGCCTCGCCGTGTACTGGCCTCAGTACTGACGCTCCTCTTTTTCCTTTGCCCTTTGTCGGCACCCCTTTTGTTTTAGCAGGTTTGAGATCGACGTCGTTAGCAGGGTTACCCTTCCGGCTTGGCCTGGGCAGGGTTATGGACGCCATTGGTTATTCTTTAGGGCTCTTAGCCCCATTTGCATCTTGTCCGTAGTCGGACGCTCTATCATTTTCAAGGTGATTTGAATCTTTGTATAGTATATTTGTATTCTTGACTCATGGAGTCGTTGTTGTATATATATGTTCTGTGGGTTCCATCGTGGACTAATGTGTAATGGTATTACTTCGTTTTCCACCCGCACGAAAGTGCCTGGTGGGCGTCCTTGAATCGTTTCTATGCGGGTTTGGCGGGAAGCGCTGAAACTTGCATAGGGCCGATTCGAGGGTGTTACATCCATCGACTCTGACCTTCCCCTACCCCTCCTATCCACCCCTCACCTCTTCGCCAGAACCCCTGCTGAGCCCTCCTCAAGCCCCTGCCTCTGCATGTCGCTAGAAGAAGGAGAACTCCTGCCGGCGTCGCTGCTAGGGTTTCCTCCCTGTCTGCGCGATTAGAGGAAGGAGATGACGGGGCGTCGTTGATCTCAGCTAGATCTGACGGCCCTCATCCCTCGATACCGCTTCGCGCCCCCGAGTGGCTGACAGCCGGGCCCCGCCGCGCGAGATTTGAACTCCTCCCGTGCTGGGCGCAGCCGGATGGGCCGGATCCTCCTCCTTGGCCCAACTCCCTTGCAGCTCCGGCCCACCGCACCCTGTCTTTTTCTTTTAATAGATCTGTTAATCCAGAAATTTGACTCGCTAGATTAAATCAATTTGAAAATGGAAACCAGTTCCAATTGCCTAGATTTAAATTTCCTAGGGTTGCTGAAGGTTTTGCTCTATCATGCAGTACCTTTGTCTGCCTCAAATATGGCCCATTTTAGTTATACTAAATCTGCTACAAAAATGTATCATATTCTAGTAAGAAAATCCCCCTATGAGTTTCACAACTCCAATTGGAGTAAACCCAAGTGCCCCTGGTAGGTACCACATGTACCCATCTCATGGCCTTGGCCTCAATCCAAGTGGAGCTTTTGTTCTCCTTTAGTAAAAATAGCAAAAGCAGAGGCTTTTTGCCTTTAGAAAATTCCCTAGTAAGATCTGCAACATATTTTGGGTAGTTTCTACATCCCAGTGATTTGGCTCATCATTACCTACCTAAATCCAGGAGCTCATAATTTATTGAGCCCTGGATATTTCTCTGTGAATTAAACTACTCTGTGCATGGTTTAATCACCTCTAAATTCACTACAGTAGTTCTGCTAATCCAAAAATGTTGATTCCAATTTCTACAGAAAGGTATTCGAAATACCTACCATGTGTCCTTGGAATCAAATCAAAATCTACTGTAGATTTAATCTGGTGAAAAAGAAAGGTTGTCTACATAACTTCCTTTGGGAATTTCCTGAGGGCATTCTGGTAATTTTCTTGACCTGATTCAAACTCATGGTGAACAAGTACATCAAACCCTACCTAACCATCCAAGGAAATAATTTTTGGAGCTCCAAAAACTTCCTGGTGAATTATTTCCTAAAACTAGAGTCTTATTCACTATAAAAATCACTATAAATCTTTTGTAATTGATAAAATAGTGAAACCACTTTTGTTGGCTTCATCTTATCAATACCTATCTGTTGGTATCATTTTTTTTACCATGGTACCCTACAGAATGTGGTCTTGTCCAGAAATCCATCTCTTAGGTATTTCCTAGACTATAAATCCTAAGGGGGTTTCCTTTCATATTTCCAAAACAAAGGCAATCCTAGTAAATCCATTCTTCCTAGGACCTAATGATCTGTGCACTTATATTGTTCACTGTTTACTGTATGTATTGGTTCTTGTATGCCTTGTGTTGATTGTGGCTTGGTTTGTTTGCATGCGTTGTCTAGACGACGATAGTTGCGATGAAATCAGCGAGCGGAAGAAGTGGCACTTATTATTGATATTGGTTTTCTAGGGTTACCTAAAGAGGAAGTCCAGGGACATATTGCCATATTGTTGATCATCAGGAAAGCCACCTTCTTGCTCATAAGCCTTGTCCTACTATTTTACTTATGCATGCTTTATCAACTGTTTATTAAAAATTGCATTGTTTTGCTATATATTGATATATACATATACGGTAGTGGTTTGGCTCCTCCAAACCATTACACTTTGGTACTACTAAGTACAACCTCCTTGGAGGTACCTAATTGTCCCTAGTAGAATAGTTGGTGCTTATCCACCATACCCCTTTGGAGACCTCGATTTTGCCGAAGCAAAAGCTAGAGGCTGGGAAGACCCCGGAAAAAGTTTTACCAAATGTTTTATGATAAAACCTTGGTGAGGTGGGACCTCCCAAGAGATGTTGAGAAAGAAAAAGGTTTTGCTTTTACAAAATGCTGGAGGAAAACCGGAGGAAGAAGGTTTACGAAAACGCACCTGGTTCTTTGCAGTCTAGCTATAACAACTTAACCATGTGCAACCACATTACTCTAATATGGGACAGGGTTGGATTTGATGGTTTTTATTCCGATATAAGCTGCCTCGCAACAACTACAGGGGATCGGGGATCCCTGGACGGTGGGCCTTCTCCGATAAAGGTGGGACCTGGAGAAGGAACAAAGGGTCGGCAGGCCTCCACACGTTACTATGAGCCCCTCATTGAAAGCGCACACTCGAGAAGTGGAAAAAGCGCTCCGATTGGTCCTCGCCCGACGTCCCGGTTTTGAGGGGATTAACACTCATAGGGTAGGCACTTAAATTGGAGTGGGCATCCGGAGAGTCTTGATCGGTTACTCGACCCACGATCGGTGAAGATCAGGGTAGAGTACCCGGATGGGGTGGGTAAAGTGTATAACCTCTGCAGAGTGTAAATCTATTCAAATAGCCGTGTCCGCGGTTAAGGACGGGTTGGACAAACTTCTGTAGAGCGGTGCCGGTTTTGTTTTCAAAAAGGATTTCAGAAAAGAAATGACTTTGAAAAGTTTTGACCATGGGATGGTTGAGAAGGATACCTGCTTTGACCATGGGATGGTCAGAGAGGTATGGAAGGAGTTTGGTCGTGGGACGACCTGAAAACGGGAACAAATGGGTGACCCAGTCCTAATGTTTTCCAAAACTTTTCAAAAAGGTTTCCAAAATGTTTACAAATGTTTTCAACAAAGATATGTAGATGCTATATCTACAAGAGAAACTATTTGAGAAAAGAACCTCTCTTGGAGCCCTCCTACTACCACAGCCATATTGCATATCCTCTTGTTATTATTATTTTCTTGAGGTGGTTTGCGAGTACATTCAATGTACTCACTAGCATTGTCCCTGGCTATTAACTTGGTCAGATATCAAGAAGAGGTGAGGTGGACGACTATGCGAGCTAGGACGTTCTCCCAGTCAGTTGCCTATAGGTTAAGGCATGGCTCGGGCTCTGTGCTTGATGAAGTCCGCTGCTGATTATTGATGTAGCCATAACGGCATTTATGTAAGTATTGTAATACGGTATATTCTCGGATGTTGTAATGATACTTGTCGGTTATGTGCCACGACTAACTGATCATGGGATCGTGGTTGTATGCATAACAGGGATTCTCGGAGGATTAATCCGGGGGCCCCACAGGTACTCTCCACCAAAGGTTTCCCATGTGGGACTATTAGAAAGACATAGGAAAAGAGGAAAAAGGGGCAGTCGGCTGGGCCGAGTTGGGGCAGCCGGGTGGGCCGGACCCCGCTCACGGCCTATTAAGCCAGTAGCAGCCCGCAGCGGCGCCTGGGTGGGCCGACCACTACGCACATGCGCGGCCCAGCAGTGCTTCACGCTAGCACTCACCCCACACGCCATAGGCCTGGTGTCTTCTCGTGTGGGCCATGGCCAGGTGGGCCGCTGGCAGCCGCCAGTGGTAGCTGCTTGCCCTCACGTGCTCGCCAGGAACTGCCACTCAATTGTGTGGGCCGGTCAAGGTAGCCCAGCAACGACTTGGTGTGCTATTTGCTATTTTCTGCCTTTCTCCAGGTGATTTCCTCTAGGGCCAATTCCCTCCAGGGTTTTGGCTTATTGAGGAAGTTTCCCTATAAATATTAGTTATAATATTTATGTAATATATATTAATTTACAATTAACATATAATAAATTCATATTATAAATTGCCATTTATCGGAAACACCGTTTGGTATTTTCCTGTCTTTCTTTCTCTGAAAAACTTCGGATCTCTCCGGAATGATTCTGTCTCTTCTATGATTCCATCCTATAAAAAGATCTCTAAGCGTTTTAATGCCTTTTAAGTGTGTTTCCTTGTAGTTCAGGAATGTCACAAACATGATCGATACGATCTCTGATCAATGATCAACATCGGGACCGGGATACCCATATTGACCACCATGCACTCCACGAATCACCTTCGTGTCAAACCTTAAACGATATATCTAATTCCCTTTGTTATTTGATACTAGACTTGTCCGAGATCTAATCATCGATATGATGATACCTTGTTCAATATTGTTTCCAACAAGTACTATTTTACTCATTCACGTGAAATACCATCCCCATGACCCAGTCATACACTGCGCACTTATGGATGTAATTCACCGAGTGGGCCTAGTGTAGCTTCCTGTCACATAGGAGAACAAATCCCGATCTTGATGTATAGGCCTCAACATGCCCCTTTGGAATACCCAACATGCACCTTTATGGCCCACCAGTTATGGACATGACGATTGATGCAGTCAAAGCAATCCTCAGGTAACAATGATTAATATGATCTCACGGTCTAAGAATTACGACACTCCATTTTTTATAATTGCAACTGTGAACTAAGTGACATGATCATGTTGCAACAATCATTGGTGGGAAATTTACATCACATCATCTTTAGATGATATGGCTTCATTATCAATTGTCTATAGAAGCACCATGATCAGGAAACCTTGATCATGAGCTGCCCAATGAACTAGTTAAATAGAGGGTACTACTGACCTAGGTTTGTTTATATACCACACCTGCATCAATGTTTCCGCTTAATATAGTTATAACATGATATAAAACTATTATGAACTAATGACATATGATCATAAAATCCCTTTATTATTTGCCTCTAGGGCATATCTCTTTCACTTCAAGCATACAATCCTCTCGAGATGCCTCCTCTTGAACTTGCACTTATTCTTTTATTTTTGAGAGTTGATCCACTTTAAAATACTCTGTGTACTTTGTCTTGATCAACCTTTAAACTACTCTGTGTACAATCCTCTCGAGATGCCTCATCACGCACTTTCACTTGTATTTGTCGCTAGATAACTATATTTAGGAAGTACTTCATTAGTCTCTGCTTCCGTCTGCAAAGGGGCTTCCTAATTTTTATCTTTATTAAAAGACCAAATTTAGGAACGATTTTCAATGCATAAGCTTTCTTATGAATCATTTATATCTTGCATACATATTTGTTCAATTGTGCATAGTACTTGTTCATTTACTATTATGCAAGATGTTTTTATTCTTAAGCATATTTGAAGTTTTTTGTTTTGTTTTAGTTCATGTGATGATTTCTTGTTGTTATTCACTTATCAATGAAATATCATACGTATATAGCAATGATTATGAGTTCTATATTGTGTATCTATTAACAATAAATTACAAAACCCATTTAGTTATGATATTTATGCTCGAGGACGAGCATAAGTTATGTTTGGGGATGTCGATGCATGTAAAATACATCTACATTCTTTGTACTTTATTGTGCTATTTTTTAATATTTAGCAATTTTATTACTCCATTCCATCCATATTAATAGCCTCAACTTTGTCTACATACGAATGCATCTAGTCTTAATAGCTAACTAGCTACATATGAATCAAGATAAAGTTGATGTTATTAATATGGACCGGAGAGAGTATATTTATTGGAACTAACATATTAATAGTTTCAAAAATGCAATAATTATTTTTTTACAATTTGTAGTGTAGTAATTTCACAAATATGGAAGGTCTAGGAAGAATATTTCTCAAAGGTGCCACGATCGTGACCTAAAGATGACATCAAATGGAAAAACGTTTAACATGAAAGTTGTTGGAAATTTTATGCTAATGCCAACTAATATGTTCAGAATAGAGTTTGTATGTGATTTGTAGACCTCGTTTACTCAAGGGTATAGAAGCAATTTTGGGATTCCAAAAGTTTGTGTCGGGATTGGCTATATCTCTTGTCATACTTGATGGATTCGACCCATGGTCAGGTTGTTGGACTCCTTGGCACATCAGAAAGGTCTAGGTAGGTTCTATATGTGCCTAAGAACCATTGGATCAAAGGGGCATCGATTCCATAGTCGAGATTGCATCTCCAACTCTATATATTGATGAGGAACCCTACTTCTAGAGGCACCAAGCAAAAACCATGAAAATTCCTCCTACTAGAAGCCAACAAGAAGGTGAGAGGCTCCTACATTGTTGCGCCAACACCTAGGAAAAAGAGGAGGCAAAGGGACTCCTCTCCCTAGGGCACCCACCGCCCTGCAAACCGTCGCCGCTGCAGGCTGCTGCGGCACTGTCGCGTTAGCCGCAGGTGTAACACCCTCGAATTGGCCCTATGCAGATTTTAGCGATTCCCGTCAAACCCGCATAGAAACGATTGAAAGGTGCCCACCAGGCACTTGTGTGCGGGTGGAAAACAAAGTAATACCATTACACAATAGTCCATGATGGAACCCACAAGAACATATATGTTCAACAACGACTCAACGAGTCAAGAATACGGATATAAAGTATAAAGATCCAAATCACCTTGAAAACGATACAACAACCGAGTACGGATAAGAAGCAAATTGAGCTAAGAGCCCTAAAGAATAACCAATGGTGTCCATAACCCTGCCCAGGCCAAGCCAGATTGGTAACCTTGCTATCATCGTCGAGCTTATACCTACTAAAACAAAAGGGTGCCTATAAAGGCAAGCAATAAGGGAGCGGTCAGTACTGAGGCTAGAACACAGCAAGTCTAGAATTCAGCGGCTCTCACCTACATAGGTATGGTGGACAGAAGCGGCAGCCAAGCATGCACTACACATCCAATAGAGACTCGATACACGTGTCGGTTATCAGAGAGGGATAAGAAAGACCTGTTCAGACTCAACCTATTACTAACACCAAACATACCCATCCTAATATTTCCCCCTCGAGACCAAACGTGGAAGTTATTATGAGGAAACTCACACATTTGGTAGTTTTATACATTCATTCCATGGTGGTTGTCCAACTTACTAGTCATATCAGATCCATGTCAAATTATAACAGTAATTCTTTAGTTATAGTTGACTATGATCGAGAAACTATGCTCCAAGTCATCCATAACGGCGGACACCGCTTTTCAAAAAGATTTAACCCTGGAGGGGTGCACCAAAGTATCCACACGCACTTCCATCCTTGTTGCCAGATCAGGTAGGTGCAAGATCATGAGACATATACCCATCGGTATGTCGGTGGGGATTTAGACACGATGTTTCCTAGACCCAAAGCAAGTACATAGGGGCCACCCCACTAAGCTACCCGTAATAAAGTCGAACGGTTCCAAGACGGATGCAGGGTTTGTGACAACGACTGTAAATAACCGGGAACCTGAAAGTGTGACTAGGCTTGTTGATACCGTGGAATCGTGGCACGGGGTTCCTAAACAGTATAGGCGCTCCACGCGTAAAGCAGTAAAGCATGGCATAAGTACAAGATAGTAATAACACCCCAAAATAGTTTGTGGCGCCTAGTAAAGTACTTTGAAATCAAGTAGTAAGCTGATAGGGGTGCACACACACCCCACATGTGGTTAGCGTGCTCGATATCAGAATAGGTGTCAAGAACTCAGGGTCCTAGGTGGACATAAGTGGGAGGGTAAAAAACCAGATAACATCTATTACCCACTGGTGCCTCTGCATTATATCTATTTCCAGCATTTTAATTGACAAGTTATAATGAAAGTCGTGATTATCTCCACCATTAAGCATGTTCCAACCCCCAACAACGGTGGAACTTGACGACGTGAAGCAACACCTAATCAAGCAACTACCACTCGCAAGGGCAACTTTCTACCATACAACAGGCAATAGGAGGTGTCCAAGGCAATACAGAGGATGCAAAGAATATAAATGGGACGGAGAAGTAGAGCATCATAACACAGATAGAAATATATCAACATGAGGAAGTAAAGACTATAAATGCAAAATAGGTAGAAAGTGTAAGAATGCTCGCCTAGAAAACATAGCCAAAGGTTCACCGAAGATCGGGTCGAAGCTCGCATCAACCCAATGGCCTAATCCGTGAAGAAGCAAAACACTAAAAGAAACACCGGATGCACTATTTAATCCTACGATAGAAGATCGGCGTGTTCATGGCATGATGCATGACATGGCAAATATGTGATGCATCCGGTGTGTTCATGGCATGATGTAAACCAATCTATAATCATATAATGGATTAGGCTATAATATTCCCTATGCCTCGGCCATAGGTTTAGCTACGGTAGAAGATAGAGAGAAGATGAATAATATTCCCTATGCCTCGGCCATAGGTTCTATCATGTATGCCATGCTGTGTACAAGACCGGATATAGCACATGTTGTTAGTTTGACTAGCAGATATCAAAGTGATCCTGGAATGGAGCACTGGACAGCGGTCAAGAATATCCTAAAGTACCTAAATAGGACTAAGGATATGGTTCTTTCTTATGGAGGTGATGAACAACTTGTTGTAAATAGTTACACTGATGCTAGTTGGAACACCGATCCAGATGACTCGAAGTCACAGTCTGGATACGTATTTATTTTGAATGGTGCTGCAGTAAGCTAGAGGAGTGCCAAGCAAAGCGTTGTGGCGAAATATTCAACTGAATCGGAATACATAGCTGCTTCGGAGGCTGCACAAGAAGCCATATGGATGAAGGAGTTCATTATTGAACTTGGCGAGGTTCCCAGTGCGTTCGACCCGATGGCCATCTACTGTGACAACACAGGTGCCATAGCTAATGCACAGGAGCCAAGGTCACATAGCAAGCTGAAGCACATCAAGCTATGTTTCCATGCTATTCGCGAGTATGTCTGAGATGGTGACATAAAGATTTGCAAAGTACACACCGATCTGAATGTGGCAGATCCGTTGACTAAACCTCTCCCTAGAGCAAAGCATGACCAACACCAGAACGCCATGGGTGTTAGGTGTATTACCATGTAATCTAGATTATTGACTCTAGTGCAAGTGGGAGACTGTTGGAGATATGCCCAAGAGGCAATAATAGAAGTGGTTATTATTATATCTTTGTGTTTATGATGAATGTTTACATCCCATGCTATAATTGTATTATAAGGAAACACTAATACATGTGTGCTTTGTAAACATAAAAGGGTTCCTAGTAAGCCTCTTGTTGAACTAGCTTGTTGATTAATTGATGATCATGGTTTCCTGATCATGGACATTGGATGTTATTAATAACAATATTATATCATTAGGAGAATGATGTGATGGACACACACCCATAGTAAGCGTAGCATAAGATCAAGTCATTAAGTTCGTATTGCTATAAGCTTTTAAATGCATAGTAACCTAATCCTTCGACCATGAGGTTGTTTTAATAACCATCACCGGATGGGTACTTTGATGACATCAAACACCGCTTCGTAACTGGGTGGTTATAAAGGTGTCATTGGGTACTCTGAAAGTATGTGTTGAAGCGCATGGACCAAGATTGGGATTTGTCCATCCATATGACGGATAGATATGCTCTAGGCCCTCTCAGTGGAATGTCATCTAGTTAGCTTGCAAGCATGTGACTGGGTCACTAGGGATGACATAACATGGAACGAGTAAAGAGTACTTATCAGTAACGAGGTAGAACTAGGTATGGAGATACCGACGATCAAACCTCGGATAAGTATAGTATCGCGTGACAAAGGGAATTGGTTTCGTATATTAATGGTTCTATCGATCACGAAGTCATCGTTGAGTATGTGGGAACCGTTATGGATCTCCAGATCCCGCTGATGGTTATTGATCGGAGAGGTGTCTCCATCATGTCTGCATATTCACGAACCGTAGGGTGACACACTTAAGGTTCGAAGTTGTTTTAAGTAGATATGGAATGTGCGTTGGAGACCGAATGTTGTTCGGAGTCTCGGATTGGATCCGGGACATCACGAGGACATCCGGAATTGTCCGGAGAATAAGATTCATATATTGGGAATCATTTTCTAAGTTAGGAAATGTTCTGGAGTATTTGTATGGGGATTCTAGAAGGTTTCGGAATGTTCCGGAAGGTTCTAGAAGATTTCTTGGAGTTTGCTTGAAAACCAAGAAAGGATCAAGGAATCCTTGTGGGGCAAGACAAGGAGTAGTGGGGGAGGAGGACTCCTCCCCCCTTCCAAATCCGCCGGCCAAGGAGGGATGGGAGTCCTACTAGGACTCCCCCTCCCATGGCGCATGTCTAATAGATTAGATCTTAGCTTTTATCTAGATTAGATCTGGGTTTTGTTCGTTCTTGCGGTAGAAATTTTTTGTTTTCCCTGCTACGAACCCATCAACTAGGTCACGTGGATATCTCTTGTCTGAATGAGTTAAGTATAATTTTTTATTAATGATATTGAACATGAAATAGTGATGTCATTGATCAGATCTCGAACAATGCAAGTATTGAAGAGACAAAAGTAATACAACACGACGTTCATGGTTCAGCAACGAAAGATTTGTGGAATGCAGAGGGTTCATCATGGGCATCGAGGTCCCGCTAACGATCATTGGTACGAGAGGGGTCTCGACCATGTCTGGATTATTGCAGAACTATGGGGTATCATGCTTGAGGGCTTGATGATGCATGGAGATCAATTTGGTATCGACAGAATCACCGAATAGAAAGAGAGAAATCCGGAATAGTTTCGGTAAGTCCGGGGGATGTTTGGAGTGGGGTGGAAGCGGTTCCATATCCACGGGGGGGTTAATAATATGTAAGTAAACATTAAATATTGATTTAATCATTTATTTAATAAAATAAAAATATATTAAAAGGTCAAATACCTAATTGGGCCAAATTCCATAGGGAAAAGGCCCATGAGGGAAAGACCAAAGGGGAAGAGAGAGAGGGAGTGGCCGGCTAGGCCAAGGGACCCCGCATGGGGCCCCTTAGTCCCTAGTTGGCGACGTCCTGCCCCCTCCTCTCCTCTCCTTTGATTAGTCCCACATGGATAAGCTAATTAGCTATGTAGGGGATTTCCCCTATATTTTGTGAGGTATTTTGACAAAATAAATACACTAATAATCAATAAAGGTTCACCCTCTTTTGGTGAGTCCTCTAGTTGATATTATCTCTCTCTCCCATGACTGTGGTCCCAAGTCTTGATCACGTAAGCAGGAGACTTCTTCACCGCGGAGCATCGTCGCGCTATGGGATTCGGATCTAGAAGGTCTACTTCCGCAACTTCTGCTGGATCAGAGGAGTGGGAGTCATCGTTAGGCACCAGACATGTGTAACTCCCTCGGGGGTGCAACACTTGGGGCACTAGGAGTTTTCAAAGCCACACGAGCCGCAGGACTTCAACAGGACCCCGAGGTCAGCATTAGAGCGACTACATGAACCACACTCTTCTAAACGTTGACAATGTTTTTTGGTCTTCAAGGGTAAGTTCACGAAAATCCCCTCCCGTTACTACATTACTAATAGATAGGTCATGACATTAGGGTTCTTGGCATATGAAAATTTTATTGTTTTCATGCGCGAACCCCTATAGTGGTATGAGAGCTAGATCTATGCATAGTATTGCTAGTACGGGTAGAACACAGGAGTTGTAGCATGTGGGTGTTGATCTATTAGTTGTTACCCTCCCACATGTATTTGTGTATACCGTGGTAATGCTTTATGAAGCATCCCCCAACCGACTTTACGCGTTCATTCACGAGACTGGTCTACGGTTGACATACGGCTTATACCATATAAAGTGGATTTGCAGGGTGTATGTCTCTCTAGCTTCTGTTGGTATGCCATTTGCAAAGGAGGACCCCGAAAGGGGTGTAGTATAGACAACTATTTGATCCACATTGTGGTTGAAGTTCACAGGTAACAATCGGTTCTTGTGCAAAATCCCTAGCAAGCACGTAAAACATGCAAAGATAAAGTAGAGACCTCTAACTTTGTTTCGCAGGGGCGTTGTGATGTGATATGGTAGTAGTCAAGGTAAAGTAGTTTACTTTCTGTTGCTAAGTAGTAGTAACGGTCATCATAATGATGGACTACCACGTCGGAGGCACCGGTACCCTGGTTAAGTTTGCGATCCTAGCATGTACATACATGGCCTCAGAACACGGATGGTCAAAAGATTGAGCACGAGTCGCATGAATGATGTGATTGATGTTTCAACTTCCACCTTTGCAACTATATCATCGGCTATGACGATCGAGGGCGGTGTAGTGAATGGGGATCTTTTAATCACTTGGGATAGGAGTTTTTGTTGAGTTCTTTTTTAATTCACATAATTATAAACTTAGCCTAAATCCCTTTTGCAATTATATATGTAGAAATGGTTCTACCCAATGCTTCCTTCCAAGTTGACAAATGGTTAGATGGAGAGAAGCTCAAACTAGATGGATCCAACTTCCCTGAGTGGGTTCTACATATGCTATGATATGGATTTGGAAGAGCCATATTTCTATGAGACCCTAGAGCAGCAGGAAGACCGCTATTACCATCATGAGATGTCCACCTTCATTTTAATAACAATGCGCTTCGGAATGGTACACGAATTGCACCCAATTGTGGCTAATATTGACCCACATACGATGATGGATTAGCTTAGATCGGAGTTCGCGGACCAAGTGCGCATGTGGAAGCACGAGCTGATGGAAGATTTCCTTTCCATAAATATGGAGGAAAATTCTTGCATGGGAGTCACTTGGAGCGCATGCATGATGCGTACATGAGGCTTGTTTACTTCGTGGATCACTAGGAGACAAACTCTTTTGCAATAGGCATGTTGCTGCTGTCACTGCCCCCGAGATACCAAGCACATGCCAAGACTTGCATCATGAGAGGTGATGGGGAAACACGGGATTTCCATGACTTCATGTCACATTTCAGGAATGTGAAGGTTGAACCCATTGTCAGAGAGGTCATCAATGACAAAGGTATATATGATATACAGTTTTATAGATGTTATAATATTGCAAACGCTTGTTGCACTATTGAACTATCTGAAACTTGTTCTGTTTTGTGAAAACAGGTCCTTCTGCATGAGAGCTGCTTGCTGGAGAGGAGGTGACGTTGTGTGTTGATGGCGAGCATAATGATGATGTCCGATGAAACTCTCCCCCGATATTTATCATTTAGTTTATCGTTATGGATGATTATTGTAATCAATGGATTTTGAACTTCTTTAGTGTGTCTCACACTTCGTGAGATGGTTATTCCTATGAGTTTGTAAGAAACAGTTGTTCTGCTTTTATGAATGATTTCTATTTGCATTCATATGTTGTTCGATTATGTGTGATTTATCCGTGTTATGGAACTAATTGATAATGCATGAACATTTGTAACATATTGAAATGCATTGAAAATACCCAACTTCATGATATATTCATTTTGAATGAAACCATTGTTTAAAAAATTCGAAGTTATGTTGATAAATATGTGAAAGTCATTTGATTTCTTGTCACATATGAATCATGCCCAAGTTTGGCGAGATAACTAAAACACCACACATTGTATGAATATAAAGTTGTCGTGGTATTGACACGGCAGATGCTACTGGGGGTAGCTTACGTAGAGGAGGCAAGGCGTCGTAGGAGAATCCAGAAGCGAGATTGGTACACGATATACACAGGTTCACGTCCCCTCGGTGGAGGATCACTACATCCTGCTATCAATCCATTATATGATTATAGATTGGTTTACAATGCAGTCGCCGGAGGCGGTGGGAGAGACCAGATCTAATATGCCTTGGGAGAGATCTCCCCCCAAAGGGGTGCCCCTGGTGACTTTATATATATAGCCAGTTAGGGTTTACAAGTGAACTAATGGGCTTTCTATTGGAGTCGCTGTCTTGGGCCTCCAGTCGGCGAGTCGTCTGGGTCTAGTAGGCGTCCTCGCTGTATCCCGCGAGTCGACCCGATCTAGTATTAGCTTCAATCGGCTCGATCCAGCTAGTGACACCGCTTCACGGGTATACCCCGATTGGTATTCCCCCATCAAAAGTGTTTAATGAATTGTTGAAAGAAATACATATAGAATGTACCACATTTCAACGGAGTGGTGATTATCATTTTATACTTGTTGAATTTCGTAAAGGATTTTACCAAAGGAAACATGAGCAGGAAACTTTTGATATGATCAAAGAATTTCAGCATTAAGGGGTATAGAATAAAAGAGAATCTAATTACTGCGATTTGATCAATAGTAATGAAATTCGACATTATAAGATTGGCATAAGATATTGTGAAATTCAACACATTTGATACGTTAAAGTGCAAACCATCACAATGTGATATTTGATACCAAGTGGGTGAATAGGTGGCTCCGAATAAATCGTGGTAGTGTATATGTAAAGACCATTAGTAGAAAATAGCAAACATTCATTTAGATTGTGAAGTAAACCATCTAACTATTTGTGAGATTGGCTCCATATCTTGTATGAATTGTCGTGGGAGTTTTGGAGTTATTCGATATCACCAAAACAACAGCGAACAAATCCTTCTAGAGTATTCATTATAAACGTTGAATACGAAGTACATGACTAGAACAAGAAGATAGGCAAAACTAGTATTGCTGAAATTTTGGTGTGTTCTCAAGAAATTGTGTTCTAAAGAATATTGTTTGAATGGAAGTAAAAACATGATGAAGTTTTATGACCCTGCATTAGAGTGTTGAGAAGCGCAATAGAACATGTTTCTGAACGCGTCTCTTCATAAAGGAAAGGGTCAATGATAATGATCATAATGTTTCCCCACTAGTGTTTTTACTACATGAAGTAGGATTCGAAAATGTACCCCACATCTTGTGTGGAGACATTTATGAATCACTTGTCATGTTATCAGAATATGACATACCTACGAACTACAAAAAAAAGTGATGGTCGACTAAAGTTACGAGAAATCCTAGAAGTAAAATTCACTTAAAGATTAGAAAGTAAAATGTTAATGAATCTTATCTAGTAAAGGGGTTACTTGATGTTTCCAAGAGACTGTAGGTCATGATGGAAAAAGTGAAAGACAAAGCATGATTTGTCATAAATAATGTATTGGGAAAATTCAAAAGAATTTGATTCAGAAGTGCTGAAGTCTAGTGGATTTAATACTATTAAAGTACTAGTGTCTCGTAAAAGCAAACTCTCAATTTTATAATTGATCAAGGGACTTTGAATTCATTCAAAATATTAATAATATATGCAATTTTCATGAAATTGAGTTGGAGCTATAAAGTCTTCCTAAAATAATATGTGAATGACATATTTTTGAGTGGGAGAAATGTAAGTCTCAAACTCGAATATGTAGGGAACATATTTGAGTGGGAGCTTAATTCTTATACATATATGACACAATGAGAATAAAAGAACAATCACTGATAAATAATGGTTTATAAAGGGTAAAGCGGAGAAGAAAGTATATTACCATATTATGTTGGAATGTATTCCTAAAAGATATTCGGAAGTAGTTTGGGAATAGGAATTGATTAAGGAATGGTCCTTGGTCATTCAAATTAGGAAAGACATTAAGTACAACATCAATGGTTGAAAGAAACGAAATGATGATCGTCATCCATTATGTCAAGACATAGGTTCTGTCTTAGAAACCATGATGAGAACTCAACATAATAAGATCCAAGGAGAAAAGTTCGGAAGTGATTAAACATGAATCACTGAATATTGAGCCAAGTTTGTCCACAGTATCTGATGAGAACTATAAACATGTCTTCCAGATCCATGAAGGATGACATACCTGAAAGCATAAAGGATTATGTTATAAGGAGATATGTTACCCTTAAAAGATTGGAAATATCTGCATCAATAATACCTACTTAAGTCAAATAGGAAGTGTGGTGACAAAACATCAAAATATGCACATAGTACACTAGTGTTTGGATAACTACATTTAAAGTAAAAGTACAAGGATATCGTCTATAGTGTTGTATAATGTTATGGTGAGACAAGTTCGTATTTTCGCAGAGAGTGTGTCCCAGGGCATAGTGCCCATGGGAAAGTTTGCATTGACTGATCTAACGTCACTTCTAGCTCCTAGAAACAGACCTCACTTTGTTTCCTAAACTAATATACATATACAAAGAAGTTATCATAAGATGATAAAATGTTAATGTAATCAAGGTAACATTAGCAAGTTGCAAAGGATATAAGGGGCTGCAAAGTCTAGACCCTAGCCTCAACCTCTTCCATGAGCATCCATGATCAGAAGTGCCAGGTTATATGGTGCCAATGATTAATAAACAAATGCAGCTAGTTTAATTTTACTCTAGTGCAAGTGGGAGACTGTTGGAAATATGCCCTAGAGACAAATAATAATATGGATTATTATCATATTTCATAAAGTTTATGATTAATTTTTATATCATGCTATAACTATATTTAAAGGAAACGTCAATACACGTGTGATATATAAATAACTAGGAGTTCCCGGTGGATCTCTAGTCACCGGTTCATTGGTCAACAAATGATCAAGGTTTCCTGATCATGTGGCATTTATTCTAGTTGACATGGAGTCACCTCATTACGAGAATGAGATGATGAGCCATACCCAATCTAACCACCATGGCCCGATCATGTCACGAAGTTCAAGTTATGATGATTAGAAAAGACCTAGTGTCCTATTTCATAGACCGTGAGGCCATATCAATCACTGCCACCCAATAATACTTAGATAGCATCAAATGTCACTTGCATGAGCGGTGATCATGAAAGGTGTGTTCAGGTGTTCAGAGGGGCACGTAGAGGAATTACGTGTCAAAAGCGGGATTTGTCCATCCGCGTGATGAAAATATACTCAAGGGTCCACTCAGAGAAGTTATATCCTAACAGCTACGCAGCATGTGACTAGGTCACGGGGATATCTCTTGTTGGAACAAGTTAAGTAGCATTTGTCGGTAACGAGATTGAACATGACATAGTGATTTTGCTGATCAAATCTCGGACAATGCATGTATCGAAGAGACAAAAGGAATACAACACGATGTTCATGTTTCCTTCAGTTCATGGTTCAACGATGAAAGATTCATGCACAGGGGTCATCATGGGCATCCAGGTCCTACTGATGATCATTGGTATGAGAGGAGTCTCAACCATGTTTGCAATATTCCCGAACTGTGGGGTATCATACTTAAGGGCTTGATGATGCTTGGAGATCGATTTGTTATTAACAGAATCATGGAAGAATAAAAAGAGAGAAAATCGGAATACTTTCGGTAAGTCCGAAGGATGTCCGGAGTGGGGTGGAAGGGATTCCATAGCCACGGGGGGTTAAATAATATGTAAGTAAATGTTAAATATTGATTTAATTATTTGTTTATAATTATTTAGTAAAATAAAAATGAATTAAAAGGTCAAATACCTAATTGGGCTAAATTCCATAGGGAAAAGGCCCACGAGGGAAAGACCAAAGGGGAAGAGAGAGAGAGGGGTGGCCGGCTGGGCCAAGGGACCCCGCTTGGGGCCCACTTGGGCCCTAGTCAGCGGCGTCCAGCCCCGTCCTCCCCTTTGGTTTGTTTATTCCCACATGTCTAAGCTAATTAGCTATGTAGGCGATTTCCCCTATATATTGTGAGGTATTTTGACAAAATAAATACACCAATAATAAATAAAGGTTCCATCTCTTTTGGGGAAACCTCTAGTTGATATTCTCTCTCTCTCCCGTGACCGTGGTCCCAAGTCTGGATCGTGCAAGCAGGAGACTTCTTCACCATGGAGCGTCATCGCACTGCGGGATTTGGATCCAAAATGTCTACTTCCGCAACTACTGCTAGATCGGTGGATCGGGAGTCATCACCAGGCACCATACGTGTGTAAATCCCTCGGAGGTGCAACACTTGTGGCACTAGGAGTCGTCGGAGTTGCAGGAGCCATGTAACACCCTCAAATCGGCCCTACGCAGATTTTAGCCGTTCCCTCCAAACCCGCATAGAAACGATTCAAAGATGCCCACCAGGCACTTGCGTGCGGGTCGAAAACGAAGTAATACCATTACACGATAGTTCACGTTGGAACCCACAAAAACATATATATATATATATATACAACAACTCAACGAGTCAAGAATACAGATATACAATACAAAGATCCAAATCACCTTGTAAGGTTAAGTTTGCGATCCTAGCATGTAAAGACATGGCCTCAGAACACGGATGGTCAAAAGATTGAGCAGGAGTCGCTTGAAAGATGTGATTGACGTTTCAACGTCCACCTTTGCAACTATATCATCGGCTATGACGATCGAGGGCGGTGTAGTGAATGGGGATCTTTTAATCACTTGGGATAGGAGGTTTGGTTGAGTTCTTTTTGAATTCGCATAATTATAAACTTAGCCTAAATGCCTTTTGCAATTATATATGTAGAAATGGTTCTCCCCAATGCTTCCTTCCAAGTTGGCGAATGGTTAGATGGAGAGAAGCTCAAACAAGATGGATCCAACTTCCCTGAGTGGGTTGTGCATTTGAATATCTTCCTTTGTGAGAATGACTTGGTTGACTACATATGCTATGATATGGATTTGGAATAGCCATATTTCTATGAGACCCTAGAGCAGCAGGAAGACCGCTATTACCATCGTGAGAGGTCCACCTTCATTTTCATAACAATGTGCTTCAGAATGGTACTAGAACTGCACCCAATTGTGGGTATTATTGACCCACATGAGATGATGGATCAGCTTAGATCGGAGTTCGCGGACCAAGTGCGCATGTGGAAGCACGAGCTGATGGAAGATTTCCTTTACATAAAGATGGAGGAAAATTCTTGCATGGGAGTCACTTGGAGCGCATGCATGATGCATACATGAGGCTTGTTTATTTCGTGGATCACTAGGAGACGAACTCTTTTGCAATAGGCATGTTGCTGCTGTCAGTGCCCCCGAGATACCAAGCACATGCCAAGACTTGCATCATGAGAGGTGATAGGGAAACACGGGATTTCCATGAGTTCATATCACATTTCAGGAATGTGAAGGTTGAACCCATTGTCAGAGAGGTCATCAATGACAAAGGTATATATGATAAACTATTGAATTATCTGAAACTTGTTCTGTTGTGTGAAAACAGGTCCTTCTGCATGAGAGCTGCTTGCTGGAGAGGAGGTGACATTGCGTGTTGATAGCGAGCATAATGATGATGTCTGATGACACTCTCCCTCGATATTTATCATTTAGTTTATCGTTATGGATGATTATTGTCATCAATGGATTATGAACTTCTTTAGTGTGTCTCACACTTCATGAGATGGTTATTCCTATGAGTTTGTAACAAATAGTTGTTCTACTTTTATGAATGATTTCAATTTGCATTCATATGTTGTTTGATTATGTGTGACTTATCCATGTTACGGAACTAATTGATAATGCATGAATATTTGTAACATATTGAAATGCATTGAAAATACCCTACTTAATGATATATTCATTTTGAATGAAACCATTGTTTAAAAAATTCGAAGTTATGTTGATAAATATGTGAAAGTCATTTGATTTCTTGTCACATATGAATCATGCCCAAGTTCGGCGAGATAACTAAAACACCACACATTGTATGAATATAAAGTTTTCGTGGTATTAACACGGCAGATGCTACTGGGGGTAGCTTACGTAGAGGAGGCAAGGCATCGTAGGAGAATCCAGGAGCGAGATTGGTACACGATATACCCAGGTTCACGTCCCCTCGGAGGAGGATCACTACATCCTGCTATCAATCCAGTATATGATTATAGATTGGTTTACAATGGAGTCGCCAGAGGCGGTGGGAGAGACCAGATCTAATATGACTTGGGAGAGATCTCCCACCAAAGGGGTGCCCCTGGTGACTTTATATATATAGCCAGTTAGGGTTTACAAGTGAACTAATGGGCTTTGTATTGGAGTCGCTGTCTTGGGCCTCTAGTCGGCGAGTCGTCCGGGTCCAGTAGTCGTCAGTCGCCGTATCCCGCGAGTCGACCTGCTCTGGTATTAGCTTCAGTCGGCTCGATCCAGCTGGTGACACCGCTTCATGGGTATACCCCGATTGGTATTCCCCCATCAAAAGTATTTAATGAATTCTTGAAAGAAATACATATTCAATGTACCACATTTCAACAGAGTGGTGATTATCATTTTATACTTGTTGAATTTCGAAAAGGATTTTACCAAAGGAAACATGAGCAGGAAACTATTTGATATGATCAAAGAATTACAGCATTAAGGGGTATAAAATAAAAGAGAATCTAATTACTGTGATTTGATCAATAGTAATGAAATTCGACGTTATAAGATTGGCATAAGATATTGTGAAATGCAACACATTTGATATGTTAAAGTGCAAGCCTTCACAATGTGATATTTGATATCAAGTGGGTGAATAGGTGGCTCCGAATAAATCGTGGTAGTGTATATGTAAAGACCATTAGTAGAAAATAGCAAACATTCATTTAGAATGTGAAGTAAACCATCTAAATATTCGTGAGATTGGCACCATATCTTGTATGAATTCTCGTGGGAGTTTTGGAGTTATTCGATATCACCAAAACAACAGTGAACAAATCCCTCTAGAGTATTCAGTGTAATCTTTGAATACGAAGTCCATGACTAGAACAACAAGATAGGCAAAACTAGTATTGCTGAAATTTTGGTGTGTTCTCAAGAATTTGTGTTCTAAAGAATATTGTTTGAATGGAAGTAAAAACATGATGAAGTTTTATGAACCTGCATTAGAGTGTTGAGAAGCGCAACAGAACATGTTCCTGAACGCGTCTCTTCATAAAGGAAAGGGTCAATGATAATGATCATAATGTTTCCCCACTAGTGTTTTTACTACATGAAGTAGGATTCGAAAATGTACCCCACATCTTGTGTGGAGACATTTATGAATCACTTGTCATGTTATCAGAATATGACATACCTACGGACTACAAAGGAAAGTGATGGTGGACTAAAGTTACGAGAAATCCTAGAAGTAAAATTCACTTAAAGATTAGAAAGTAAAATGTTAATGAATCTTATCTAGTAAAGGGGTTACTTGATGTTTCCAAGAGACTGTAGGTCATGATGGAAAAAGTGAAAGACAAAGCATGATTTGTCATAAATAATGTATTGGGAAAATTACAAAGAATTTGATTCAGAAGTGTTGAAGTCTAGTGGATTTAATACTATTAAAGTACTAGTGTCTCGTAAAAGCAAACTCTCAATTTGATAATTGATCAAGGGACTTTGAATTCATTCAAAATATTGATAATATATGCAATTTTCATGAAATTGAGTGGGAGCTATAAAGTCTTCCTAAAATAATATGTGAATGACATATTTTTGAGTGGGAGCAATGTAAGTCTCAAACTTGAATATGTAGGGAACATATTTGAGTGGGAGATTAATTCTTATATATATACGACACATTGAGAATAAAAGAACAATCACTGATAAATAATGGTTTATAAAGGGTAAAGCTGAGAAGAAAGTATATTACCATATTATGTTGGAATGTATTGCTAAAAGATATTCTAAAGTAGTTTCGGAATAGGAATTGATTAAGGAATGTTCCTTGGTCATTCGAATTAGGAAAGACATTAAGTACAACATCAATGGTTGAAAGAAACGAAATGATGATCGTCATCCATTATGTCAAGACATAGGTTCTGTCTTAGAAACCATGATGAGAACTCAACATAATAAGATCCAAGGAGAAAAGTTCAGAAGTGATTAAACATGAATCACTGAACATTGAGCCAAGTTTGTTCACAGTATCTGATGAGAACTATAAACATGTCTTCCAGATCCATGAAGGATGACATACCTGAAAGCATAAAGGATTATGTTATAAGGAGATATGTTACCCTTAAAAGATTGGAAATATCTGCATCAATAATACCTACTTAAGTCAAATAGGAAGTGTGGTGACAAAACATCAAAATATGCACATAGTACACTAGTGTTTGGATAACTACATTTAAAGTAAAAGTACAAGGATATTGTCTATAGTGTTGTATAATGTTATGGTGAGACAAGTTCGTATTTTCGCAGAGAGTGTGTCCCAGGGCATAGTGCCCATGGGAAAGTTTGCATTGACTGATCTAACGTCACTTCTAGTTCTTAGAAACAGGCCTCACTTTGTTGGCTAAACTACTATAGATATACAAAGAAGTTATCATAAGATGATAAAATGTTAATGTAATCAAGGTAACATTAGCAAGTTGCAAAGGATATAAGGGGCTGCAAAGTCCAGACCCTAGCCTCAACCTCTTCCATGAGCATGCATGATCAGAAGTGCCAGGTTATATGGTGCCAATGATTAATAAACAAATGCAGCTAGTTTAATTTTACTCTAGTGCAAGTGGGAGAGTGTTGGAAATATTCCCTAGAGACAAATAATAATATGGATTATTATCATATTTCATAAAGTTTATGATTAATTTTTATATCATGCTATAACTGTATTGAAAGGAAACGTCAATACACGTGTGATATATAAATAACTAGGAGTTCCCGGTGGATCTCTAGTCACCGGTTCATTGGTCAACAAATGATCAAGGTTTCCTGATCATGTGGCATTTATTCTAGTTGACATGGAGTCACCTCATTACGAGAATGAGATGATGAGCTATACCCAATCTAACCACCATGACCCGATCATGTCACGAAGTTCAAGTTATGATGATTAGAAAAGACCTAGTGTCCTATTTCATAGACCGTGAGGCCATATCAATCACTGCCACCCAAGAATACTTAGATAGCATCAAATGTCACTTGCATGAGCGGTGATCATGAAAGGTGTGTTCAGGTGTTCAGAGGGGCATGTAGAGGCATTACGTGTCAAAAGCGGGATTTGTCCATCCGCGTGATGAAAATATACTCAAGGGTCCACTCAGAGAAGTTATATCCTAATAGCTACGCAGCATGTGACTAGGTCACGGGGATATCTCTTGTTGGAACAAGTTAAGTAGCATTTGTCGGTAAAGAGATTGAACATGACATAGTGATTTTGTTGATCAGATATCGAACAATGCAATGTATCGAAGAGACAAAAGGAATACGACACGATGTTCATGGTTCAGCGATGAAAGATTCATGCATAGGGGTCATCATGGGCATCCAGGTCCTACTGATAATCATTGGTATGAGAGGGGTCTCGACCATGTTTGCAGTATTCCCGAACTGTGGGGTATCATACTTAAAGGCTTGATGATGCTGGGAGATCGATTTGTTATCAACAGAATCATGGAAGAATAAAAAGAGAGAAAATCGGAATACTTTCGGTAAGTCCGAAGGATGTCCGGAGTGGGGTGGAAGGGATTCCATAGCCACGGGGGGTTGAATAATATGTAAGTAAATGTTAAATATTTATTTAATTATTTTTTTATAATTATTTAGTAAAATAAAAATGAATTAAAAGGTCAAATACCTAATTGGGCTAAATTCCATAGGGAAAAGGCCCGTGAGGGAAAGACCAAAGGGGAAGAGAGAGAGAGAGAGAGAGAGAGAGGGGTGGCGGGCTGGGCCAAGGGATCCCGCTTGGGGCCCACTTGGGCCCTAGTCAGCGGCGGCCAGCCCCGTCATCCCCTCTGCTTTGTTTAGTCCCACATGGCTAAGCTAATTAGCTATGTATGCGATTTCCCCTATATATTGTGAGGTATTTTGACAAAATAAATACACCAATAATAAATAAAGGTTGCATCTCTTTTGGGGAAACCTCTAATTGATATTCTCTCTCTCTCTCTCGTGATCATGGTCCCAAGTCTGGATCGTGCAAGCAGGAGACTTCTTCATCGTGGAGCGTCATCGCACTGCGAGATTCGGATCCAAAAGGTGTACTTCCGCAACTACTGTTGGATCGGAGGATCGGGAGTCATCACCAGGCACCATACGTGTGTAAATCCCTCGGAGGTGCAACACTTGTGGCACTAGGAGTCGTCGGAGTCGCGGGAGGCATGTAACACCCTCGAATCGGCCATATGCAGATTTTAGCCGTTCCCGCCAAACCCGCATAGAAATGGTTCAAAGATGCCCACTAGGCATTTGCGTGCGGGTGGAAACGAAGTAATACCATTACACGATAGTTCACGTTGGAACCCACAAAAACATATATATATACAACAACTCAACGTGTCAAGAATACAGATATACAATACAAAGATCCAAATCACCTTGAAAGGGAGACAACATCCAAGTACGGATAAGAAGTAAATTGAGCTAAGAGACCTGAAAAATAACCAATGGCATCCATAACCTTGCCCAGGCCAGCCAGAAGGGTAACCCTGCTAACGACATCGAACTTATACCTGTTAAATAAAAGGGGTGCCGATAAAGGGCAAAGGAAAAAGGGAGCGGTCAGTATTGAGCCCAATACATGGCAAGTCTAGAATTCGGTGGATCTAGCCTACATAGGTATGGTGGCCTGAAGCGGTAGTGAAGCATGCACTAAACAACCTATAGAGACTCGATATAACTTTTGGCTATCATAGAGGGATAAGAAAGACCTATTTGGAACCAACCTGTTACTAACACCAAACATACCCATCCTAGTTTTTTCCCCTCGAGACCAAAGGAGGAAGTCATGCCGAGGAAATTCACATAGTGGGTAGTTTTATTCGTTCATTCCATGGTGGTTGTCCAACTTACTAGTCATATCAGATCCATGTCAAATTATAACAGTAGTTCTTTAGTTATAGTTGTCTATGATCGAGAAACTATGCTCCAAGTCATCCATAACCACGAAAACGGCTTTTCGAAAAGATTTAACCCTGTAGGGGTGCACAAAAGTATCCACACGCACTTCAACCCTTGTTGTCAGATCCGATATGAGAAAGATCATGAACATACACCCAACGGTATGTCGACGGGTCTTCGGACACGATGTTTCCTAGACCCAAAGAAAGTACTGTATGGGTTCCGCGCATGAAAACAATAAAGTTTACACTACACCCCTAAACCCCTGAAGCTGCCAGGACCTATCTATTAGTAATACAATAACGGGGGGAGCTTTTCGCGAACTTACCCTTGAAGACCGAAAAGCGTTGTCAACACTTAGGAGAGCGTGGTTGATGTAGACGAGCCGAAGCCGACCTCATGGTCGTGATGAAGTCCTTGAGCTCCTTCTGGCTCCAATGACTTGAGTGCCTCAAGTGTGACACCTCGCGGGGAGGTACACACGTTCGGTGCCTGACGATGACTCCCGCTTCCCCGATCCAGCAGTAGTTGCGGAAGCAGAGCTCCTAGATCCGAATCCCGCAACGTGAAGGCGCTCCGCGGTGAAGATGTCTCTCGCTCGCGCAGTCCAGACTTGGGACCACGGTCACGAGAGAGATAGAGGGGGAAAGAGAAAATATCAATTAGAGGTCCTCCCAAAAGTGGGGAGACCTTTATTGATTATGGGTGTATTTTTCTAGGCCAAATACCCCACTATATATAGGGGGGGAGGTACTACCTCCCCCAAAGTCCCGGGGTGGGACTAAAGGAGAGGAGGGGGTGGGGAGGCCGCCGGCCAGTCCCTAGTGGGCCCCGTGGGGGGGGGGGGCTAGGCCCAGCCGGCCAGCCTCCTTGGCCCCTCTCCCTCTCTCCTTTCCCTAATGGGCCCTTTCCCTCCGGACATTGGCCCATTAAGCCTTATTGACCTTTAATTGATTTTCTATTTATTAAATAATTATGAATAAATGATTAAATCAATATTTAACATTCATTCACATATTATTCAATCTCCGTGGCCATGGAACACCTTCCACCTCCACTCCGGACATCCTCCGGACTTACCGAAACCCTTCCGGTTTTCTCCCTTCTTTTCTTCGGTGATTGTACCGATCCTATAAACACTCTCTGAGCATCATCAAGCCCTTAAGCGTGATACCCCATGGTTCGGGAACACTCCAGACATGGTCGGGACACTCCCGCTCCAATGATCGACAGAGGGACCTGGATGGCCATGTGACCCCTGTGCATTCCATGAAGATCTTTCATCGTTTGAACCGGGACAGACATGTCTTCTTCCCTTTGTCTCTCGATACTTGCATTGCCCAAGATCTGATCAATGACATCACCATTTCGTGTTCAGTCTCGTTATCGAACAATGCTATTTGAATCGATCCGACAAGTGATATCCCCGTGATCAAATCACACGCTGCGCAGCTACTGGATATAACTTCTCTGAGTGGGCCCTTGAGTATCTTCCCATCACCTGGACGGGCAAATCCCGCTCTTGACATATATTGCCTCTATGGTTTCCTCTGAGTACCTGAACACACCTTTATAACCACCGTTTTACCAGATGGCGTTTGATGCTATCTAAGCACTCTCGGGAGACAGTGATTGATATAGCCTCACGGTCTAAGGAATAGTCTACGAGGGTCCTTTTCTAATCATCGTAACTTGAACTTCGTGACATGATCGAATCACGATGTTTAGGTTGGGTACTGGTTCATCATCTCATTCTCAGAATGAGATGACCTCATTTCCAACTGGCATAAATGCCACATGATCAGGAAACATGATCATCCGTTGACCAATGAACCAGTGACTAGAGTTTCACTGGGAACCCATGGATGTTTATATATCACACATGTATTGATGTTTCCACTCAATACAGTTATAGCATGATATAAAACTTAATCATAAACTATATGAAATATGATAATAGTCCTTACTACTATTTGTCTCTAGGGCATATTTCCAACAGTCTCCCACTTGCACTTGAGTACAAATACACTAGCTGCATTTGTTCTTAATCATTGGCACCATATACCCGGTACCATGAACATGCTTGCTCATGGAAGAGGTTGAGTCTTGGGTCTATACTTTACAGTCCCAAATCCTTTGCAACTTACTAATACTTTATCATCACATGATAGCATCTGTGTGAATGCATCGTCGCTATGGCAGCAGAACGAGGCCTGATTCCAGGAGCCTACAGTGAAATTAGATCAACCTCGAGGACTTTCTCATGGGCACTGTGCCCTTAGACACATCATTCTACGTTAAAAGCGAACTAGCCCCGCCATAACATTATACAACACTTTAGATGGTACCCTTATCTATTACTATAAATGTATTCATCGAAACACTAGTGCACTGTGTGCAACTTTCGATGTCTTTGTTCACCCCGCTTCCTACTTGACTTTGACTAGTATCTACAGGAGTTTCCAACACATTCCCTTATAACATAACCTTTTATGCTTTAAGAAATGTCATCCTCTTATGGATTTGGAAAACATGTCTATAGTTCTCTATCAAGCACTGTGGACAAAATTAGCTCAACGTTCCGTGATTCAAACTTAATCACTTTTAAACGTTCCATATTTGAATCACATATTATGCTAAGTTATCATCGTGGTTTCTAAGATAGAACCTATGTCTTTAACATAGTGGATGACGATCATACTTTTTCTTTCTTTTAACCATTGATGTTAAACTTAATGCTATTCCTAATTTGATTCATTAAGGATCAGTTCCTTAATTAACTTCTATTCTGAAACGCTTTTCAGAATCCCTTAAGGAATACTACATAATACCATAATACAGTTTATTATCAACTTCTACATCTTATAAATCAGTATTTATAAGTATTTGCGCCTTTCGTTCTTAACATACTTAAGAATTACTCCTATAAGCTCCCACTCAAAATATGTTCCTACATAATTGAATTTGAGACTTATATTGCTCCCACTCAAAAATATGTCAATCACATATTGTTTCAGGAAAACTTTCATAGCTCCCACTCAATTTTATGCAAATTGCATATCTCCTTAGTATTTTGAACAATTTTCAAAATCCTTTTATCAAATATCAAACTTGGAGATTTACTATGAGATACTAGTACTCTACTAGTTTTAAATCCACTAGACATTTAGCACACATGAATCAAATTCATTTGAATTCATCAATACTTGACAAATTGTGCTTTTGTCATTACCCCCTTTTTCCTACAATGGCTTTGCAGTCATTTGGGAAAATTCCAAGTAACTCCTTTTACTTGTGAAATTCGGCAACGAATTGCTTTCTAATCTCAAGGGCAGTTTGCTTCTAGGATTTCTCATAATTTAGTTTACCATTATTTCCTTTCTAGTTTGTAGGTATGTCATATTCCAAGAATCATGACAAATGATTCACAAATGTATCCATACAAGATATGGATTTCATTTTGAATCCTACTTCATATAGTGAAAACACTAGTAGGGAAAACACAATAATCAATATCATTGATTCTTTCCTTTTGTGAAGAGAATCGTTCAGGAACGTTATCCGTTGCGCTTCTCAATACTTTGATGCAGGGTTTTGAATCCTCATCATGTTTTTCACTATTTTCCATTTGCTCCATAATCGAGAAACATCACTAAAAGTGAGCTTTCTCAAGAATGTACCAAAATCCAAGCAATACAAATCTTGCTTTCCTTTTAGTCTCAGCTATGGATTTCATATTCAAAGTTTCCAATGAATACTCTACAATGAATTATTTTCTATTGTTTTGGTTATATCGAATAACCCCAAAACTTTCACGAATTCAAATGGTTCACTACATTCTAATTGAGTGCTAACTGTTTCTAAGATAATGGTCTCTACATCTACACTACAACGATTTATTTGGTGCCTTCTATTCAACCCCTTTTGATATCTAATATCACATTGTGATGCTCTACATTCTGACGTTTCAGAACGCTTTGCATTTCCCCAATTACTTTTATACCATTCTTATAAAGTTGAATTTCATTACTATCGATCAAATCATAGTAATTAGATTCTCTTTTATACTTATACCCTCTTATTGATGAAACACTTTGATCAAATCAAATAGTTTCATATTCATGTTTCTTTGGTAAACTACTTTACACATTTAAACAATCATTTAATGATAATTACCATTTTCGTTAAAACACAATACATCGAATATGTATTAACTTTTAACAATTCATTAAACACTTTGTATTCAAGTAATACACGGTGTTCAGGTTATTTTGCCGAACTTAGGCATGATTTATATGTGAGAAGAAATCGAATGACTTTCACATATTATCGCATAACTTTGAATTTAAACAATGGTTTCATTCATTAATGAACATATCATTAAGTTGGGTATTTTAAACAAGGCATTTTAATGTTTTCCAAATGTTCATGCATTTATCAATTAGTTTCAAACAATAAGGATAATTCACAAGTATCAAACAAGATATGAACACGAATAGAAATCATTCATAAAATTGGAACAACTATTTGTTACAAACTCATATGAATAACCGTCTCACGAAGTGTAAGACACACTAAAGAATTTCACAATCTCTTGATTACATTAATCATCCTAAACATAAACTAAATGATAAATGTCGAGGGAGAGTGTTGTCGGCCATCATCATCATGCTTGCCATCAACACGCAACGTCACCTCCTCTCCGGCAAGCACCTCTCATGCAGAAGGACCTGTTTTCAGTAAAATAGAACAAGTATCAGATATACTTAACACTGCAATGTGTTTGCAAGATTATAACATTTATAAAACTGTATATCAAATATATACCTTTGTCGTTGACGACCTGAGTAATATCTGGTTCAACCAACACATTCTGGAGATGTGTCATGAACCTGTGGAACTCCATTGTTTCCGTGTCGCCCCTCATTACGCAAGTCCTGACTTGTGCTTAGTAGCTTGGTGGAAGCAACCGTAGCACAACAGCATTTGCAAAAGAGCCTGTAATCCAGACGTCCAGGAAGTATGCTGGCCTCATGTACACATCATGCATGTGCTGCAAGTGGTTGTCCAGTGATGAGTTCTCCTCCATCTTAATGGAGAGGAAGTCTCCCATCAGCTCATGCTCCCAAATGCGTGTCTGCTCCACGAAATGTGTCCTAAGCTGTAGCATCACCGAACGAGGGTTGATATCACCCACGAAAGTCCACAGCTCGTCCACCATTCCGAAACACATCATAACTGAAATATAGGAGGCCATCTCACGACCGAGATAGCGGTCTTTCCGCTCCTCTAGGGTCTCAAGGTCCGTGGACTGATCCAAATCCATCCTGTCGAGTATGTAGTTGACCACGTCGTTCTCGCTAAGGAGAACATGGAGACTGGTAACCCATATGGAGAAGTTTGATCCATCTAATCTGAGCTTCTCTCCTTCTAACCAATCAATCATCAACATGAAAGGTCCCATCCACATTTATAATTGCAAAAGGAATTTAGACTAAGTTTGTAATTAAATGAGTTAATAATAACTCCACTCAGAAACACCTATCCCCAGTGAGGGTTCCTAGTGATAACACGACCCCTATCAGCCACATCTCCCCCGATCGACACGGCCATCAATGTGGGTTCAAGGGTGGACGCTAAACATCGGTCACATCATTCATGCAACTCGTGCTCGATCTTTCGACCATCCGTGTTCCGAGGCCACGCTTCTCTAGCGTGCTAGGCTTGCCAACTCAACATTAGTGTATTCGTTGTGCAAAATGGCTTACACCCACTGTATGTGAACGTAGATATGTATGACACCTAGGCCTGTAACCCTGGATCGCCTCATATCGAAGAACTTTATTGGTGGTGCACACTAACACTACTAGGAAAATGATTATAGGTAGATTTTAATTCTGTGACGCATATGCAAAAAATGCTCCACTAAAATTAATTCTGTGGCGCATGTAGCAAATGCGCTACAGAATTCCTGCAATTCTGTGGCGCATATGGATATATGCGCCACAGAAAGTGAGAATTCTGTGGCGCATATAGGCTACATGCGCCACAGAATTCCTGTGGGCCCATGTGGGCCTGACCCCAGCACATGGGCAGGCCAAAATTCTGTGGCGCATATGGCTACATGCACCACAGAATGTCAAAATTCTGTGGCGCATATGCTATATGCGCCACAGAATCTTCACTTTCTGTGGCGCATATAGCTATATGCGCCACAGAATGTTGACATTCTGTGGAGCATTTTACATATGCGCCACAGAATATGCGAATCAGATCTACAAAAGGTGGCATCCCCCTTTCCCTTGTTCCCACCACCTCCAACTAGCTAGCTCGTCCCCCTCCTCCCTCCCACTCCATTTTGCTCATACTCACCTCCATCGTTGATAGCTAGACCTACTTTGGTTCATGTACTTGTGAGGGGAAGCTACTCCTACTTGTAAAGGTAGTAAACCACTCATACTTTCCTCCTCCACACATCCCAACACCCCCTCTTGCTACACTATATATATGCATATGGGGTTTGTAGATTTGTGAGGCATGTGTGCATGGGTACTTGTGTGATGCATGTTTTGTGTGGCCGGCGGGCCTCGGCGCGGTGTGTATGGATGGCGAGAAATGATGTTCCTTCGCTTTGTGTTGTGCTTGAATACATGTTGCTTGTGGAGTGAGGTTGTGTTGTGCTTGAAATGCATGTTGCCAGCACCGGGTGCATGGAGGTTTGTAGAAATGTTGATTCACGTCCATTTCGGCAAATTTCTGCACTAGCCATACGTCCTATTTTTAGGATAGGTCATGCAGAAATTTCCCGGGCGATCATGCGTATGCATGTATGTGTGCGCGTCGTGTGTGTGCATGGTTCTAACATACTCTCTTTAATTTGGTCTATGTTCGCGTGCAGGCGACCATGGTCATCCATATGAGCGAACGATGGGTGGTTAGATACAAGGCTGACGCGGTAGCCAACATGGTTCGGAATAACATGACCAAGATAAGATGTCCGTGCCGAACGTGCAAACACCGGAAGTGGATCAACCCTGATTCCGGACAACTGGAGTCTCACCTGTTGACGCGCGGTTTCATGCCTGGCTTCTTAGTGAATGAGGAGCCATCGGTACATGGCGGTGGCCATGATGAAGAAGAGGCCGGGGGCGGGGGAGAAGACGAAGGGTCTCCTGGACATGGTCATCATGACGAAGGAGATGCCGACGAAAATGATCATCATGAAGAAGGAGATGCCGGCAGACACGATCATCATGAAGACGATGCCGACACAGATGGTGGTGGTGGCGGTGGAGAAGACGGGAGCATGGACACGCCGCTAACTTCGGCCTTGCGGGACCCTCTTCTTCAAGAAATACTCCTCAAGCAGACGGCCAACACGAGAGCTGCAGCTAGAGAGAAAGCCAAGCTGACACAAATGGAGGTAGACAGGAGGACTCCATTGTATCCTGGGTGCCGGCCCGAGGATACACGCTTGAGTGTAACGCTGAAGGCTCTGGAGATGAAGGCGGAGCACAAATGGACCGACACTAGCTTTAACGCTCAGATGAAATTCTGGCACGCTTGTCTTCCCAAAGACAACACATTGCCAACAAGTATCGAGGAGTTGAGGACAGTAGTTTTCCCACTAGACCTACCGTACGTGAAGTACCATGCATGCATCAACGACTGCGCACTTTACTGGAACGAGTACAAGGATAAAACCACATGCCCGGTGTGCGGCCAGGGACCATACAAGAGAGGGAACAAGAAAGTTCCTCGAAAAGTGGTGTGGTACTTTCCTATCACTTCCCGTCTACAGCGGTATTTCGTAGACCCTAAGGAAGCGGAGCTTATGCAATGGCACGCGAAGAGGGAGAAGCCGGAAGATGATCCGGAGAAGGGCAAGATCCTGACACACCCTGCGGACGCTAGCCAGTGGAATGAGTTGGACATCGAATTCCAGGAGTTCGGGCTCGATCCAAGGAACGTTAGGCTGGGCATGAGCACTGACGGACTCAATCCCTTTGGCAACCAGAGTAGCACGCATAGCACCTGGCCCGTGTTTGTATGGCCGTACAACCTCCCACCCTGGTTGTGCACGAAGCAGCGGTACGTACACATGAGTATCCTTATCCAGGGGCCAAAACAACCGGGTGTCGACATGCATCTGTATCTCGGGCTCCTGAAAGAGGAGTTAGCGACGCTGTGGGAGACGCCGACACGTACGTGGGATGCCTACACTGGAAATTATTTCGAACTGAGAGCTGCGTTGCTCACGACGATGCAGGACTATCCTGGTTACGGATATGTAGCGTGTCAAGTGAACCACGGATTCTGTGCATGTGTCAGGTGCATGGATAAGACCCCGCATCTGCAGCTACCGAGGGATCCTGGGTCTTCGAAAACCGTGTTCCAAAGGACTCGAATGTGGCTCCGCAAGGATCACCCATGGAGAAAACGCGGAGACCTGTTCAATGGCAAAGACGAGCTCGAAAATGCCCCACGTCGACCATTAAGCGGCGAAGAAATCAAGGAGCTTCTGGACAATTGGGAAGAGTGCCCTGCGCCAGGAAAGAAGCGGCCGAGGGAACAGCCATCACCGCTGGATGGAGTATGGAAGGCGAGGTCCATTTTCTGGGACCTTCCTTACTGGAAGGTCCTCCACACGCCCCATAGCCTCGATATGATGCACATCACGAAGAACGTTACCGAGAGCCTGCTCGGCACTCTGATGAACATGCCGGATAGGACCAAGGATGGGCCGAAAGCAAGAAGCGACCTAAAATTGCTTGACATTAAGAAGGAACTTCAGTACCCCGATAGTGACGATGCCGACGATGATGACGAACAGACGGAAGGGACCCAGGGTCGCTGCAAAAGGGCAAAGAAGAATGAGGTGGTGCTTAAAGCTGCATCCTTCACTCTAAGCGAGGAGGAGCTCGACAGGTTTTTCCGTTGCCTCCTAGGAGTCAAGGTTCCGCACGGCTAATCTGGGAAGATAAGCAGATATCTAGACGTAGCGAAGAAGAGGTTCAGTGGGATGAAGTCTCACGACTGTCACGTGTTGATGACGCAGATACTCCCCATTGCGATCCGAGGGATAATGGACGAGCACGTCCGTGAGACGCTATTTGGCCTCTGCAACTTCTTCGATGTCATATCTAGGAAGTCTATCGACGTGAAGCAGCTCGGCAAGCTACAGGAAGAGATCGTCGAGATACTATGCGAGCTTGAGATTTACTTCCCTCCCGCGTTCTTCGACATCATGGTGCATCTGCTTGTCCATGTCGTGGATGACATCATCCATCTCGGGCCGACGTTCCTTCACAACATGATGCCATTCGAAAGGCTAAATGGTGTCATCAAAGGATTCGTTCGCAACAGGTCCCGACCAGATGGAAGCATAGCCAAGGTCTTTCTGACATACGAGTGCATCTCCTTCTGCCAGAACTACCTAAGCACCGAGAACCAGGATGTTGGTCTGCCCACGAGGAAGCACCTCGGGAGGCTCGCTGGATTTGGTCACCGTGAGGGCTACCGCGCACTCCACGTCAGCATCAAACTCGAACACGCCGACTTTGATAGGGCAAACCGAGTCGCACTACGACACATAAAGTTGGTCGGCCCCTGGGTGGATGAGCACAAAACCTTAATCGAGCAAAAGCTCGCCAACATGGGTAAGCCGAGGAAGAAGGGAGACGTAACCAGAGAGCACAACGCCAGCTTCACGGGGTGGTTCAAGAAAAGGCTACTGGAAAGTCCCATGCCGACGCCTTATACTGAAGATCAGAAACTCATATTCTCACTCTCACAGGGGCCCGGGTGCAACGTTAAGACCTATCAGACGTACGACATCAACGGCTACAGATTCTACACCGAGGAGAAGGACAAGAATAGCGAATACCAAAACTCAGGAGTAACCATGCTATCATACGCTGATGTCAAGGAAAGATTCTACGGAAGGATCGAGGAGATATGGGAACTCGACTACTGCGGAGTGATGGTGCCGATGTTTCGTGTCAGATGGGCCAAGAGCGTCGAAAAAGATGGCCGGTTTTTCACCACCATGGTTATACCCGATGCCAAATCGAAGAACGCCTCCACGAAAAATGAGCCATGGGTGCTCGCTAGCCAAGTTGACCAATGCTTCTTCATTACCGACCCGACAAAGCCAAGCCGTGTTGTAGTGAGGAGGGGAAAGAGGAGCATCATCGGAATGGAAGGACCCGCCAACAAGCAAGACATCGACAAGAATAGCGATCCCAAGATCGAAGAGGAATTCGACAAGTACTTCGACAAGCCAACTACTTATGCTAAAGTAAGAAGGAAGACCACCCTACCGGCTAAAGGTTGCCCGTACACGAGAAGAAATCTCAAGGTGGCCGGCCTAAAGTATTCTACCACGAAGAAGAAGGGCAAGAAAGTTGTTGTGAAGAGACACTAGCTACCTCGGAGCCGACTTAGCGGTTTTTGGCGCCTTTTTTTTACTAATTAATGCACATGTGTGCTCGCGCGCCTGCATATATGTATTACTTTGACAAACTAATGTATGCGGATAATATTGAGGCAAATATATTAAGGCAAATTTATTAATTCTTGTTTTTAATAGGCAAATATATTAGTTCTTGCTTTTAATATATTATTACCATCCATAAAATATTTTGAAAAGGCAAATATATTAGTTCTTGCTTTTAATATATTATTACCATCCTTAAAATATTTTTTAAAAAGTCAATTTTTTTTTGGCTATGCTAGGAATCGAACCTGGCCGCCCAGGTTTAGAACAGAGAGGAGCAACCAATGTGGTAAGCTTCGTTTTCTGTCAAACAACAGCGCAATGCGCGTTTTGTACTATCCCCAAAAATTCTGTGGCGCATATCTGAACAGATGCGCCACAGAATTCTGTGACTTAGAACTAATATCGCCGCGCCGCCCAGAACCCTAGCACGCCTCAGATTTCCCCATATCGCCTCGCTGCACCGCACCGCCGTTCCGATGCACCGTGCTTGCCCCGCCGTGTCTCCGCGCCGCACCCGCCTTGCCTCGCTGTGGCCTCGCCGTGGCCTCGCAGAGCACTAGGAGGAGGAGGCCCGCTCCAGCGTCCAGGACCACTGCCACCACCACCGCGCAGAGCACCAGGAGGAGGAGGCCCCCTGCGGCGTCCAGGACCACCGCCACCACCACCCCGCAGAACACCAGGAGGAGGAGGCCTGCTCCAGCGTCCAGGACCACCGCCACCACCACCCCGCAGAGCACCAGGAGGAGGAGGCCCGCTCCGGCGTCCAGGACCACCGCCACCACCACCCCGCAGAACACCAGGAGGAGGAGGCCCGCTCCGGCGTCTAGGACCACCGCCACCACCACCCCGCAGAACACTAGGAGGAGGAGGCCCGCTTCGGCGTCCAGGACCACCGCCACCACCACCCCGCAGAACACCAGGAGGAGGAGGCCCGCTCCGGCGTCTAGGACCACCGCCACCACCACCCCGCAGGTGACCCCCTCCCCTCCTAATTCCCTGCCCCCTTCCTTCATCTGTTTATCTGTTTGATTCTGAATCTATTAATTAACATCTGTTTATCTGTGAAAATATACTGAATAAAATAACACTGTTAATTAACTGAAATAACACTATTTTGTTGATGCTCTGTGACAAGTAGGAAATAATAGTACTTGGTTTCTATTGCAAGTGACAAGGGGAAACAATCGTGAACAAGGGCAAATTTGATAGGCAAAGATGGAATACTTTCCACCTTTTAAAGTTATGTCTCTAGGTTACTTACAATCTATGCAAGCATTAATATTTAACTGGAACTGAAAATCTGGATTATTTAAGAGAAGGGGAAATACTAACAGAAGAAACTTTTCATATGCATGGCCTACCTCTTAGTGTAAGGCTTCAAGGTGGTTTTAAATTTCTCGACACGTGCTTTACTGGCCTTAGCAACTTGATTAATATAAGGTTTGGACAACTTCTTGGCTTCCTCAAAATATATACCCGAATGACATAGATAAATAATTTAGTAGTAGTGTTCAGTACCAATAACAGAAAACTATAACCCAAGTGTAGAAGGCATGTTGTCCCTCAAATTGCTTTACAAGCATGATCTAGTCTACCTAGAAATAGAGACCATTTGCACATAAGGTTCGGTGCTTGTTTTCTGTGCCTGTGCTGCTGGACCACTTTAATTTCCCACTTGTGCCACTCACAGGGAATAACACTGTTAATTAACCACTACTGTTTTTGCACTATTTTGGTCCAGTTTTAAATCTGGAATGAAATCTAGAAATGCTGGAGCACTATTTGTGCCTTTTCTGTGTTGCTGGACCACTTTAATTTCCACTTGTGCCACTCACAGGGAATAACACTGTTAATTAACCGCTACTGTTTTTGCACTATTTTGGTCCAGTTTTAAATCTGGAATGAAATCTAGAAATGCTGGAGCACTATTTGTGCCTTTTCTGTGCTGCTGGACCACTTTAATTTTACTGATGTTTGTATGGTGTTGGAGCACCATATGTGGCTGTGGAGCACAATTTGTGTTTGTTTGTATGTGAAATGTTTGCAGGGAAATCACCTGAGCTGCCCATTTCTCCTGAAATGGTGCTCATATGTCAAAAAATTAGCGAAGGTCATGCCGAATTTTTCGGTCGACACTTAGTAATTTTTTGACATATGAGCCCCATTTCTCGACCGAACTGGAAGTGAATTGACACTTCGGGAGAAATGGATAGCTCATTTTAAATATTGTCAACAATAATTAATACTAACTTCCTTATTTTAATTTGTTTAGAAGTGTGCAAACATGTCGGCCGCCGATGGGGCCGGCACTTCTAAGGCCACGATGAGCGTCGAAGACCAAGCCAGAGCGGCGAACCTCACTTTCTGGGAGGCGGCGGCGCAGCACGAGGCGGCGGAGTCTCAGCATGAGGACGTGGCAGCTACTGCCGGCCACGATGGGGATGATGAGCAAGAGGGGGACGAGGACTACCGGATAGATGAAGCCGAGGAGGAGGATGCGACCACCTCCGATGGTGGAGGCCGCACGACCGATGGCGGAGGCCGCACGATCGATGCCGGGGACCGCACGGATGGCGGTAGCAGCAACCCATATGTTAAGAAGAATAAGAAGCCGAGGAAGGATCGAAAGCCGCAAAAGCTCGCTGACACCACCGATGAGATCACTCTGGTCTCGGAAAGTGGCCTTCCGTTGGAGCCTCCGGATGTTGCCGCCGGGTACGGCATGCAACTCGGGTGCATCATCCGGGAAAGCATGTCGATCAACACGAAGCACCTGAGAAGTGAAGCGAATGAGCGGTTGGTGGCAAACTGCCTTAAGAAGCTTCACCGACGGTACAAGTTCCCAGCACCATACACCGACAAACTGGAAAATTCCAATAAGGTGAACAGGTTAGCCATCACGAAGATGGCCAATGCCTTGAGCAGCTGGAGAACCCGGGTGAAGAACAAGATCACGGAAAAGGAAAGCTGGGAGAAGATCAAGAAGGGTGAGCCCATGATCGACGAAGACGAGTTCAAGATATTCAAGGCGGAGATGGAGACTGACGAAGCGAAGGCATGGACGGAGTGGGGTCGGGAAATGCGGGAACAGAACATAGGTAACCACCGACGTGGAAGCGGCGGTTACAGGGGAAAGAAGGCCATATGGGCAAGGGAGGACGCCGAGGTTGAGCGTCTCGGGAAAGAAAACCCGTTTTTAAAAATCACGGACGAGTAGACCCGGAACTTTGTCCGGGCCCGCTACTATCTGGACAAGGATTCCAAGGAATTCGTCACCGATGATGACGATGTGAGGAAGTTTGAGAGTAAGCTGGTAAGGAATTTACCCGCGGTGCATTTGCTTTCATTTTGAATAATGAAGGCAAGTTCCTAAATGGGTTCACCTTTCCTTATATGCAGGATGCTGAAATCAAGGCTACACGCGAGGCGCCGGACTCGTCGTCCCAGGGCTCGACGGAGCCGTGGGACACGATTTTCAACAGGGCGACCAACGCCATCAAGGGGAGGCCACAGTCCGAGCCGCCCACATCATTTGGCTGTATCTCTGGCTTTGGTACGAGCACAAAGTTCCGCAAGTACTATAGCGAGGAAGCCAAGAAGAGAAAGGAGAGGCGGACCCAGTCGGTGGCTCAGGATCAAGCCGAGAAGGAAGAGCTGAAGCGGAAGATCGCGCATCTAGAGGCCAGTAAGGTGGACCAGGACGAGGTGAACGCGATAGTGCAGCAGAAGATCCTCGAGATGCTACCCCCTCGGCTGATGGAGGGGATAGCAAAATTGAATGCGGATGGTCAGGTGGGGCCGATACAAGTGCCCAGCGCCGGCGGCAGCACCTCGAGCCACCAAGTGTCGCCAGACATGGTTACCCCACCGCCCTCCATCCCCGCGGCGCAGCCGATGGAGTTGGATGCGCCGGAGCTGCCCCCTCCTGCCGAGACTACCAAGGCGCAGCAGCCGGCGGCGGCGGTGCTTCCTAATGCAACCGAGACGGAGAAGAAGAAGGATCAGCCACCGGCCAACTGTGTCTCGACATTAGCCGAGCTCGGCGCCCTCACCAAGGTAAAATAAGTAGTTAGTCAGTGTGCTCTACTTAATGCCTTTGATTGGCTGCCATCTCATGATGCATATGTGTATGCCTCAGGACACTCTGTGCGTGCTCCTACACAAGGTGCCCGGCGGCGAGTTGAAGGATGTTGCCACGGGCAAGCTAATACAACCGGCGAACCGCAGGATGCACTGCAAGCCCATGGACGATGCCGTGATGCGCGTCGAGTTGGGTCGGGTGTTGGGGGGTGCGAAGACATGAACCCTCCCATGCAACCTCCGGGAGCCAACGAGGACCTGACCCTGGAGGGTTGCCATGGCTATCCCATGATTTGGCCAAAGACCCAGATTCGTATTGGGCCTCGCTTCACCGGTGCCACCTCGGTCGTCCGGCCGCCAAGGACGAAGCCTCCTGCTGCACCGGTCATCATCGCCGCCACCACAAGCCGTCACCAGAGACTCTTGGGAGCGTCTGCACCGGCACCACAAGCAGCCAAGGGCGTGGTTGCTCCTCGACCGCCATCGCCCCCGCCTAAAGGCAAGGCCGTGGCACCGCAACAGCCATCGCCACCACCCCAGGATGACATGGACATGGTGGCCTTCGATGCCAACATCGAGGTGGATGATGATGATGATGCACCGGTCGACGTCAATGCCTTCGTCAACACCGGCGCCAGCAAAGGACCGTTCATGCCTCCTCTCGTTGAAGAACCATCATTCCACGATCAAGCTAGCCATCCCAAGAAGCGTCTAGTCTTCCGTGGGTTTTCTCAGGAGACGCCTCCGGCCGCCGAGACACAACCTCCATCGGCCGGAATCATTTTTAGCCCTGACACACTCCGCAGGACGGCCGGTGACGGGTTAGCATCGCCAGTGGAGGCTGCTGATGCAAAAGAGGAAGAGGGTGAGGAAGATGCCGAACAAGAACAAGGACAAGGCTGCGAGCCAGCCCACTCCGATCCGTTACCGGTACAACATTGTACCACCCCGCGAGGATGGCTTGACCAGAGTGCACGAAGCTGTTCAGCCCATACTGCCTCCGGAACTGCGCCGCCTAGCTTCGGGAGCTATACTGAGTTTGCATGAAGGTGTCCTGACACTAGAGGGCCTCCTTCTCAAGGACAAGGACCCGAGTTACCCGGTGTTCACCGCCAAGGTGCCGGAGGACGTGGGCTTCATCACCGATGCCCCCGCGGATGTGTTCTTCATAGCCTACGAGGACATATTCAAGCTGTTCCACTCGAGACGGCTGGACTATAACTTGGTCCGCCTATTCGCGCTCAATCTGGCGATGAAGGTCAAGAGAGAGGACACCCCATTCTTCGCGATAGCGGATCCCTACTACATGCGGGATAGCCAGCTGGAAGAAGGAACAAGGACCCGGGCCCGAGCAAAGTCCTACCTTCAGAAGCTATTGATGGACAACAAGAGGAAGGACAACATCCTTGTGCCTTTCTTTCCTGAGTAAGTGTACAAATCCTCCTACTGCCGTTGTAACACATAAGTATTTCTTTCCATTGCTCTTTTCCAACATCCCGTTCCACATTGTGTGTTGCGTAGAGATAAGTACTGCACGCTCATCGTCCTCTCCACGAGGTATTCGCTTGCCACCTACTTCGACTCGGGGAGTGCGAGGAGGAAGAACTACGCCAGAGTAAGGAGCGTTCTGGATGATGCTATCGAGGGTTATGCCAATCAGGGAGGCCCCTTCAACTATAAGGGGGAGGCTTACAAGGACGATGGCCGACACAAGTTCAAGCATGTGTTCGAGTTCCCCTGCGTCAAGCAGCCGTCTAACAGTGTGAAGGAGGCCTTCTACGTTTGCCATCACCTCAAAGGGTATGTCCGGGATTGCGAGATGCTAACGCTGCCATCTTCTCTCCAAGGATGGGCCCAAAAGTTGCATGGGATTAGTGACCCTGATCTTAGGGAAGACTTCCATGATACGCAGGTGAAGCTGTCACATATCATCATAGAACAAGTCAACACACATGGTGGGCTCTTACACCAGCCCAGGTCGTTCACCAAGAGGGAGATCGAAGCCCGCCTCAAGGCGCAGGGTGACTTCAGGACGTGGACGACGAAAGACATGTACAAGCCGTTCCTGGCGCCCTGCGAGGATAAGGCTACTTGACCGAGAGAGCGTGTGTATCGGTGGACATGTAGTGAATGTGTCGAAAAACTTAACTTGCCTAGCTTGAAACCGTCGTTGTTATGAATGCCCTGCGAGGATAAGGCTACTTGCCTAGTGTGTAGTGTTTCTTTCATTGTCATCGACGCATTGTTTTAAGTTTATGAATGCCTTGCTCTAATATTTGTCAACATATATATTTGCATGATGTACTAATATGCCTTGTCAATAGAGATGCCGACGTACGTTGTGTACAAGGGTCGGGTTCCAGGTGTCTACGAGGAGTGGGTGGACTGCCACCAACAAGTGGACAAGTTCAGCGGCAACAACTACAAGGGATACGTGACTAGAGAGGAGGCGGTGGCCAAGTGGAGGAGACACGTGTGGAAGAAGAACCGGACGAAGATCTTGGTGCCGCTCCTCCTCACCGGCATCGCGGTTACGGTGTACTATATTCTGTCCTAAGGTATAGGCGGTGACAACATTGCGTAGTTGTAAGTTATGTGAGTGAGATGAACACTTGTGAAATATACTTGTACACTTATTCGGTTCTAAGTGATGTGATTGATGAACACTTGTGAACATTCGTGCTTGTTGATGTATTATATGTGAACTGGAACATTTGTACTGCTGTGTGCAGCTTTTCTGTGAATTTCTGTTAATTTTTGTGTATTTCCTGTAATATACCTGTTATATACTGTATTTGTACCAGATTCTGAAAATTTCAAAATTCTGAAAAAAGGATTATGTGGCGCATATAGCTATATGCGCCACAGAAATGTAATTTTAGTGGCGACGGCTAGATGCGCCACAGAAAGTTGTTTTGGTGCGCCACTGATAATGTTTTTCCTAGTAGTGTAAGGGGGAACACAATCGTTGGTAATTTTAACAGGGATCATCTTATTAGGCTATCGTCGAGTATCTAATACTAGCACACAATAAGACATACAAAAAATAACATTGAATGTAAATGCTATGTGATATGGTCCTTCACGTCGTGATCTCCATCTGCCGTCACCGGGTTCCGGCGCCAGGGTTCTGGTGCCGTAGACACCAGGGTACCGGTGTCTTCCCGGCGTGGTAGTCCGTCACCTTCGTGACTATCTACTACTACGTAAAAAAAGGTAATCACTTTACCTTTTCCACAACCATATCACAAAGCAACGCCCCCCTGCAAAACAAAGTTAGACGCATGTTTTACGTGGCTGAATGGGCTTTCGCACAAGAACCGTTCTTACCTACGAACTTTCAGCACAACGTTGATCAAGTAGTTGTCTCTACTACACCCCTTTCAGGGCCCTCCGTTGCAAATGGTATACCAACTAATGCGAGAGAGACAGACACCCCCCTAAGCCACTTTATACGGTACGAGCCGTATGTCAAGCGTGGACCAGTCTCGTGAATGAACGCGTAAAGTCGGTTGGGGCCACTTCATCAAGCATTACTGCGGTATACACAAGTACACGTGGGAGGGTAACAACTAAAAGATCAATGCCCACATGCTACATCTCGTGTGTTCTACCCGTACTAGCATTACTATAGATCTATCTCTGATACCACTGTAGGGGTTCCGCGCATGAAAACAATAAAATTTACACTACGCCCCTGAACCCCTGAAGCTGCCAGGACCTATCTATTAGTAATACAGTAACGGGAGGGGCTTTTCGCGAACTTACCCTTGAAGACCAAAAAGCGTTGTCAACGCTCAGGAGAGTGTGGTTGATGTAGACGAGCTGAAGCCGACCTCAAGGTCGTGATGAAGTCCTTGAGCTCCTTCTAGCTCCAACGACTTGAGTGCCTCAAGTGCGACACATCGCGGGGAGTTAAACACGTCTGGTGCCTGACAATGACTCCCGCTTCCCCGATCCAGCAGCAGTTGCGGAAGTAGAGCTCCCGGATCCGAATCCCGCAACGCGATGGCGCTCCGCGGTGAAGATGTCTCTCGCTCGCGCAGTCCAGACTTGGGCCCACGGTAACGAGAGAGAGGGGGGAAAGAGAAAATATCAATAAGAGGTCCTCCCAAAAGTGGGGAGACCTTTATTGATTATTGGTGTATTTTTCTAGGCCAAATACCCCACTATATATAGGGGGAGGGGAGGTACTACCTCCCCCAAAGTCCCGAGGTGGGACTAAAGGAGAGGATGGCACGAGGAGGCCACCGGCCAGCCCCTAGTGGGCCCTGTGGGGTGGCTAGGCCCAGCCGGCCAGCCCCCTTGGCCCCTCTCCCTCTCTCCTTTCCCTAATGGGCCCTCTCCCTCCGGAAATTGGCCCATTAAGCCTTTCTGACCTTTAATTGATTTTCTCTTCATTAAATAATTATGAATAAATGATTAAATCAATATCTAACATTCATTCACATATTATTCAATCTCCGTGGCCATGGAACACCTTCCACCTCCACTCCGGACATCCTCCGGACTTACCGAAATCCTTCTGATTTTCTCCCTTCTTTTCTTTAGTCATTCTACTGATCCTATAAACACTCTCTAAGCATCATCAAGCCCTTAAGCGTGATACCCCATGGTTCGGGAACACTCCAGACATGATCGGAACACTCCCGCACCAATGATCGACAGAGGGACCTGGATGGCCATGTGACCCCTGTGCGTTCCACGAAGATCTTTCGTCGTTTGAACCGGGACAGTCGTGTCTTATTCCCTTTGTCTCTCGATACTTGCATTGCCCGAGATCTGATCAATGACATCACCATGTCGTGTTCAATCTCGTTACCGAACAATGCTATTTGACTCGTTCCGACAAGTGATATCCCCGTGATCAAATCACACGCTGCGTAGCTATTGGATATAACTTCTCCGAGTGGGCCCTTGAGTATCTTCCTGTCAGATGGACGGACAAATCCCGCTCTTGACATATATTGCCTCTACGCTTTCCTCTGAGTACCTGAACACACCTTTATAACCACCGTTTTACCAGATGGCGTTTGATGCTATCTAAGCACTCTCGGGAGACAGTGCTTGATATAGCCTCATGGTCTAAGGAATAGTCTACGAGGGTCCTTTTCTAATCATCGTAACTTGAACTTCGTGACATGATTGAATCATGATGTTTAGGTTGGTGATTGGTTCATCATCTCATTCTCAGAATGAGATGACCTCATTTCCAACTGGCATAAATGCCACATGATCAGGAAACATGATCATCTGTTGACCACTGAACCAGTGACTAGAGTTTCACTGGGAACCCTTGGTTGTTTATATATCACACATGTATTGATGTTTCCACTCAGTACAGTTATAGCATGATATAAAACTTAATCATAAACTATATGAAATATGATAATAGTCCTTACTACTATTTTTCTCTAGGGCATATTTCCAACAAGTACATGGGGGGCACCCAACTAAGTTACCCGCAACGAAGTTGATCGTCTCCGATATAGACCCAGGGTATGTGACGACAGTTGTAAACGAGTGGGAACCTGAAAGTGTGACTAGGTTTGTCGATACAGCGAAAACTTGGCATGGGGTTCCTAAACAGTACATGCGCTCCACACACAATAGTAAATAAAGCAGTAAAGCATGGCATAAGTACGGGATAGTAATAAAGCCCCAAACTAGTTTGTGGCCCCCAGCATAGTACTTTGAAATCAGGTAGTAAGCTGATGGGGTGCCCACACACCCCACCTGTGGTTAGCGTGCTCGATCTCGGAATAGGTGTCAAGAACTCGGATCCTACGTGGACACAAGTAGGCGGTTAAAAACCAAATATTGACTATTATCCACTGGTGCCTATGTATTATATCTATTTCCAGCTTTTTAATTAATAAGTTCTAATGGAAGCCATGATCATCTTCATAATTAAGCATGTGCCAACCTCTCAATAATGGTGGACATCGAGAATGCACAACAACACCTGAGCAAGCAACTACGACTCGCAAGGCCAACTGTCTACCAAACAATAAGCAATAGGAGGTGTCCAAGGCAATATAGAGGCTATAAGGAATATACATGGTACGAAAACTAAATCATCGCAACATGGATAGCAATAGATTAACAGGAGGAAGTAAAGACTATAAAGACAAAATAGGTAGAAAAGGGGAGAATGCTTGCCTGAGAAACACTGTCGAAGATTCATTATCCGAAGGAATTGCCGATACTCACATCCGCTCAACGGCTTAATCCGTGAAGAAGCAAAGCACTAAAAGAAACACCGGATGCAGTATTTAATACTACGGATAAAGATCTGGCATCACTACAAGGAATCTGCTCACCTATGACCCTCCATTTTCATCACAGAAACGTCACAATAGCCCATCTATGACGATCCTATGATAAAAATGAGATCGTCGAAAGCTGGGCGTCGCAAATGAACTATAATGACGATTTTGGTGAAAGCATCATAACCGTCTATGACGATATTGGATCTTCATAGAATCTATAACGATCCAATATCGTCATGACCCATCTAGCCTAGCCAAGTCAGATTCAACCTACGTGGTTGATCCTATGTGGCAAAATTGTGACGAAATTAAATTACCTTAAATCTAAATCATCCCAGCCCATTTTAGTGATCTATATGGGTCTAGCCCAACAATTCTAGCTTGTTTATATTTTTTCCTATCTATTCTGGTTAGATTCATGGGCCAGCCCATGGCCTTTGTTTTCTATAAGGCCTTGGCCTTTTTGACGGTCCAATTATTTTCTTTAAATAACCAATATTCCTATCATAAAGGAGATAGAAAACACATAAAAATCTTTAAAAAATAGATAAAATCTGTTTGAACACACGTGAAATTTGACACTTTACATCACAACATTAGCACACACTTGGAATTCCACACTTTACATCACAACCAATTCAACGACCGAAAGTACTCCGGAACATCTTCAACCCGTAGCTCTTGTAAATGAGATGATTTTCTTTGGTACTCGGTCATCTTTCAGCAGGTCAATACCCTCATCGTTCTTGAATCTCCAAGCGAACCAGTCTGACAATAGACATGGTTTGTGAGAATATAAACCATGCAGAACCATAAAAAAGACGCGAAGTGTGGAAATCACCAAAATGCACATGTTTCTACTAGCCCCAGGTATACGCTACTCATAGAACGAATAGAGTGGTGATTTTGGCATTGACATACTACGTGTATCAGTTGCAGATGTAGTGACTACTTACTATACTACTCCCTCCGAGCCAAATTAGTTAACGATTTTTCTAGATTCGATTGTATCTAGACATGATTTAGTAGTATCTTCTAAAATTGAAGTCAACTAATTTGGGTCGGAGGGAGTACTATTTTTTAGCAAATTATTATATAATTATGATGGTTTGCTCCTACACATGAATATGCTACGGCATGGTGCACTGCCGCGTAACTGTTGCTTCATTTTTAAATAGAACTGCATCTGGTAAACTTTCACATCATTCTTTCATTCAGCTACTGAACTTTTTTCTTATTTTTTATATCTTCCTTGTTTGGATTGGTGGCCAGCACCCGTGAGGCAGTTTCAGGTATCTAAACAAGAGTCATGATGACTGAATTGATAATCAAGTTCTATGGTAGGACTATAATCAATTCTTCATTGAAGTAGACAGTTCATGTTCGCATTAGACACCAGAAGTCCAGAGCTTACATTACCTTACAGATTTTGTCATTTTAGCTTTCTATACTTGAGCAGAGATCGCTCCAGTTCTTTCCCTCCCCCCGCAAAGAAAAGAACTCAGGACAACAAAGCCAACCACTAATAGTTCAAAAACAAGGCAACACCGAGCTAACCAAGCTTCGCATATGCTAAGAACTATCTCCCTGTGAACTAGATGAAATATACTATCCAGCTATATAATGAGAAAGAATGTATATTAGCGTCGGTTGATCTACTAATGTAAAACTATATAGCCAACTATGTAACATTAGTTGATCTATGCTCTGCAAGTAAATTCACCACTTGTGTACTATTTGTGTAAAATAGCCGCATGAATTATGTAAACAGGTATAGCCATGTATCAGTAATCTAATTACTATAGCCATATGTATCACGCGTGTGAAATTTGGTTTTCCCGGTTTTCCTTTCGTGACTGGGCACGTGGTCATTGGAAAAGGGAAATATTCCCTGGTCTGCCCGCGATGAATGGCTGCAAGGTCATTGATCCACGACAACTTCCCACACAATGCTATCTCAGCCGTTTATCACATTCATATCCAACGGCCGGTATTGCTCTCTTTTATATCTCGTTGGTTATGACGATTTCACGTATTGAAACTATGACATTTTTAACCGAATCATCATAATTAATCAGGATTTTGACTCTCCCAAATGGCTTACGACCATCTGGTGTGAAATCGGTGTAACTCTATGACGATAATATCCATGGTCACTATCAAAAGGTCATATTTTGACACATTTCTTGTAGTGCATGATGCATGACATGGCAAGGATGCGATACAACTAGGCAATATTAAGCGGATTCGGGATCCCGATAATTAATTAGATGGTTCATGTTGTTTAGATACCCCGTAATTTAAATATTGTCTTAACAAGGCAAGATATTTCATTGGTTCGCTACACAAATTTAAATGGAGCCTTTATAAGACTACAATAGCCCACATATAGTCTCTATATTAATCATTATGTGAATCGGCATAATGCCCCCAAACCACATGAGATATGTGCAAGCATGGATAATTATATGCAACAAGTATATGGATGAATTTATAAAATAAAGGGCTCAGATTGGGGTCACACATCTCAGATCAAAGATCTTGGGTATTGGAGGGGTTTGGGTTCGGGTCTTCGGACTCCGGGATCGAGGTCTTCATGGTTCGGCCTCCGTGAAGGAGAACTTGGTGTCCCTGATGGAGGTCTTGGCATTCCGGAAAGGCGAACTTGCATCCATGTCGGGCAACCTTTGGGGGTCAACTCATTCTTAGGCCCAAACCTAGCATTTCCATAGCATAGTAGCACACCCCTCTTCTGAATTATCTTCACCATCTGAGCATAGGCAACTAAACCCACACGGGAGTCGTCTGTCCGAGGGGACATAGGGGTGGCCATGCAGGGTACATGACCGATAGGACTAGCTTGAGCGGTGACAGGTGCTGCATGGCCAGGCACTGGCGAGATGGTTGTGGGGCAGAGGAGGTCGGCGCCGAGAAGGGGAAGGCTGGCTGGAGGCGGGCGGTGCTCGGTGAGAGAGGCAGCGGCGGCACTACAAGAGATGCGTGGAACCGAGCGCGGGGCAAAGGTCGTGCGGCAGGGTAGGAGGCGCACGACGGGGCAGCGGAGACCAGCGGGGCGGACTACGAGATTGACCGGGGCGACCGTTGCACGGGCTCGCAGGCAAGGTCAAGGAGGAAGATGTCTTGGCGATCGGTGGAGGGGAGCTTACAGGAGGGCAATGAGAAGGACAGCGTCAGAGGGGAGCACGATAGTCACGGGGTGAGGCCGAGGGTGCTTGGGGCGGCGGGCTTGGCGCGAGCGGCGACCGGGGAGAGGGTGAGGCCCAGGCGGTGGCGCTCCACGCGGGATCTGGCGGCGGTTGCAACAAAGAGATAGAGGCGGCGGTGGTTTACGGGCGAGGAAGAAGCGGAGTGGGGTAGGTGGGCACGGGGTGGCTCGCGCGAAAACTTTTTTCTACTGGCGCCGGTACGTGCCGGCATCCGATCAACCGTCCAGTTCCTTCTAGATTCGTGCCTTGGTCCACGCCGGTACTTTTGCTACCTAGCCCCTTTCTATCTCTGTTATTATTTGGACAGCTCTGCCTTTCTCAAACCCTCACTTCCCTTGTCTTCTGCACGCATCCAAATCGAGCCGGCCGCCACCGAAACGGCGACCCATGGAGGGTTGCTGGAGCGCACAGATCCTTGTGGCGTGGAGAGGGAGGAGCACCCCCGCCTTCGCCCTCCGCCCTGCCCTGGCCGGTGGACGCCCCTTCAACGGCCGACCGCGGCTAGGCGCCCACGTGCGGACGCGCTGGCCGCCCTTCGCCCCGACGCCTTGCCCTTGCCGATGGACGCCCCTTCGACGACTGACCACGGCCAAGCGCCCACGTGCGGACGCGCCCAGCGCCCCCGCCCGGCGCCCCAACCCTGGCCGGTGGACGTCCCCTTTGTCGGCCGCCTGCATCACACGATGGTCAGGCTAGACAGTCCACTGCCTCCCTTGGTAATTTCTGCTGAAGTGCTGATTACTAGCCATTTAGGATTTAGCTAATAAATTATTTTGTTTTAGAAATAGCAAAGGGACTGAGAAGTGGTAATAGAATATACAGAGGATAATTAACTATGGCTTGACAATTGTCTGTCCTTCCTCTCATCGGTGTATTAAATCTAGAATTCATTTTTTCATCAAGATGGGGCATGAATCATCATTTCAGTTTTGAGGAACAAAGTTACTACCCATTTGAGTCAATAAATTAATTGCCCCACTAGAACGAGATTTTTTTCAGCAACTCAACTTGACTTTCAGGTTCTGGCATCAGTATATGCTGCGGATATCAAATGTACCCAAACCACCCAGTGTTTCATTTTGAATAAATTGTCTCCACATTTATTCTCCTTTTCTTCTTCATAGCCACCCAAAAATCAGTGGAGTCGCATATTTCTGCTAAAACTTCCCAATGTATTGATCCAGCACCAGCAAATTGGAGTCACGGTGAAGGAATCTCCGGTTTCTTAGTATCTAGGTTAGTTTGAGTTGTAGAACCTGCACTAAGCTTGAAGGACCATGACTGATACTCATATATACACTTTCACTTAGCTAGATGTGTCCCGTGTGCACTACCTCCTGTTTTTTTTTGAAACACACTACCTCCTGTTTTCACTTCTTTGTTTATTAAAACAAAAAACCAATTTTTGTCTTCTTCATATATATGGTTTTTTTCAAGCATGATTGACCCAAAGAAACTCTTATTAGTGTGTAGGTTCAGTGGAGGGCTATAAAATATTGTCTAAGGAGTGGATTCTTTCTTGAAATTTATAGCAATAGACGGTAACAATGCTAACTTCTTCATATATACTCGATCTACATAGAGAAACTTCATCTTGTTTTTTAAACAACAGTCATGAGATAATCATGCATTTTCATATTTTGCAGCTTGAAAGGTTTCATCTCTTTCCATCAAAATAGATGTGGAGACGTCCTGCTGTGTGCTCGACAACGGAAGATGGAGATGATCTGTTTTTCAACATTGAGATTCCCTAGCTTAATTTCTCCAATCAGGTATCTTGTACTATTACGAGCTCACTATACACGAGCACACATCAGTGTTAGGTGTTCAGGGCGAACTCATCCAAATTCGTTTGGACCAGAAGATTCAGTGATTATGCATTTCATCAAATCCTACTAGTGCAGGCCTACTGGTTTGTAAGGCATGATTATGGTCAGATCCGATGTATTGTGTTGATTTGTGGCATTTCTCTTTAAATAATCCAGATTTGGAGCAGCGGATTTTGAAGCCTACCACATTAGGAGAGCCTCTTATTTTCAGGTTTATTTCTGCCAGACTTGGATCATAGTCAAATCTCGTGAAAAACTATCACAATGTTTTGTAGAACTACTAGTCCGTACTTGAATTGGCATGGTTCTATGTGCAATTAAGGTGAACATTATGCGGGTTTTGTGGGTAATATATTCAATACAACGTCGCAGTTTTGTGGGTAATATATTCAATACTACGCCTGTTACTGATTCCTGTAATCTGTTGGTGGATTTTTTTGAGCGGAGGTACTTTGTTGGGTCACAGGAGTGGCTTTTGATCTGTTTGTTTTTTTGTTTACAGATGCAGTGGTGACCTATCTGGAAGACGCACACGAGTAGATCGACATGGTGCTAAGGGAGAGTAAGTCGGTCTACCTTCAGCCGTGACCCTAGTTCCGTTCTTCCTCGCTCCAAGTTGCCATTCTCCATATGTCTAGCTAGAGCCATTTGGGAAATAAAGTTCATTGAGTTGTTCATTTTGGTATAGAAGTAGTCCTAATTTCTGCAGATGTATGCCAGTATGAGTCCACAGTGAAATTTTGTAAGAGTTTAGCTGACTTCTTTCTTGAATTGTTTGTTTGGTGCTAGCCCTTGAGCTGTTGGCTATTTGTGCACTAAGTAATGGTTGAATTCCTGCCGTGTCAAATAAAGCGTAGCAGAGTTCCATTTAGATTTGAGCTATATCGGAGTTTCATGTGTCAAGTACTGAGCAACTTGGTGAAAAGTTTGTTATTGTTTTTTTCTTTGATGGCAAGGCATGGAATTTTTTAATTTCTTGTGCTAGTAATGTTGTCTGATTTAGATCAGATTTATTATGTACACTAGGGATATGATTGAGGAATATCCGTCTTCAGTTTGTACCTCGAGCATTCATCTTTTGTATAGTCTTACTATTAGATCAACTCCTTCTAAATTTTAGAGCCATTCTGTTTATTGGATGCTTAAATAGATACATTTACCAAATAAATTCAATTTGGTTCATGTACCTACCTATGTCATTCGTTCATCTACAAGTGAAGAACAAGCATGCCACATGCTTTTTAGAATGAAGCTGGAAGTTGATTCAAGTGGTTTCTTCAACCTTTTCTTTTTAGCCCCTTGCATTGGTTAACATCTCAAACTATTATGAAACAAACTCGAACATCAAATTCACAATTTGCTGTCCACCTATGTTTAGATTGGTGGAGATACCCGAGTTGAGTACTAGATTGATGTAGAGGAATACGTACATGGATCCCACACAACACAATAATATCCACCCGTTTTTTACTCTCTCTCTCTCCCATCCAGAAATATATCTCCTTTCGTGACTCTCTGGAGACGCACCAGTGGTGCCCTCGATGAAGTGGCTCTGCAGGGGCACCGGTGGCGCCTTCGACGTGGGGGTTGCGAGGGTGCATCGGCTTCATCCATGTCAGGAAGTCCTCCTTAATGACACGGTACATCGAGGCTGATGGCAACTTGCTCTCATGAATTTGAAACATGGTTTTGTGGTTTCATTCGTGTATGTGGTTTTAATTGATTTGAAACATGCTTCTGGGATTTCGATTAGTTGTTTCATCATGATTCAATATGGCTTCAGTGGTTTCAAAAAAGGTTCAATTCGATTTCAAAATACTGATAAAAAGTTTTCGGGTGATTTCAATTGATTAAAAGATAACATTTGTGGTTTCAATTTTTTCAAATGGGGTCCTTGCGGTGCCAAAAAAAATTCATAAAATCTTGTGTGCTGGTTTCGATTGTTTGAAATGTCTTTCTGTGATTTTAATTGTTTCAAACATGCTTTGTATGGTTTCAATTTAATGAAACATGGTTTTGTGGTTTCATTTGTTAATGAGTGGTGGTTTCAATTGTTTCAAATATACTTTTCTGGTTTCAATTGTTTGAGACATGCGTGTGTGGTTTCAATTTATTGAAACATGGTTTTGTGGTTTTATTTTTTTATAGTTTCAATTTTTTTGAGACATGCTTGTGAGGTTTCACTCTGTTCGAATAGGTTTCAGCATGGTTTGCTATGGTTTCGTTTGTTTCAAACATATTTTGTCATTTCAATTGTTTCAAACATGCATGTGTGTTTTCAATTTAATAAAACATGGTTTCGTGGTTTCATTTGTTCTTTGGTGGTGGTTTTAATTATTTTGAAACATGCTTGTGAGTTTTCGCTTTATTTGGAACATATGTGTGTGGTTTGAATTATTTGAGACATGCTTGTGTGGTTAGAATTTAATGAAACATGGTCGTGTAGTTTTGTTTGATCTTGGGTGGTGGTTTCAATTGTTTTGAAACATGCTTATGAGGTTTCGCTTCATTTGAAACATGTTTTTCTCGTTTCAATAGTTTCGAAAATACTTTTGTGGTTTCAATTTATTGAAATATGGTTTGTGATTTCATTTGTGTGCGGTTTCAATTGTTTTGAAACGTGTTTGTGAGGTTTGGATTGGTTCAAATAGGTTTCAACATGGTTCGATATGATTACAGTTTTTTCAATATGGTTCAATTCAGTTTCAATAAAATGGTAAATGGTAGCAGTGTGGTTTCAAATATTTTGAACATATTTTTGTAGTTTTGTTTCAAAAACACAGATACGAAGTTGCTATGTGGTTTCAATTGATTAAAAGATAACATTAGTGTTTTCAATTGTTTCAAACATGTTCCTTGGGTTGCCAAAAATGTCCATAAAACCTTTTTTTGGTGGTTTCGATTGTTTCAAATATCTTTTTCTGGTTTCAATTGTTTCAAACATGTTTGTGTGGTTTTAGTTTATTAAAACATGGTTCTGTGGTTTTATTTGTTCTTAGGTGGTGGTTTGAATTATTTTGAAACAGGCTTGTGCGGTTTTAGTTTGTTTGAAACATCTTTTTGTGGTTTGAATTGTTTCTAACATGCTTGTGTGGTTCTGATTGTTTGAAGCATCGTTTTGTGGTTTCAATTGTTTCAAACATGCTTGTGTGGTTTTAATTTATTGAAATATGGTATTGTGGTTTCATTGGTTCTTGGGTGGCGGTTTCATTTCTTTCATACATATTTTTGTGCTCCAATTGTTTACAACATATTTTTGTGGTTTCAATTTATTGAAACATGGTCATGTGGTTTCATTTGATCTTAGATGATGGTTTCAATTATTTTGAAACATGTTCGTGAGGTTTCGGTTTATTTGAAACATGTTTTTGTGGTTTTGCTTGTTTCAAAAATGCTTTTGTGTTTTCAATTTATTGAAACATGGTTTTCTAGTTTCATTTGTGTGCGGTTTCAATTGTTTTGAAACGTGCTTGTGAGGTTTCGATTTGTTCAAATATGTTTCAGCATGGTTCGATATGGTTCTAGTTTTTTCAATATGGTTCAATTCGGTTTCAATAAAATGGTAAATAGTTGCAAGATGGTTTCAATTGTTTTCAAACATATTTCTGTGGTTTTGTTTCAAAACCACAGATAAGAAGTTGCCATGTGGTTTCAGTTGATTAAATGATAACATTAGAGGTTTCAATTGTTTCAAAAAGGTTTCTTGGGTACCAAAAATGATCATAATACCTTGTGTGATGGTTTCAATTGTTTGAAACATTGTTTTGTGTTTTCAATTATTTGAGACATGCTTTTGTGATTTCAGTTTATTGAAACATGGTTCTCTGGTTTCATTTGTTCTTGGGTGGTGGTTTGAATTGTTTTGAAACATGCTTGTGATGTTTCGGTTTGTTTAGAACATCTTTTACTGGTTTGAATTGTTTGTAACATGCTTGTGTGGTTTCGATTGTTTGAAACATCCTTTTGTGGTTTCAATTGTTCCAAACATGCTTGTATGGTCTGAATTATTTCCAACATGTTTTTGTGATGGTGGTTTCATTTGTTTCATCCATGTTTTTATGGTCTCAATTGTTTCACAACATGTTTTTGTGGTTTCAATTTATTGAGACATTATTTTGTGGTTTCATTTGTGTGTGTGGTTTTAATTGTTTTGAAACGTGCTTGTGAGGTTTCGATTGGTTCAAACAAGTTTTAGTATGGTTCAATATGGTTATAGTGTTTTCATTAAGGTTCAATTTGGTTTCAAAAAATTGATAAATAGTTCCGAGATGGTTTCAAAAAATTAAAAGATGTTATTTGTGGTTTCAATTGCACGAAAATGGTTACCTGGGGTGCCAAAAATGTTTATAAAATCTTGGACGGTGGCTCCAATAGTTTCAAAAATGTTTTTCTGGTTTCAATTGGTTGTGGTTTCAGTTGTTTGAAACATGTGTGTGTGGTTTGAATTTACTGAAACGTGGTTCTATGGTTTAATTTGTTTTCCGCTTCAATTGTTTTGAAACATGCTTGTGAGGTTTCGCTTTGTTCGAATAGGTTTCAGCATGGTTTGATATGGTTTCAGTGGTTCAAACAAGGTTCATTCGGTTTCCAAATATTGATAAAAAGTTCCCAGGTGGTTTAGAATGATTAAAAGATAACATTTGTGGTTTCAATTGCTTCAAACAGGTTCCTTGTGGTGCCAAAAAATTCATAAAATCTTGTGTGGTGGTTTTGATTGTTTGAAACATATTTTTGTGGTTTCAATTGGTTGAAACATGCTTGTGTGGTTTCAATTTAATAAAACATGGTTCTATGGTTTTATTTGTTCTTGGGTGGTGGTTTCAATGGTTTTGAAACATGCTTGTGTGATTTCACTTTATTTGAAACATTTGTGTGTGGTTTCAATTATTGAAACATGGTCATGTGGTTTCATTTGATCTTGGGTGGTGGTTTTAATTGTTTTGAAACATGCTTGTGAGGTTTCGCTTTATTAGAAACATCTTTTTTTTGTTTGAATTTTTTAAAAATGCATTTGTGATTTCAATTTATTGAAACATGGTTTTGTGGTTTCATTTATGTGTGGTTTCAATTGTTTTAAAAAGGTTCCTTGGGTGCCAAAAATGATCATAAAACCTTGTCTAGTTATTTTGATTGTTTCAAACATCTTTTTGTGGTTTTGATTGTTTGAAGCATGCTTGTGTCATTTCAGTTTATTGAATTTGTCGTTTGAATTGTTTTGAAACATGCTTGTGAGGTTTCGGTTTGTTTCAAACATCTTTTTATGGTTTGAATTGTTTGAAACATGCTTGTGTGGTTTCGGTTGTTTGAAACATCTCTTAGTGGTTTTAATTGTTTCAAACATGCTTGTGTGGTTTCAATTTATTGAAACATGGTTCTGTGGTTCCATTGGTTATTGGGTGGTGGTTTCATTTGTTTCATACATGTTTTTGTGATCCTAATTGTTTCAAACATGTTTTTGTTGTTTTAATTTATTGAAACATTGTTTTGTGGTTTTAGTTGTTTGAAACATGCTTTTGTGGTTTCAATCTATTGAAATGTGGTTCTGTGGTTTAGTTTGTTTATCGTTTCAATTGTTTTGAAACTTGCTTGTGAGGTTATTCGAATACGTTTCTGCATGGTTTAATATGGTTTCAGTGATTTCAAAAATAAGGTTCATTCGGTTTCAAAATATTGATAAAAAGCTGCTAGGTGGTCTAGAATGATTAAAAGATAATATTTGTGGTTTTAATTGTTTCAAATAGGTTCCTTGTGGTGCAAAAAAATTCATAAATTCTTGCGTCGTGGTTTCGATTTTTTGAAACATCTTTTTTTGGTTTCTGTTGTTTCAAACATGCTTGTGTGGTTTCAATTTAATAAAATATGGTTCTGTGTTTTCATTTGTTCTTGCGTGTTGGTTACAATTGTTTCGAAACATGCTTGTGAGATTTTTCTTTATTTGAAACATTTGTGTGTGGTTTCAAATTAATGAAACATGGTTCTGTAGTTTTGTCTGATCTTGGGTGGTGGTTTCAATTGGTTTGAAACATGCTTCTGAGGTTTTGCTTTATTTGAAACATCTTTTTCTCGTTTCAATTGTTTCCAAAATGCTTTGGTGGTTTAAATTTATTGAAAGATGGTTTTTTGGTTTCATTTTTTGTGGTTTCAATTGTTTTGAAACGTGCTTGTGAGATTTTGATTGGTTCAAATAAGTTTCAACATGCTTCGATATGGTTACAGTTGTTTCAATATGGTTCAGTTCGGTTTCAATAAAATGATAAATAGTTGCGGGGTGGTTTCAATTGTCTTGAAACATATTTCTGTGGTTTTGTTTCAAAACCACAGATAAGAAGTTCCCATATGGTTTCAATTGATTAAAAGATAATATTAGTCATTTCAATTTTTTCAAAAAGGTTCCTTGGTGTGCCAAAAATCATCGTAAAACCTTGTGTGGTGGTTTCGATTATTTCAAACCTGTTTTTGTCGTTTTGATTCTTTGAAGCATGCTTGTGTGGTTTCAGTTTATTGAAACATGGTTTTTGTGGTTTGAATTGTTTTGAAACATGCTTGTGAGGTTTCGGTTTGTTTGAAACATCTATTTATGGTTTGAATTTTTTTAAACATGCTAGTGTGGTTTTGATTGTTTGAAACATCTTTTAGCAGTTTCAATTGTTTCAAACATGCTTGTGTGGTTTCAATTTATTGAAATATGGTTATGTGGTTTCATTGGTCCTTAGGTGGTGGTTTCATTTGTTTCATACATGTTTTTGTGTTGTCAATTGTTTCAAACATGTTTTTGTGGTTTCAATTTATTGAAACATTGTTTTATGGTTTCAATTGGTTATGGTTTCAGTTGTTTGAAACATGCTTTTGTGGTTTCAATCTACTGAAACATGGTTATGTGGTTTAATTTTTTTGTCGTTTCAATTTTTTTGAAACTTTCTTGTGAGGTTTCGCTTTGTTTGAATAGGTTTCAATATGGTTCGATATGGTTTAAGTGGTTTCAAAAACAAGGTTCATTCGGTTTCAAAATATTGATAAAAAGTTTCTAGGTGGTTTAGAATGATTAAAAGATAACATTTATGGATTCAATTGTTTCAAACAGGTTCCTTGTGGTGCCAAAAAATCCATAAAATATTGTGTCGTGGTTTCGAATTTTTGAAACATCTTTTTGTGGTTTCAATTGTTTGAAACATGCTTGTGTGATTTCAATTTAATGAAACATAGTTCTGTGATTTCATTTGTTCTTGGGTGGTGGTTTCTATTGTTTTGAAACATCCTTGTGAGGTTTTGCTTTATTGGAAAAATCTTGTGTGTTTGAATTGTTTCAAAAATGTATTTGTGGTTTTAATTTAATGAAACATGGTTTTGTTCTTTCATTTGTGTGTGGTTTCATTTGTGTGTGGTTTCAATTGTTTTGAAACGTGCTTGTGAGGTTTCGATTTTTTCAAATAAGTTTTAGCAGGGTTTGATATGGTTACAGTTTTTTCAATATGGTTCAATTCGGTTTCAATAAAATGATAAATAGTTGTGGGATAGTTTCAATTGTTTTAAAATATGCTCCTATGTTTTTGTTTCAAAACCACAAATAAGAAGTTGCCATGTGGCTTCAATTGATTAAAAGATAACATTGGTGGTTTCAGTTGTTTCAAAAAGATTCCTCGGGGTGCCAAAAATGATTGTAAAACCTTGTGTGATGGTTTTGATTGTTTCAGACATGTTTTTGTGGTTTTGATTGTTTCAAACATGCTTGTGTGGTTTCAGTTTATTGAAACATGGTTTATGTGGTTTGAATTGTTTTGAAACATGCTTGTGAGATTTCGGTTTGTTTGAAACATCTATTTATGGTTTGAATTGTTTGAAACATGCTAGTGTGGTTTTGATTGTTTGAAACATCTTTTAGCGGTTTCAATTGTTTCAAACATGTTTGTGTGCTTTCAATTTATTAAAATATGGTTTTGTGGTTTCATTGGTTCTTAGGTGGTGGTTTCATTTGTTTCATACATGTTTTATGCTCTCAATTGTTTTAAACATGTTTTTGTGGTTTCAATTTATTGAAACATTGTTTTGCGGTTTCAATTGGTGTGCCAAAAATTATCATAAAACCTTGTGTGGTGATTTCGATAGTTTCAAAAAACTTTTGTGGTTTCGATTGTTTGAAACATGCTTATGTGGTTTCAGTTTATTGAAACATGGTTTTTTTGGTTTGAATTGTTTTGAAACATGCTTGTGATGTTTCGGTTTGTTTAAAACATTTTTGTGGTTTGAATTGTTTGAAACATGCTTATGTGGATTTGATTGTTTGAAGCATATTTTAGCAGTTTCAATTGTTTCAAACATGCTTGTCTGGTTTCAATTTATTGAAATATGGTTCTATGGTTTCATTAATCTTGGGTGGTTATGGTTTCAATCTACTGAAACGTTGTTTTGTGGTTTAATTTGTTTGTCGTTTCAATTTTTTGAAACATGCTTGTCAGGTTTCTCTTTGTTTGAATAGGTTTCAGCATGGTGCAATATGGTTTCAGTGGTTTCAAAAACAAGGTTCATTCGGTTTCAAAATATTTGATAAAAGTTGCCAGGTGGTTTAGAATGATTAAAACATAATATTTGTGGTTTCAATTGTTTCAAACAGGTTCCTTGTGGTGCCAAAAAAACATAAAATATTGTGTAATGGTTTTGATTGTTTGAAACATATTTTTGTGGTTTCAATTATTCCAAATCATGGTTTCAATTATTTTAATAAAGGTTTTCATTGGTTTCAATTGTTTAATAAAGATTTGTTGTTATTTCAATTAATTCATAAAGGTTTGATGGTTTCACCTATTTCATAATGATTTGATGTGGTTTGAACTATTTCATAAAGGTTCGGTGTTTCCACCAGATTAAAAAACAAATCGATGATTCAATTGTTTCATAAAGGAATTATCGTATCATACAGTTATTAGTGAAACACACCCCAAACATTAGATTTATTAGTGAATCAACATCAAATGAATAAGAAAAAAAGTTGATCCTTTTTATATAAATAAGCAAAACATGCAAGTACAGATCCTGAAACTTCGATTCCTTTGGAAAATAAGTGAACATGCTGAATTAGAAAATTAACGAATCATAAAATTTTGATGGAATTTTCCTGGCAGTAATATCTCATCAATTTGAGCTTCTAAAACGCTTTAATCAACTGCTTAGCTTGGTGGTACCAATACATGCTCAGTTTAACATTTTGTCCATGCCTTACATAAATGTTTTCTTTCTTAAATCTCCCTCTCTTCTATGACAAATAAGTGGTACAATGTTCCTTTGTTGCTGCAACAACTACATGAGCGATTCATCAATTTCGGGGTCCTTTCTTATTTTTCATGAATGTTTGTAGTGATGTGCATGTACAAGCGACAGGATTAATGGACCGCGGCCATGTCTAAAAATTCCTTGAAAGAATCAGATGGACCATCATATAATCTCACCTACAGATGCAAAACAAATGGTATAATTTTAGTACAGAAACCTACAAATCATTAATAATGGTTGCTACAAGATATCCGACAAATGTGTATATTATACCAATATAAGCATCTATTTTCAGGGAAAATCGACAGTCAAATCGAGCCTACAATTCAATCAAACCGTAGTCATGATGACCTGAACATAACCTAACCTAGTCCAAACAATCTTGAAAAAGACCAAGAATAAATACTCAAGACATCCGGTAGACTAGAACATGAACGGTCTACTCCCGGTAGAGGATCATAGCAGTATACCGTGTATGACCAGTACCACTATCATTAAGAGAAACAACTCACAATAGTATTTGTATGTTAAATTAAGTTTCCATCCTAATGTGAAGCCTAATGCAAGTAGCGCCTTTGTAATTTGAACTAGTAGGTGGTCGTTTCATGCAATCACATAGTCATAATATAGGATTGTATCCTAAGCTTGATTATACCCTAACTACAGAGGTCTTGCCAAGATCAGAGGGTTATCTGCAGCATGAGCATACCATGAAGTGTTTCTAATCATACCTAATATCTATTAATTGGCATATGTCACATTAAAAGGTTGCAGTAACATAACCAGAGGAGAATAGGAGCTGCCTGGAAAAACCAAGATTTTCTAATATCTATTAATTTGAATGTCACTTTAGAAATTAAGAAGGTAAATGTGTTGGATAAAACTATATGGTCCACATTGATCTAAAAACAAGACACAATATATGGTCCCTCAAAGTCTGAGAACGATGGTTAACAGCTCAACTGAAAAATGATCCGCCATAGATAAAAAAAACCTCTATATGGCAAGATAGAAAACCTAAGTATGGTGAAGTTTCATGTCATCTTCTAGGTTTGCATGTAACACCTAGAGGCAAAACATTTATTTTGAAATAAATCGGTAGTACTTAAAGCGACAACACTAGCTCTAAGGTTTCATAGAAGATGGCATCAGTCCTAAGTCTCTCATTGATCAGCATTCAAAGCATTCCTGTAAGTTAAACTGTGAAGCATTTCACTGAGAGTGAGAGCTTTCCAAGGATAAGTCATGTTGACATAAGTTCTTTCCATGGAACATGCTAAAGTCCGTAACTTACTTGAACTACCATGTCTTAGCATATCATCTGGAAACTAGGGACTTCTACAAATAGTTTTTATCCAATTAAGACAGCTTCTTATGCAAAGAAAGATACAATGAGGAGCTGACTCGTTTGATGCAAGAAATGCAGAAAATACATACTATGAGTTTTCCCATGATTGGTAGCCAGCAAACAAGAGATTTTATTCTGTAGCCTTACGGTGTGATTTACTTCGGCCAATCAAGAGGATAAATATGAAAACCAAGTCCTTCAAGTTCATTGTACAGTTTCATTGAATTCTATCAATATGTAAAATCAGTGGAATTGTGAAAATAATAAAGCACCAATTATTTTCAATAGAACAACAAAGCGTAGATCCTTAATATTATTACATTTTTCCTTTTGGGAAATCATAATGGAAAATGATACATGTATCAGTCATGGTCCTTCGAGCTTAGTGTAGGTTCTACAACTCAAACTAACCTAGATACTAAGAAACCGGAGATTCCTTCACCATGACTCCAATTTTCTGGTGATGGATAAATACATTGGGAAGTTTTAGCAGAAAGATGCGACTCCACTGATTTTTGGATGGCTATGAAGAAGAAATGGAGAATAAATATGGAGAACATTTATTCAAAATGAAAAGCTGGGTGGGTTGGGTACATCTGATATCCGCAAAGCATACTGATGCCAGAACCTGAAAGTCAAGCTGAGTTGCTGAAAAAAATCTCATTCTAGTGGGGCAATTGATTTATTGAGTCAAATGGGTAGTAATTTTGTTCCTCAACAGTGAAACGATGATTCATGTCCCATCTTGATGGAAAAAAATGAATTCTAGATTTAACACAGCAATGAGAGGGAGGACGGAAAATTGTCAAGCCATAGTTAATTATCCTCTATGTATATTCTATTACCACTTCCCAGTCCCCTTTTATTTCTAAAACAAAATAATTTAACCAAGTTAGCTAAATCCTAAATGGCTGGACTTCAGCAGAAATTACCAAGGGAGGCAGTGTACCGTCTGACCTGACCAACGTCTGACAGAGGCGCCCGACGAAGGGGGCGTCCACCGGCCAGGGCAGGCCGCCGGGGCGGAGGGCGGTCAGCGTGTCCTCACGTGGGCGCCTGGCCGCAGGCGACCGGCAAAGGTGTAGTCCACCAGCCAGGACAGGGGCGCCGGGGCGGCGAGCGCGTCCGCACGTGGTCGCCTGGCCGCGGGTGGCTGCCCGTTGGTGGCGGCGGCGCAGCCCTCCCCTTTCCAGTGATGCGAGGAAGGACGAACATCCTATGATTGATTGGTATGGATAAGTTAGTTATATCAGGATGTTTTTGCAATTATCCTAGAAGAGAAGGTTTGACCCGGCGTGAATCTCCAACCGGCAACTGACGGCAGATTAGACTCTGGCACGTACCGGCGCCGGTAGAATCGCCGCTTTCGTGGCTCGCGTGTAGGGCATAGCCGGGGTGGGGCCCACAGGCATGCGTGGTGTGCGAGTGTGAGATCGATCGGGTGGGGTTGGGTTTAGGTGGGCGAGCATGTAGCATGTCTGCGTGTTCCGGCTGGGGTTGAGTGTACGGGGAGGTTGGTGTGGTCTGCGCGCGAGGTGTGTTTGGTTGGTACTACCTCTGTCCCAAGGCTTAAGGCATATAAATTTTTTCAAAAATCAAACCAACTAAAGTTTGACCAAGTTTTTAAAGAAAAATATTAATATTTACACTACATAATCCATACCCTTTCATACATCATAAACATATTTTCACATGGTATCTATATAATATAATAGTTCTTAATATATTTTTCTAAAAGTTTGGTCAAACTTTACATGGCTTGACTTTTTAAAATAATTATATGCTTAAGCCTTGGGATGGAGGGATTACTAGCTAGGTGTAGGCAGCGACAAGTGGTGTGCGGTGGTAGACTGCTACTAGCTAGGCCCTTTTGGCCTAGCCAGTGGTGGCCTCCCTTGGTTTTATAAAATATTTTCATTATTTTTAAAACAAAACATTTTAGTAAATAGGTTTTAGACAATCAAAAATATTCGGAAGTCCAGGGTTTTACATTTGAAATAGAGAGGAAGATATGTAGAAAATAAAGATAGGCTTTTCGATAATTAGTTTTTAGGAAAATATATGCATGACGTCATGATGATGCTCAAATGCAATGTGGCATGATGACTTGAGCATGCAATCATGATGATGCACAAAAATATAAACACAAGCGATTTTCTAGTAGTGGTTTTCCTGGGGTGCTACAAGCCGTAGGACTTCAACACGAACCCGAGGTTAGCGTCGGAGCGACTACATCAACGACGCTCTCCCGAGCATTGACAACGCTTTTCGGTCTTCAAGGGTAAGTTCACGAAAAAACCCCTCTTGTTAATACATTACTAATAGATAGGTCCTAGATTTAGGGTTCTTGGCGTAGGAAAATTTTATTGTTTTCATATGGGAACCCCTACACAAACGGGGGTGCATGCGCGCAGTTGGTTGCACGATGAGAGAGATAGTCGGGGTAGGTAGGTGGGCCAGCTCACATGGGTCGCGTGTGGGGTGTGCACGAGCGTGTCGGGTGTGTGGCCGCTGCGGCGTGCGTTGCGTGTGTGGTACGCGTGAGTGGGTAGGTGTGATCGGGTGTGGGTCGGGTCTGCGTGCAGGTGTGAGTGTCGCGTGTGTGTCGGGGTGGCGGCGGCCAGGTGGAGTTTGCGTATGGGTCGCTGGTTAGAGTTAGGATTATATTAGGGTGTTGGGTGGTAGGTGGCTATCTGTTGAGCTTTTTGGCCCGGCCGGTGGCGGCCTTCCCAGTATTTTATAAAATGTTTTATTTGTTTATTTTAATTTAAAAGGTTTTCGTAAATATTTTTTTGACAAATAAAAGATCTGAAGAAGACCAGGGTTTTATCATTTGAAATAAGGAAGAGGATATTTGAAAACAAAGATAGCCTTTTAGAGAAATAGTTTTAGGAAATAATAATATGCATGATGTCATGATGATTCTCAAATGCAATATATCATGATGACATGAGCATGTAATCATGATGATACGCAAAGTAGTAAACAAGAGCGATTTTCTAGTAGTGTTTTTCCTGGGGTGCTACATCATGCATTGTGGCTGCCATCTTCATCATCTACATCACGGGATGTTCCTCTTCATCAACCACTTTATCAAGCCTCTGATCCTGATGTCCACGTGTGAGTAATCCTCTTTGTAGGAGTGGGGTGTGAGGGAATTGGATGGGATCTCTTATGTAATGATAAATAACTATCATAATTTGATGTGCCAATCTTGTCGATGTTTTTATATGATTGTTTATGCACTTATGATATGCTCAATGCTTGTTATTAGGGCCTGAATAACATGATATTATCTCCAAACTTTTAATGCTCCATCATATATGAGAGTTATAATTTACCTACGTAGTGTATCACCTGTTATAGTGTTGAACCTACGAACCCTACCGTGACACCCTAGAGAAAGTAAGGGAGAGATGTTATATTTGAGGAGTTCATGTGTTCATGGTGTATTAATTAGTGTTAATGAGTTGTTCCAAGTTGTCCTCGGTGAAATGGAAGGGTAGGAGAATAGATGTTGAGCAAATTCTCTTGGTTAGTACATACAACTAAATATGGAACGCATGCCTACTTTCAACCTTACTAGAGCAAGGCATGATAGCAATAATATTATTATTACATCAATGATCTCATCCATGCAACATCCCTATTATCAACCCATGAACGTGTTTTGATCCACTGCTTGTCCTCAAAAAATGCTTGTCCTCAACAATAGCAAACCTCTCTTTAATCTAAAGACTTTACTAGTTTTTTACTTTCTTTCATCTTTACCTTCAATTTTAAACTATCCAAAATAATTATCCTTGTTTATTTAGTTTGTTTAGTGCATAGATAATTAGAATAGTCACAAGTTAACTGGAAACAATAAATACTTATACCTTTATCTCCCCGTGAGATTGACACTAATACTTACACACAGAAGATTTCAACAATCCCCTACACTTGTAGGTATCAAACATCTATAGTTGTGCGTTTGTAGATCTATGACACTAGCTCTGTCACCCTCCCGTCCACCTTGCCTCCGGCCGCAATGCTACCACAGATCTCGGCCACTTGCTTGTCCTCTTCACTCCCATCACCCTCAGGCCCCTATCGTGTCCGCTGGAAGGTCTTCTCCATGTATGTAAGCCCCACCCAAGTTAAGCTTGTTATTGCATGTTGAATTATTCATAACTGGATTTTAGGCTTTGGTCTTGATGAGTTTTATTTGACGAGAATGATGTTGTGGTTGAGACCAGCAACAATGAAGGCCATGTCGGGGGATGACCCCCGGGTAGGGCAAGCCAGGCTCAACTGGCCGACTCCAGGGATGCCTAGCCGGATGGCCGCAAGATGAAGAACCACAACCAGGTGGACTGCTCCATCCGGTCCGCCCTCAAGATTCCCCAGCTGGCCCGTCTAGCCAGGTGACCAGAAGAGCTGGTTGGGTGGCCACCTCTACTCGGCCGCCTCGGATACGTTGGCCAATATACGGAGGGGTGATGGTCCTCGCTAAGCACACCCCTGACTGGACAGGCTGACGCGCCGCCCTGCTAGTACTACAAGACAACTGCGCCAAAGCTCCAAGGCAGGAAGCTGAGGAGAGTGTTGTCAGGTGAGCGGTAAAGCACCGACTAACGAGTGAAGCACCAAGCTAATGAGTAAAGAAATGGGTGACGCCCAAAGCAACGGTGCTGGGACACTGTAGCGATGTCCCCCTGTACTAGAGGATTGACTAGGCCCTGGCCTACCGGCTAGGGCCGTCTAGTCGGCCCATTTTGTAAACCCAAAGCCCAAACAACAAACCCTATATAGAGCCCACATTGTAACCTACCACTCCCAACCAGTATATAAGGGGGTAGTGCGAGGGTTCTAGGTAAGTTACAAGGTCTAAGTTCTCTAGATTCAACAAGTTCAGTAGTTCATCTTCTTCTAGCTCTCCATAGCAGCTAGGGAAGCGGCTCAAGGAGTACTTGTATTGGGCGTTCGCCCCTGAGATAGTAGATCCTTGGAGGAGTAGGAGTGTTAGCTCGACAAGAGGGCTCTGAACCTGGGTACATTATTGTGTTTGCAGTATTTGTGCCCAACCTGTTGCGAGTAGCCACCGATAGCATCTTGATTGTCCCCTCTCATGCCATCCCCGATGGCACTGCCGTGTTCCACACCACGACAGTTGGTGCCCACCGTGGGGCACAACGCTTAGGTTGGGGTCATCTTTCGCACGGGACTTCCGCTCGTTGCCGGTGAGCGAGTCGCATCTGGCCTTGTCCTCACTCTTGGATCCTTCGACTATGTCATCGACAACGCATCCTGCTTCAACGGGGAAACCTGCCCAAGCGATAGCTCCGTCATGCACTTCGGCGAGCACCGCGTATACGTCACCACCATCACCGAGGATTTCCCTCGCGATCTCATCACTGTCTTCGGTGCACCGTAAGGCTTCTCTGCTCCACGCGTCGCTATCAGCAGCGTCGAGGTCATGATGGCCGGCTCAGGCGACGCCATCGTCCGCCTCTAGAGCACGACGCGAGAGGCAACAATGCCGCTCCGCATGAGCAAGACCCAGATCCAGTGGATGCCTCCATCTAGAACCTCCGCAACCCCATCGTCCCCGAGGTGGACCCAGCAACAGCCGCCGCTGCACTGGAGGCCACGCGCTAGAACCTCCTGGAGGAAGCTGGCAAGGTCGCTGCCCACCAGCGCTGCCTAGACACGACCATGCGTTTGTACAACACCGCACATGGCTTCACCTGCTTGCCTAGTGCCAACTGGAAGGCTCCACCCAAGGGCCGTAAACTTGGCTCGGAACTGGACCGCCCTACTGACTCACGCGCCCACACGGCCCAGCGGGTCTACAGTACCCTGGCCAAGAACATGAGGGCCGCAGAAGCAGCCGCCGCCGAGATGAGACACCTGGAGGGCGATGAGTTGTGTCACCAATAGGCACGTGTTCAGCTCCTCGTCACAACAGCCAACAAGTAGCAGGATAAGGTATGTGCGAGCCTCGGGGGAAACAGCAAGAGCCAACAGCCTTGCCGAATGGCGGATCCGGCAGCTAGCGGCAGCTAGGCCTCCTCTCCAAACGGGACGAGGTGAAACAGCCGTCCACACGGAGAATCAGCTAGCCGTGGGCATCACCATCTCGATGTCGCGGCAGTCACCAGTAGAAACCGTGCTCCGGCTGATGGAGTTGGACAAGGGCAACGTGATAAACCGGCTAATGAAGCTGAAAGAAGCCTTGCGCCGACCAAGTCCTGCATGATGGGCGGCTCGGTCCATGCGAGCCGGAACATGCGATGCATGCACAGACATCAACCTCTTGATGCAGTCACGCTCACTGGAGGAGGAAAGCCCAGTCGGCCCAAGGTGTTTTGGACCATGCATCCGGATTGAACCGTTTCCAAAGGGGATTTCGCTCCCAAGAGACACGCCCAAGTAGGACGGCTAGGTCATGCCGTAGGATTGGCTCGTAGACTATGTCACCGCTATGGTCATAGCTACTGGCAACTGACGGGTGACAGTATGTTACGTCCCCCTCATGCTCCCTTGCTGAACAGTCGCCCCGAAAATAGCATCAATGCCTGGGTCGACTTTGAGGAAGCATTCATCCGCAACTTCACTGGCACATACAGGCGGCTGGGACAGCCTCGCGAGCTCGCCTTGTACATCCAGGGTAAGGATGAGTCCGATTGCTCCTACCTCACCCGTTGGACAACCATGCACAACTCCTATGAAGGGGTACGCGAGCACCATGCGATTAACTTCTTTGTCAACGGCCTCAGAGACGGCACAATGCTCAAGCATAAGCTCATCCGGGTCGAGCCCACCAGCATGGCCCAGGCCATGGCCATCACAGACAAGTATGCCACCGCTCAGATGAAGCTCCTCGGCCAAAGGGAATGATCACCATCACGGGTGACTACATGCGTTTAGTGGAATGCGCCACTAACGACTCCAAGATAGCCGAAGCCATGATCATCGCGGAGGAGAAGCGCGTCATCATGCATAACGTGGCGGCCCTATAGGCGGACATGTCGGCTAGCGAGCCAAAGCCAGCCGGAGAGGCGCAGTTCAAGCCATCCAAGGGCACCAACAAAATCTGCTCAACGAGGTCGAGACAGACAAGTTCTTCATGGTCGAAGATGAACTTGACAGCAAATACGAAAGTGCGCTTGTTAACTTCCTTCATAAGAATCGGGATATCTTTGCATGATCCCCAAGGACATGCCTGCTATTCTGAGGGAGCTCGCCGAGAACTATCTACATGTTAGGCCAGATGCAAAGCCGGTCAAACAATAACTACGCCGCTTCGCCGAGGAGAAGAGAAGAACCATTGGTTAAGAAATCACCCGGCTTCTCACAGCCAGATTCATCATGGAGGTTTTCCACCCGGAATGATGGTTGGTAACCCCAGTGCTAGTGCTGAAAAATAACAAGACTTGGCGCATGTGTGTGGACTACACCAGCCTCAATAAGGCATGCCACAAGGATCCATTCGCCCTTCCAAGGATAGATCAAGTGATCAACTCCACGGATGGCTACGAATTGCTGTCGTTTCTGGACATGTATTCCAGCTACCACCAGATCCGACAAACCCTGCTGATCAAATAAAGACATCATTCATCACCCCGCACGGGGCTTACTACTACACCACCATGCCATTTGGACTGAAAAATGTAGGGGCTACGTACCAATGCTGCATGTAGAAGTGCCTACAATCGCAGATTGGCAAAAACATGCACACCTACGTCGATGATGTGGTGGTCAAGATAAAGGAGCGGTGGAAACTCCTCGAAGACCTGAAGGAAACATTCGCCAACCTCCGCCAGTTCTAGATGAAGCTGAACCCGGAGAAGTGCGTGTTCGGCGTTCTAGCTGGCCAGATCCTTAGTTTTCTCATCTGAGAACAAGGAACCGAAGCTAACCCGGAGAAGATCGGCGCAATCGAGTGCATATAGCCGCCACAGAACCTGCGTGACGTGTAGAAGTTCACCGGATTCTTGGCCTCCCTTAGCCGGTTCGTCAACTGGTTGGGCGAGAAAGCACTCCCCCTGTACCAGCTCATGAAGAAAAAGGACAAGCTCGTATGAATGGCGTAGGCGGATGAGGCCTTCCGCGACCTCAAGCGCATCCTATCCTTCCCACCAATACTGGTGGCCCCACTGCAAAGGAGCCAATGTTGATGTAAATCGCAGCTACCAACCGGGTTGTTAGCGTCGTGCTTGTGGTTGAAAGGCCAGAAGAAGGAAAGGCGCAGCCATTCTAGTGCCCAGTGTACTAGCTGAGTGAGGTACTCACGCTATCAAAGCAAAACTACCTCCACTATCATAAGCTGGTGTATGGTGTATACATGGCCTCCAATAAACTGAAGCACTACTACCAAGCGCACACTATCTGGGTATGGGTGCTAGCCCCCCTTTTGGAGATCATCGGCAACAGGGACGCCACCGGCCGTGTGGCGAAATGGGCAATAGAGCTCGCCGCACACTGCATCCCATACGAGCCAAGAAAGGCGATCAAGTCTCGGGCCCTGGTAGATTTCCTCTTGGACTGGGCAGAGATGCAGTACCTACCTCCATGCCCTGACTCCACACACTAGAAGCTACACTTCGACAGCTCCAATAATGTACGGGGGACTCGGAGCCGGGTACGTCATCACCTCTCCAAAAGGAGACCGGTTGGAGTACGTGATGAAGATCCACTTCCGTCCATCCAACAACATTACCGAGTATGAAGAGCTCGTCCACGACCTCAAGATGGCAAAAGAAATCGGCATCAGGCGCATCCTCTTCTTTGGCAACTTAGACCTGGTGGTGAAGCAAGTATCGGGTGATTGTGACGCCAAGGATGTAAACATGGCACTATAGTGCTTCTTCATGCAGCAGCTATGCACCTTCTTTGAAGGATGCGAGTTTCACCATGTTCCTCGAGCAAACAAAGAAGCCATGGATGTACTTGCCTGTGTCAGGTCAACAAGGCAAGAAATTCCGCCTGGAGTCGCCCTCGAACACCTGCGCAAGCCCTCCATCACGCCATCTTCGGAATCTAGATCCATCGTGCTAGACATGGACCTGGGGACTGCCGACTCGAAGCAACCTAAAGTTGTGGCCAAGGCCCCGGGAACTTCTGCGCCACACCCGGGGACTGCCATGCCACACCCAAGGACTACCGCGTCATACCCGGGAACTACCACGCCGCACCTGAGGACTGCCGCCTCCATCCTGGGGACCGTCGGGTCGAAGGCCATGACACTCTCAGCCGGATCCAGCATCCTGGGAGATGTCGGTTCAGGTTTTCCACCCGACAGGCCACCCAATGAGCCCGAGTCGGTCGGGCGCGAGGAAATCAAGTTGATCATGGAGACCGTGTACGCCATCCGAGAAACCCCTCCATGGGCCAAGCCATTCATGAACTTCCTGGCCAAAGGAGAGATGCCTGACGAAGAGGTCGAGGCAAGGGAAGTGAAGCACAGAGCAAGTGCATACACCATCATCAACAACGAGATGTACAAGCATAGTGTTGGTGGGATCTACTAGTACTGGTAGACATTCACCAAGGGGAGTGTGGTCACCACGCATCATCACGAGCCATAGTGGCAACGGAATTCCGCCATGGGTTCTACTGGCCCACGACTCTGGAAGACGATGAGTGGATAGTAAAGGCATGTAATGGGTGCCAGTAATTTAGCCAGAAAAAGCACACTCCATCGGCGGCACTCAATACGATCCCCATCACCTAGCCATTTGACGTTTGGGGTTTTGACATGGTAGACCCTTAAAAATGGCGCGATCTGGCATGACACACTTGCGGGTGGTGGTGGATAAGTTCACCAAGTGGATTGATGCAAAGCCAATCAAGAAGCTGGATGGGCCGATAGTGGTCAAGTTCTTCACCGACATCATCATGCGCTTCGGCTACTCCAATAGCATTATCATCGACAATGGCACAAACTTTGCTAAAGGGGCATTCACACGGTTCTGCGGAGACAAGGGTATCCGCCTGGACCTAGCCTCCATCGCGCACCCCTAGTCCAATGGGCAGTGCGAGCGAGAAAATGGTCTGGTCCTAGCCGGAATCAAGCTGGGGCTGATCGATCCACTGATGAGATCCCCCGGATGCTAGATAGAAGAGCTGATGACTGTGTTGTGGAGCCTGTGCACCACACCAAACAGCTCCACCGGCTACATGCCATTCTTCCTCGTCTACGGAGCGGAGGCGGTCCTGCCAACTGATATCGAGTTCGACGCACCCTGCAAGCTGCTATACATAGATCAAAAGGCCAAAGAGGCACGTGAGGATAGTGTCGACCTCGTCGAAGAGGCACGCAAGCTGGTCTTGTCCAGATCCACCATCTACCAGCAGAACCTGCACCGCTACCACGCCAGCCGGATTCACAATGTCTTGTTTCAAGAGGGCGACCTAGTGCTGCGAATGGTACAAGATGCCAAGGGGATGCACAAGTTGTCTCCACCTTTGGAGGGGCCATTCATCATCAGTCGAGCGCTGCAGAATAACTCATACTACCTCATCGACACCCGCCAGCCGGCAAACAACAAGATGGACCACTCTAGTGAAGAAACTGAGTGTCTGTGGAACGCGAACCTGCTTCGCCCATTGTATGCTTGAACAAGAAGCGCATGTATCTTACTTTTATGAAATGAACAAGTTGAGGGGCCTCGACACAGTCTCGGGGACTCCGTAATCATTCGGCATTTTCTGCTGCATAATTTGTTTTTTCCGGCTGCATTATTTCTAACCCCGGATCCGGCAGTATCCCCCGGGGACTCGCCAGATGGCCCAGATGGCCACGCATTCTAGAAATAAAGTAATGTATGCAGCCGGCAAGGGCATGGCTTGAACGGCCAATTCTCCCTAAGAAAAGGACCAAGTTGTTGGCTTAGCACGAAGCAGAAAATTTTCCAAGCCAATGAACAAAATACAGACTATATTCCTCCTATTCACATCTAATGCATAAACCATTACTTGTGTTTTATTTGTTGCATGAGCTAAAATCCAAGGCAAGTGCCACGGGCCAGGTACTACCCGCCCCTAGACGGCAAAAGGCAGAAAGGAGCTCCGACCAGCTGGATGCTCCAGCTGGCCTAAAACCTTGGGGACTACACCCTGTGGGTGTGCTCGTGCGCCCCCACACAAGGACCTACAAACGGCAACAACACAAAGGAAATCTCACCCGACTAGATGCTCCAGCCAGCCCGAACCTCGGGGACTACACCCTGTGGGTGTGCTCGCGCGCCCCAACACAGAAACAAGCATGCAACACAACTAAGTCAAACAATCACAAAGGTGCAACCAAAAGATCACAAGGCAAATGGTATAAAGAGGAGACGAACCTCCACATAGATTTCAACACAGAGCAAGGACAAATTGTTTGCAGCCACATGCGAAAGACAAGTTTGTAACCGGTACAAGTACTCCTGGAATTTCGAGGATCCGGCTTGAGGGTCGGAGGCATCCGTCGGGGCTTGGCTGTTGGAGGCACCACCAATCATGTCGGAGGGTGGTGCAGTCGGGTCTTTAGTTGGTGTCGTAGCCGAAAGAGAGTCGTAGGAGAACGGCTCTGTGGCTGCTAAGTTGCTGAAGTCCTGGTCTAGCTGGACAAAGCTCCTGATCTTAACACCACAAGAGCAGATGTCAGGAACTTTGGCACGAAGCTGGTCATAGCTGGTCCCCTGCTGGAATTCTCAGGAAAGGCTCCAAAGATCCACGTCAGGATACTAAGACTTCAACAACGCAAGAACCATCTCCGCGCCACCGTGCACCACCCACTCCCATGTCGCGTCCATAAGATCAGGAGCATCGGCAAGCTTCATTGCCAGGACACGCATAGTAGCGGGAGGGCGGTGTCAGGCTAGACATAAGCGAAGATGTCAAGAGCAGCACTGCACAGCTGGCTAACCTCCTCACTAACAATTGCCACCAGATCCTCTAGATGAAGGTCACGCCCAGCATCTGCCTTGGGCATGCAGGCAAGAGCTTGGTCAGTTGCCTCAGAGTACTGACCTGCACCCAGCTAAATAGAAATTGTCAAAACCGGCTGCAAAGGACAAAGGAACGAATCCGACAGTTGAGGAGTAACTTACTGATGACAATCTCGGTGATCTGACACAACTTCGATAGTGGAGACTTCTCCTTCGACTTGGCCTCCTTTAGGGCATCCTCCTACTTTTTGTATAGGCCCGCAAACTTCTTGAGGTTTTTGGCGCGGATGTTGTCAGTCTTCTTAGCCTGGCTGGCGTTGACCTCCATTTGTTTCTGGTGCTCCAATAGCTCGCCAATCTGAGGTTGATGAGCTTTGTTGGATTCCTCCAGTCGGAGCACCTCCGCCTTTAACCTCTCCACCTCTCGATCCCTGTTCGCTAACAGAGCTACAGGAGGGTACCCGATGGTCAACAAAAAACACAAAAATTTGTGAAATTGGGAGGACATGGTAGAGCAAGAAATCTTACGCCCTAGGTCCTGCGTGGTCTTGGCAGCTTCAGCAAAAGCTTTCTACGGAAAAGAAGTAGTGAAAAAGAGAACAAGGAGGAGGGCAGAAGAGAAGAACAGCAAAAACGGCAAGGAGGTATTTACCTCCGGCAAAGCGTTCAGCTCCTTGGCCTAGCCAAGTCCCTGCTCCATCGCTTCAACCAGGTGGCGCTCCTGGCCGAGAGCGACGGGGACCGACTAGGAGAGCTGCGCAAGAATATTGTCCGATGGTGGCGCGACTCGGACCGACCTCCAGCCGGTGACCTGGAGGTCATCGTCGCTCCCGGTAGTCGCACGCGACACTTCCTGATGGCTCCAATTTTTGCCATCTTCCACTATGTTTAAACATTGTTTTTGGTCAAGCAATTGCCAAAGAAACTCTCAACTCTTGCCACTAACGACTAATAATTGCAAAGATATGCAAATCACTTCTTTGATTTATGTTGTGTAGGAAATCACGGCTTGTAAAGCGAAATAAGGAGTCATAATGAAGGATTTTGAGGAAGTACACATGGCCAAGTAATTGGAGAGGCGTTCTAGGGTGCATGAAGGCATAACGACCATTGGTACGGGCGCGGTCCACCCGTACCGCCTAATCGTACTAGGTGGTGACGGCTTCGTCTCGTCAAACCGTACAACTTTCGTGAAGACACCTATATATTTTGAGGCTCTAGCCACTAGCCAGAGAGCCGCCATTCTCAGATTACATCACAACACCACCAAAGGAGATCCACACCATTGTTCATCCATTGTTCATCACTTCTCCCATCCATCCATCCAGTAGACATAGCCATTGCTTTGTACTTTAGATCTCCTTGTGACTTGGCAACCATTGTAAGAATATTTGATTTCAATCTGGGTATTTGTATGATGTTTTATATCTCCGATCTATTTGTTATGAGTGAATAGTCCTCACGGGCTGCGGGTTGGGGAGAAACCTCGTAGCGATTATGTGCATCTTGATCATGGGAGAATTGTATTTTGTTTGGAATTATGATTTGTATCTTTTTTTCTTCGTCTCTTGTCTCGATCTATGGACTTGTATGCACCCAAGATCCCATAGATTGACAAAGGCTTGAGGAGAGATACTTGGCTAGCGATGATCTCATAGGAAACTCAGTGACAGAAAGGGTAGTACGATCTTCGCTTAGCGCCCCATTCAGGATCAACAACAACATCACCACTTAAAGCTTTGATCTGTGTTTACACTTAATAATCGTTTGTAACCCCTCGCTTCGGTGTACTCTCGGTTGGATTAAAAGTCTATTGCTATGCCCGCTGCATCACGGGGGCTCTAGAATGCTAGGATCTATTGCCCACAAGAGATTATCTCAATACAAACATTGTACATGACTATGCTTATTATTATCTTTTATCCTATTTGATGTGCAGCTGCAGGTGGATCTTCAACCCAGGCCTATCTCCATCCATTGATTCAAACCCATTATAAAGTAAAATAGATTGGTCCAATCAACTAAGGTAGAATGAACAAAAAAGTCTTGTAGACCTGTCCTTTTTTATTACCTTTTAGCAGTGCTTTCCAAGGTTCAATTAAACCTAGCTCTTCTAGGGAAAAAGCTATTATACTACATCCATGAATCCGGATAAAAGGTATCAACCCTTTTTCTGGCGCTGTTGCCAGGGAAGTAATTTCTCTATCCTAGTGAGGTCATTAGAGACCTTGTTTTTAGTTTTATTATTAGTTGTAGTTTAGTTCTTGTTATTAGTTTACTTTTCTTGTTATCTATTTGAAAACCCCCAAAATTAGTTACTTGTTACTCGTTTTCATTACTTAAAAATTACCAAAAAGATAAGAGCCATGGCTCAAAAGAGATTAGGGGAGTGTGCTACTCCTGCTGATGATTTTATTCGTGCACCCATCAGTCAGCCCGCAGTTGATGTGGAAACATATGAGATAAAGCCTAACCTTTTAAGTTTGGTTCAACAAAACCAATTTGGGGGTTCATCTTCTGAAGATTCAGGATTGCACTTAAATACTTTTACTGAAATTTGCGACATGTTGCGTATTAAGGATGTAGATCCAAATGTTGTTAAGCTAAGGTTGTTTCCATTATCTCTTAGAGGAAAGTCTAAGGATTGGTTGCTAGCTCTACCAAAGGAAATCTTGGGAGGAATGTACTAATTTGTTTATGACTAAAATTTTCCCCTAGCTAAGACTATGTAGCTAAGATCCAACATTACAAGCTTTAGACAAGAAGCCCATGAGCCACTAGCACTTACATGGTAAAGGAAAGAAGTCGTAATGAACTGTCCTAGTCATGGGATGGAAGAGTGTCTCATACTACATTTGTTTTATAATGGACTTAACCCAATGTCTAAGTCTATGCAGTAGGAACGATCATGGGAAAGCAAGTGAGTGTTGCAAAGAAATTACTTGATGATATGCAAAATAACCATGCCCAATGGCATGTGGAAAGAACCTCGAAGAGAGTAAGTTCCATTACCGAGGTAAATAATGAAGAGCTTACATCTAAGGTAGATAATTTGCTTAGCTTAGTAAAGGGTAAGGAAGATACCCAAGTTAATGCAATCACTACCGATGTTAATGATGTTAATTTATAGCTCGCACTCCTTTTAATCCTACATGGAAAAATAATTATGCTTCCAATGTTCAAATATATCATGCTAATCCTGCAGGAGCTCCTTATAATAATTATGATAATACTAATGGAGCAAATCATGGCAATCTCCCATTTGAGAAAACCGTTAGAACATTTATACAAGCTCAAACTGAGCAAAATAATATGCTTATTAAGATAATGAAGAACCATGAAAGTAGTATAGGAAGATTATCTAACCACGTCATTGCAATTAGAAATGATGTGCAGGCTCTACATGAAAGAACAAAGATCGTGGAGGCTCAGCTAGGTAAGGTAGCTGAGAGCCAAGCTCTCATACTAGCAAAGTTTGTTGGAAAACCCGAGCCAAATCTGGTAAAAGACCTCAAAATGATGAGGGTGGTAACCGATGATGAAAAACCTAAAGAGCTGGATTATAGCAATGCGCCAACACCGAAATATACTGTGGAAGATCCATTGAAGATGATTACCATAAAGAATCCAGGTATAGAACAAGATAACGATGCTATGTACCAACAATTTATACAACAAGTATCATCTAAGGTTCATGATTTAGAGATGGAGTATAAAAGACTAGCTGATAAGCTTCCAGCTAAGCTAGATGATATATTTGAGCCCACTATTAAAATTAAGTTGGGAGTTAATGAGATATCCGCACTTCGTGATATTGGTGCAAGCATCTCAACAATTTCCAAAAGCTTATTCGATAAGTTAAACTTGGGGAAATTTGTTACAACTGAACTGAGACTCCATCTAGCCGATTCAACTTATAAACAAGCTATTGGGATAAAAGAAAATATAGTTGTTGAAATCAAAGGTAGTCTCGCTCTAATTGATCTTGTTATTGTGGACATGCCTGAAGATCCCACAACACCTATAATTCTAGGTAGGACATCCTAAGAACTATTAAAGCTTTGATCAATTTTGATGAAAGGAATGTGAGAATAGGGCTACCATCTAGACATCCTTTTGTAGTCCACTTCCCTAGGAAAAAGAAGGCCAAGCCTAATGATGATGATCACTACAAGAATAGTTGGCTTTTACAACGGACAATTTTTGTGGTTGAAGGCCTGTTTTTCGTGGCTAAAAAGTCTTCTACAACGGATGCCCATCGTGGTAAAAGCCCCGTCACAAAACAATCTACCACGGTTTTTTCCTGACCGTGGCGGATCGCACCCTTCAGCCACGAAAACTTGTTCCATCGTAGATCTGTTCACCAGCCACCTTGAGTGCTGATGTCATGCAAAATGCCACGTGGCAAACACTGCTAACGAAAGATACATTGCAAATGTATCTATAATTTTTGATGTTCCATGCTTGGTTTTATCCACTTTCTTGTGTTTTGTCCACACTTTGGAGTACTTTTCATATGATTTCTTGGACTAACCTATTAATAAGAGCCACAGTGCCAGCTGCCTATTTTCTGCTGTTTTTGGTTCCAGGAAAGTCAGAAAATGAATATTCTCGGAATTGGACGGGATAAAAGCCAAAGTGCCTACTTTTCTGGAAGTCATTAGATGACAGAGTACGAGACGGAGAGGGGCCAGGGGGGCACCACACCACCTGGCCCGCACCAGGGGGTGGTCTGGCCGCCTCCGGCACCCCCTCGGCCTATCCTTCCGCCTATAAGATGCCCTCGGGACGAAAACCCTAAGTACCCGATCGAAAATCCACGAAAGAGTCTGTAGCCGCCGTCATCTCCATCCCTAGATCGGGAGGGATCTGAAGCTCTTCCCAACACCCTGCCGGAGAGGGGAGTTCACCCTGGAGGCCTTATTCATCATCATGCAAGCCTCCGGTGTGATGCGTGAGTAGTTCATCCTTGGACTACGGATCCATGTAGTAGCTAGATGGCTAGTTCTCCTACTTTGTGCTTTCATGTCTAGATCTTGTGAGCTCCGTTCATGATCAAGATCATCTATTTGTAATTCTGCATGTTGTGTTTGCGGGGATCCGATGGATATTGAGATGATATTTCAGATTGATTATTGATTCTATCATGTCTTTGTTATTTGTGATCTTGCATGCTTTCTGTTGTTAGTAGCTATCTTGGCCAAGTAGATGCTAGCAACTCCAAGAGTTAGTATTTATGCTCGATAGTGGGTTCATGCCTCTGGTGATCTAGGGAAGTGACAGAAATCTCTAATGTACTAGATGTGCTGTTGCTACTAGGGAGAAAACAACAATCCTTTGTTCATAGAACAATCGTATTGTTTAGTTTACACGCAATTCGTAGAGAAATAATCTGTTGCTTGCAACTTAATACTGGAGGGGGTTCGGATGATAACCTGAAGGTGGATTATTAGTCATAGATGCAGTTGGATGGCGGTCTATGTATTATGTTGTAATGCCCAATCAAGTCTCAAAGGAGTCAAGATGATTAGTATATGCATGTATTGCTTTCTCGATGATTGTCAATTGCCCTGCTGTAATTTGTTCACCCAGCATGTTATATATCTTAAGGAGAGCCACCTCTAGTGAACTATGGATCCCGGTCCTTTTCTTTACATACAATCTATAAACTGTTTACTGCTTTGTGTTTACTTTCTACAAACTATTACTTCTTTCCATTCGATACGTTTAATCCTTTGTTTTCAGAAAAACACGGTGAGATTGACAACCTCATCACAAGTTGGGGACAGAGTTATGTGGTTGTGTTGTGCAGGTCTCCACGTTGCTACTGGCACCGGTAGTGCGCCCTGCCATCGTTCAGCTAGCTACACCTTTGGGGTGTTTCCTTGCTCCTACTGGTTCGATTAAACCTTGGTTTCATAACTGAGGGAAACTTCCTGCTGTGCTCATCATACCTTCCTCTTGGGGTTCCCAATGAGCTCTACATCAACCACGAACCATCAACGACCAGTTACCGCCGTTAACGGCCATGGAAACTATGGTACAAGCTAGGCCCAGCCAAGGCCAGCTCATAATTAAATGGGACGGCCCATCAAGAGAACCCAATAAGTTTACGTCCCATTATTGTTTCGTCCGACAATGTTTGAAATGAGCCCAAAGACATGGCCAGTAGCGGCCCGTGAATGTCAGGCCCATTACTATTTTAGCCTAGAAAATCCCACACCTTCCGAAAACTGTGCGGCCCATTAACTGGCTGCGTCAAGTAGGCCCGATACTGTTAAAGCCCATGGTCAGCCCGCCACTGTTCTCACAGCTCGTCATGGGCCGCCTACGAGTGGCCCACTTTTGAGAGGGTCCGATATTGTTCTGGCCTTTTACTATTCTGGCTCGTTACTATTCTGGTCGTCTACTATTCATGTCTGTTACTGTTGTGGCCCTTTACTGTTCTGGCCCGTTACTATGCTGGTTACCCTTGTTTTGGCCTATTACTATTCAGGACTATTAGTGTTATACCTATTAGTATTCTGGCCTGTTACTGTGCTAGATTGCCATTGTTCTGGTCTACTGGTGTTTTGGCCTGCTACTGTTTGACATGTTACTGTTTCGGCCTGTTAATATTTTGGCATGTTACTGTTTTGGCCTGTTTCGGCATGTTACTGTTTCGTCCTTTGTAACATCCCAAAACTTCAAACCAAGCTTATCAAGATCAAATCAATCAAAAATGGGGTTAACAAAAACTTTTCCAAATTTAAAATGAAAGCATTCATACATGTTTGCATTTAAAATAGGAGCTCCACTTTCAAAACCCTTGCAACCAGAGACTACCTAGCACTAGTGGAGATTACTCAAAAATTTTGAAACCAAAATTCAAAACTTTCTTTCATGCGGCCATTTAATGAAACACTTGGCAGGCAGGTTTAAACCTAAATCATAGCTCACTGTTTTGAACAGGGTTTTGCCCCCATTTGATCACCATTTATCTCCTATGTCCCCTCCTAGTCTAACCAGGCCCTTAACACCCCTCTCCCTTGTCCCTAGCCCCCAGGCCATGCCATGCCGAGCCATGCCTCTCCGGCCAAACCTTGCCTCGCTGCAGCAGACCACTCCCTCTTCCCTCGCCATGTCTAGGAGGTAGCCATGATCTCACCGCCATCCCCTGTCCCTTGCCCGAGCCCAGGAGTGCAGTGGACTACCGAGGACAAACCGCGCCCAGTGCCATCGCACCATGCCAGTGCCGCCCGCAGAGCGCGCTCGGTCCCCGCTCGCCCAGACCGCCTCTTGGCCGCAGCCCGCGCCCGCCGCTCCGCCTCGACCTGGAGAACACCCCAGACACTCCCGCTGGCCGCCCAACACCTCACAGCCACCGCTCGCTGTGGACACCGCCGCCTCTGCCGCGCAGAGCGCCACCTCGCCCAGACCGCGTGCCACCGCCCCTACGGCTGCATTCAATGCCTAGAGCACCGCCAAGGAACCACACGTCGATCGCCACCCGCAGCCATGCCTCTACCCCGCCGTAGCCATGTCGCCACCGTCGCCTGCCCATCCCGCTCGGTCTCACCGTCGGGCCTATAAAAGGAGCCCTCCCTAGCCTCTTCTCTCCACACAATTCCACTCCCCTCACCTCTCTGAACCTCACCCACCTCTAGCCGGAGCAACGCGAGCTCTGCCTCACCGGAATTGGAGCCGGAGCAGCCGCGACAGGAGGAGAAGGGCGCCGTTGATTGCGACCACCCCAAGCTATGCCCCAACTGCGCCTCGCCCCGCCGTCGTCTTCCACTTTGTTTGCCCGCCTCGTCGACCCTGCTGGAGCCTTGGTACGTCCCCAGCAGACCCCCACCGAGCCGCTAGGGTTCGAGCTCGCCGGCGACCTGTTTGTCGTCGACGACGACCCTCAGCCGTAGATCTGCCTTCAAATCCTACGTCCCATAGCGTGTGTACCGTTTCGCGTGTTAAGTGCCGCTGATAAGCGGTACCCCCCCTGTCAGCTGAGCCCCGTGCCGCGGAGCGCCACTGGGCCGGCCCAAGTCGTTTCCTGCGCTAGCCCACACATTCAAATCTGGATTTTTCTTTTTAGTTAAATCTTGTTTCTGTCCACTATTTTAAAATTCAATTCTGGGAGTTTTACAAATCCAAATAGCATGAAACTAATTTTTCCTGAAAGGTAGTAAGATGATCTATCCAAGCCCGTTGGATTTAATTCATTTATAGTTATAGATCTCTCCTAATAAAAATAAGAAGACAGAAGCATTTGCAACTTGCAACATTTTTATAAAATCAACCAAGTTAGCTTTTGAGTTGATTCCAACTCTCCAAAATCACATTTCATTATATCTATCTAAATATGTAATAATATTAAGGTTTACATGCAGTGACTTTGGACTAGTACCAAAATAATGCTATACAGGCATTTCTAGTCACTTTAAATCATTAAATAATGAACTTAAACAAAAGTAATGTTGATCCAACCTTTAAATCTCATTCCCACATGTTAGAATATGTGGTGAGGACATGTGTCCACATGATCCCATATTTTGGTGGTGAATATTAAATTTTAGTTAAGTTTTCAATGAGTAGAAATTACTTTTCTAAAATAAAAGGGATGAAACTATGGAATTAAACTTCTGATGATAATAGATCATCAAATGTGTGTCTTTGAATGCTACTTAGCTTAGTTAAGTATTGTTTGGTGATTGTGCACTCTGTATGTATTTATAGACGATAGTACCGACCAAGCTTTCGAGGAGGAGGAGTTCTACCAAGAAGAAGAAGAAGAAGAAGAAGAAGAAAACTTCAACCACTACAGCAACCAAGGCAAGCTACTATTAGCAAGCTAGCACTTTTAAGTGCAAGCCACCATTAACAGTGCAAGCTAACACTTGCAAGTTTAGTGCTTAGCAAATTAGAATCAAACTAGATGGTTTAGCAAAGGTGCCTTAAGCATGCTTTGATCACACTCCCTTTTAACTATTAGTACCCCAAGTCTTAGTTACAAGTTTTACCCCTCTTGGGTTATACAAAGTTCTTTACTTAGTTTGAAGGTAGCATAAAAGGTATAAAACTTGACCTATTTAGAACCCTTTAAATGTCATTCTATGGCATGAGATTGAACCCATCTTTTCCACCTTAGTGAACACTCTTAACTTAGTAGTTTAGAGTAGAATCAAAAACTTGAGTCACTTTAGATGAGAACACTTGGTGAAAATGAATTATGAAAACCTTGGAATGATGAGTCATTCTATTGAGATGTTTTGACATGTGGTGAGAAACACAAAGGATTGATGTTGATGAAAATGTTGAGGCCTGAGCCTTAACTCTTTTATAAAACTGATGGTTGGATTCGGATGCGATACCATTCCAAATTTACCGTACAACCACATTACCTGAATTGGGTAAGGCTTAGCTGGAAATTTATATGCATTAGTATTAGTTCCCTCACGGGAGAGGTCTGAGCTGAGGCTACCTCTGAATGTTGTCCACCTATGTAGTGCCCAAGATGACTGATGGTCATGGTTGGGAGGCCATGCTCATAGGAGAGGTGCTTATACTAGGGTGTGTAAAGGGAAGGTTATGTTTGATTATCTGCATACTAAGTATGATGATTCAGGGTTATCCCTGGCAGATGTATCGAATCTTGTGGTGAAAGTGTACCACCTCTGCAGAGTGTCAAACTATTCGAATAGCCGCGTCCGCGGTTATGGACAGTTGGAATGGCCATACTGTTTCGTTGTCAGATGCTTTGTAAATACTTTGAAAAGAATGATGAATCTTGACTTGACCACAACAGGGTTGTGTTTATGACAATAGCTTCCCAACTTAAGTGATTTTAGGACTTTACTTTATCTTTCTTTGCTTCAGAGCTCAGCTTAGGTTTCAAACTTAACTTTATAGTTAAACTTAGAGTTAGCACTTTAACTTAGAAGTTTATACTTGTTAGTGGTAGTTTGCGAGTACTTAAAGAGTACTCATGGCTTTTGTCCCTGGCTATTATCATGGCCAGACTATGAAGGAGACTATCAAGATGATGGCCAATAGGACGGCTATGATAACTAGGACTATCTGCCTTTGTCAGCATTGCCTGTGCCCCTGAAGATGGACCCCACCGCTACGCTATCTTTTATTTTTCCGCTGCTTGTTGTATTAAGACTAGATCAGGAGATCCTTATTTGTGTAAGACCTTATGTATGGTTTGTAATGGATGATGTACTGTGATATCCAATCCGTTATGTCTTGCAAAAATGGTAATCCTAGGATTGCGAGGTATGGCATAACGGGCATCTGGGATTAAAAATCCGGGTGTTGACAAGTTGGTATCAGAGCCATCCTGACCATAGGAGACCCTAGTTAGAATGGACGTCAAACAAAAACTTAGTTTCCAAACCAAAGTGAGTATTTATGAAAAATATCTCCTCTCTTACCCTTGTTGATTCTTTCTCAAAAATTCATGTTCCTCAAAATTCTTCCACTACTACTTCAAATTTGACACACTTGATCACTTCACTAACTTCCTCATCCTAAATTCTTGTAGATGGAGACTTAGTTCAGCAAGTTTTACCAGTTGGGAAACGGAGGTCAGCTGATCTTCGAGAGGGATCTGGATTCACTGTCAGAGTTATTAGGACGCCCGCACCCGGAGTTTCTTGGAGCTCAACTTCTAGGACCCCTAGGAGGAGACCTATAGTGGCTAGTCACCGCAAATCTTAGAGGAAGCATTGAAGCACCAACTTCTGGGAGAATTCAGTTCTCCGTGAGAGAGAACAACTGGCTAGATGGATTAGCCAGGGCAATGCATGAAGCTCTCGCACGTGTATGTGCCCTCAGCGTCAACAAGACCCAAGGAACCCGTTTTGCCCACTATGCAAGACGTGATTTCATGGGAATGCCAATGGAGATGCTGGGCCACCCCAAGTTGAGGCGTCAAGTGGAGAACCTTGACTTCTTGCTTCACGACAGACAGCAGGAACTGGACAATGCCAGAGAGTTAGCCAACCATAACCGTGCCATTGCCGACCAGAAGGCCCTGACTTTCGCACTACTTGTCCAAGACCGTCAGTATCTTCGACGCCAGCGTGCCAAGAAGGATATCACCATCGCCCGTCTTCACAAAAAGGTGGCCGACCTCGAGAAGACCGTCAAGGAGCAGGAAGCTCAGCTTGCAGCAAAGGAAGAAGAAGGTGAGGGTGAAGACATCCAGGGAAACATGGACTCTTACCTCAGCAACAATGATGATTTTCTAGCGGAGGATGGCGTATACTTCTACACTGATGATGAGGACTCCGACTTCATCGACGATGAGTAGGTGCACTAGAGCACTGTCGTAGCATGAGATGTATCGATCTCACTGTATCTTAGTTCGCAGAATGGTTCTTCAAACCATCTGTTTTCCCTTTGATTGGTGTGGTGTGTGTTGTATCGTGTGCTTGCTTGCATGAATGAAAGTGAAGTTAGTTGAAAAACCTGAGTCTAACTCAAAGTTTTAGCTTTGAAAACCCAAAACCCTGAACCTTAGAATTTCCCTCTTACCCCTATATCTCAATCTTCAGATGACTCGTGGAACCAAGGAGGGAGCAGCTCGTCACAAGACCCAATGCTGCAGATCTTGCAGAATCTCATCGTAGACCGTGAAGCAAGCCGGGCAGAACGCCAAGCCAACTTAGCAACACTTCAACAGATCGCCCAAATGGCTTTCAACAACCAAGGGCATGGAAATCAGGATCACCAGGGATCCAAACTCAAAAACTTTCAGAACACCAAACCCCCAATCTTCAATCAATCTGAGAACCCATTAGATGCTGATGACTGGTTACAGACCATGGAGAACAACTTAGAAGTTGCTAGGGTTGATGAAAATGGGAAAGTTCTCTTCGTCACCCACTATCTGGCAGGAGATGCAAGAGCTTGGTGGAATAGCATCCGCAATATGAACCATGGTCAAGTGATGACATGGGAAGCATTCAAAGTCAAGTTCAGCTGCACCCATGTGCCGCAGGGTCTAGTCAACAGAATGCGAGATGAGTTCCGCGAATTGTAGCAAGGAAGAATGACTGTGGTAGAGTACCGTGACAGATTCCTGTCACTTGCCAGATATGCACCCGATGAGATCAACACAGAGACCAAGAAGAAGGAGAGATTCTTGAACAGACTGCATGATGAGATGCAGACTGTCCTCGTCAACATCTGCTTCTAGGATCTCGAAGAGCTAGTCGACTCTGCCATCCAGATGGAAGGGAAGATTAACCAGGCAAACGACAACCACAAGCGTCGTATGATGCAACAGTCTGGATCCAATAGTCACCAGAAGTACCGTCCCAACCCTTCACCAGGATATGCACCAAGGAACAACAGACCCCCAAATTCTCGCCCAAGCTACCCCAACCGTAGCGGAGGCAATGTGAAGTCCGGAGGAAACAATCACAACTCCGGTAATGCCAACAATTTCAACCGTGCACCTCCCAAGATCCACAACAACAACAACAACACTGAACCCAGAACTGGCAGCAATGCCGTACCTGTTGCAGTCAAGGACAAGTCCTAGATCACTTGTTTCGAGTGTGGAGTGAAAGGTCACTACTCCAATGAGTGTCCCAAGAAGACTGCAGCCAATGCCAATGTGAATGCCCCAGCTCAGCAGCAGCGTCGTGTTAAACCAGGAAGGAGATTTGCCCCAGGGAACTCCCACAACTGCAACGGTCGTCTCTTCCACATGAATGCAGAAGAGGCCGAGGAAGCTCCAGATGTAGTGCTAGGTATGTTTTCTGTCAACTCAGTTTTAGCAAGAGTATTGTTTGATTCGGGAGCATCGCATTCATTTGTCACTGAAGAATTTGCATGCACTAGTAAGATTCGTCCAACCAACCTGAAGCATGTCATGATAGTTCAAATCCCTGGTTCAACAACCAAAGCTAGAAAAATTTGCAAAGTTGTACCTATCAGAATACATGGGATAGATTTTTATGCCAACCTAATTGTACTTGGAACCAAAGGTTTGGAAGTAGTACTAGGTATGGACTGGATGTCAAGGCATAAAGGATTGATAGACTGTGTTAAGAAAGCCATCACCATGACCAGTAGTTCTGGAGTCACAGTAGAGCATATTTCTGAAACCGTACCCCGTCAATTCAAGTGCAACCAGAGTGTAGCCTTACCCACCATAGACCAAGTCAGAGTAGTCTGTGAATACCCCGACATATTCCCAGATGAATTGCCAGGTATGCCCCCGGATAGGGATATTGAGTTCATTATCGAACTAATCCCTGGAACCGGACCTATAGCCCAGAGGCCCTATAACATGAACCCCTCAGAGTTAGTGGAACTAGAGAAGCAGTTGGATGCTATGCTAGCAAAAGGTTTCATTCAACCAAGTGCATCCCCATGGAGATCACCAGTGTTATACATCGACAAGTAAGATGGAGGCAACCGTCTATGTACAGATTACAGAAAGTTGAAATATGTCACCATCAAGAACAATTACCCCTTGCCGAAGATAGAGGATTTATTTGATCAGTTGAATGGAGCCCAGGTATTCTCAAAGATTGATCTTAGGACTGGTTATCACCAACTTAAGATTCGTGTAACGGATATTCCAAAGACCGCCTTTACCACTCGCTATGGTTTATACGAGTATACGGTTATGTATTTTGGATTAACCAATGCCCCTGCTTATTTCATGAATCTCATGAATAAGATCTTTATGAATTTCCGAGATAAGTTTGTAGTTGTGTTTATCGACGACATCCTTATCTACTCCAAGTCAGAAGAAGAGCATGAGCAACATCTAAGAGTTATCCTAGAAACCCTGAGAGAGCATCAGTTATATGCCAAGTTCAGCAAGTGTGAGTTTTGGCTGAAGGAAGTAGGATTCCTAGGACATATTGTGTCTGCCGGAGGAGTCTCTGTTGACCCCGCCAAGATCAAAGATGTCGAAGAATGGGAAGCCCCAACCACTCAAACCCAAGTCCGTGCATTTCTCGGATTAGCGGGATATTACCGCAAGTTCGTAGAAGGATTCTCGAGCATCGCCCGAGCAATGACCCAATTGTTGAAAAAGGACAAGAAGTTTGAATGGACAGACTAGTGTGAATCCAGTTTTCAGGAGCTGAAGAAGAGATTGATATCAGCCCCAATATTGGTCATGCCCGACATCAAGAAGCCCTTTGATGTGTATTGCGACGCATCCAAGATTGGTCTAGGATGTGTATTGATGCAAGAAGGCAAAGTCATCGTGTATCTGTCTCGACAACTGAAGCAACATGAGCAGAACTATCCGACCCATGATCTTGAGCTAGCAGCTGTGGTTCTAGCATTGAAGACATCGCGTCATTATTTGATGGGTAATCGCTGTGAGATTTACTCAGATCATAAAATCTTGAAGTATATCTTCAATCAAAAGGAGCTGAATATGAGGCAAAGAAGATGGATAGAGTTAATCAAGGATTATGACCTTGACATTCACTATCACCCCGGCAAAGCCAATGTGGTAGCGGATGCTCTTAGCAGATTGCCGTGTAGGCTTAACACCATGATCAAGGAGAAGCAACCAAGTTTGTATGAAGAGTTGGAGCAGTTCAGGACTGAATTAGTTAGCAAAGGATTTCTAGCTAGCATTGAACTTCAACCCATGTTGATTAGCCAAATCAAGGAAGCCCAGAAGGGAAATGAGAGTATCGATGGAATCAAACGCCGTATCGGTACAGGAAAGGTACCTGGATTCACCGAAGACGAAGAAGGAGTACTGTGGTACAAAGGACGTATCTGTGTTCCACCAGATTCGGAACTAAAGGAGGTGATCATGAAGGAAGCTCATGATACGCTTTATTCTATCCACCCCTGGAGGAACAAAGATGTATCAGGATTTGAAAGAGCAATTTTGGTGGCACAAGATGAAGAGAGAGATCGGAAGCTACATCGCCAAATGTGACATCTGTCAAAGAGTCAAAGCAGAACATCAGAGACCTGCAGGACTGTTGCAACAATTACAGATTCCGGAATGGAAATGGGATTCCATCGGAATGGACTTTATCACCGGTTTACCTACGTCTAGTAGGGGAAATGACTCAATCTGGGTCATAATTGATAGACTGTCCAAGGTAACCCACTTTATACCTGTCAAGACAACTTACCAGAGTGCAAAGTTAGCAGAGCTGTACATTGCTAGGATTGTTAGTCTGCATGGAACCCCCAAGACCATCGTATCAGATCGAGGAACTCAGTTTACCTCAAGATTTTGGCAGAAAGTCCAAGAAGGATTAGGAACCAAGTTGAACTTCAGCACAGCATATCACCCGCAAACAGATGGACAGACTGAGAGAGTCAACCAGATCCTAGAGGATATGCTTAGAGCTTGTGTATTGGAATATGGATCAAAATGGGAAGACTGCCTGCCTTTCGCAGAATTCTCATATAACAATAGTTATCAAGCTAGTTTGCAGATGGCACCATTTGAATTCCTATACGGAAGAAAGTGTCGTACCCCTTTGAATTGGTCGCAAGTAGGAGAGGGTCAGATCTTCGGACCCGACATTCTCCGAGAAGTAGAAGAGAAAGTTCACAAAGTCCGTGAGCACCTCAAGACCGCCCAATCCCGACAAAAGAGTTATGCTAACAAGAGAAGGAGAGACCTGACTTTCAATGTCGGAGATTTTGTATATCTCAAGGTTTCACCCTTGAAAGGAACTCAACGCTTTAGTCTAAAGGGAAAGTTAGCCCCTAGATATATCGGACCTTTCAAGATTCTGAACTGTCGAGGAGAAGTATCATATCAGCTAGAATTTCCTGAAGAGATGTCAGCCATCCACAATGTGTTCCATATCTCGTTACTTCGCAAATGTCTGGAAGTGCCCGAGAAGACTGAAGTTTTTAAGAACATCGATCACCGAGCTGTGGAAATCAACAATGATCTGACTTATCGGGAAGTACGCATCCGTATCTTAGAAGAAGCTTACAGAACCACCAGGACCAGGAGTATCAAGTTTCTCAAGATTCAGTGGAGTAACCATACCGAGGAGGAAGCTACTTGGGAGCGAGAAGATTACATTAGGACAGAGTTCCCAGATCTCTTTAGTTCCTAGTGTTCTTTGTAAATCTCGGGACAAGATTTTGTTTAATGGGGGAAGGTTTGTAACATCCCAAAACTTCAATCCAAGCTTATCAAGATCAAATCAATCAAAAATGGGGTTAACAAAAACTTTTCCAAATTTAAAATGAAAGCATTCATACATGTGTGCATTTAATATAGGAGTTGTTTGAAATGCCATGATTGAGTGATCCAATGCTTGTAAAATGTTTCATAGGTGATTTAAACATCATCTACAAAATTCCCAAACTTTTCCTAAAGAAAATCAAATCAAAAAGAATTAAAAAGGAGGAATGGTCATTTTGGCCAATTTCACTCTCATGCCTACTTTGGCTATTCCTAGCACTCATTTCTTAACAGAAACAGTTCTTGATCTTTGCACCCCTTGCTAGTACACATAATGAGGTACCAAGGCCCACCTTTGGATCTGCTAAAAACATTTTGTTACTTATTTTAAATAGCATTTGAAAATTGAATCTAATGCATATGCATAGATCACCCCTATTTCAAAACCCATCTTTTTGAGCTCCACTTTCAAAACTCTTGCAACCACAGACTACCTAGCACTAGTGGAGATTACTCAAAAAATTTGAAACCAAAATTAAAAACTTTCTTTCATGCGGCCATTTAATCAAACACTTGGTAGGCAGGTTTAAACCTAAATCATAGCTCACTGTTTTGAACAGGGTTTTGCCCCCATTTGATCACCATTTATCTCCTCTGTCCCCTCCTAGTCTAACCAGGCCCTTAACACCCCTCTCCCTTGTCCCTAGCCCCCAGGCCATGCCATGCCGAGCCATGCCTAGCTGGCCAAACCTTGCCTCGCTACAGCAGACCACTCCCTCTTCCCTCGACATGTCTAGGAGGTAGCTAGGAGCTCACCGCCACCCCTCTCCCTTGCCCGAGCCCAGGAGTGCAGTGGACCACCGATGACAAACCGCGCCCAGTGCCACCGCACCATGCCAGTGCCGCCCGCAGAGCGTGCTCGGCCCCCGCTCACCCAGACCGCCTCTTGGCCGCAGCCCGCGCCCGCCGCTCTGCCTCGACCTGGAGAATACCCCAGACACTCCCACTGGCCGCCCAACGCCTCACAGCCACCGCTCGCCGTGGACACCGCCGCCTCTGCCGCGTAGAGCGCCACCTTGCCCAGACCGCGTGCCACCGCCCCTACAGCTGCATTCAATGCCTAGAGCACCGCCAGGGAACCACATGTCGATCGCCACCCGCACCCATGCCTCTACCCCGCCGTAGCCATGTCGCCACCATCGCCTGCCCATCCCGCTCGGTCTCACCATCGGGCCTATAAAAGGAGCCCTCCCCAACCTCTTCTCTCCACACCATTCCACTCCCCTCACCTCTCTGAACCTTACCCACCTCTAGCCGGAGCAAGGCGAGCTCTGCTTCGCCGGAATTGGAGCCGGAGCAGCCGCGCCAGGAGGAGAAGGGCGCCGTTGATTGTGACCACCCCAAGCACCGCCGCAACCGCGCATCGCCTTGCCGTCGTCTTCCACTTCGTTTGCCCGCCTCGCCGATCCCGCTGGAGCCCTGGTACGTCCCAAGCAGACCCCCACCGAGCCGCTAGGGTTCGACCTCGCCGGCGACCTGTTCGTCGTCGACGACGACCCTCACCGGTAGATCTGCCTTCTAATCCTACGGCCCACAGCGCGCGTACCGTTTCGGGTGTTAAGTGCCGCTGACAAGCGGAACCCCCCTGTCAGCTGAGTCCCGCATAGCGGAGCGCCACTGGGCCGGCCCAAGTCATTTCCTGCGCTAGCCCACACATTAAAATCTGGATTTTTCTTTTTAGTTAAATCTAGTTTCTGTCCACTATTTTAAAATTCAATTCTGGGAGTTTTACAAATCCAAATAGCATGAAACTAATATCGCCTGAAAGGTAGTAAGATGATCTATCCAAGCCCGTTGGATTTAATTCATTTAGAGTTATAGATCTCTCCTAATAAAAATAAGAAGACAGAAGCATTTGCAACTTGCAACATTTTTATAAAATCAACCAACTTAGCTTTTGAGTTGATTCCAACTCTCAAAAATCACATTTCATTATATCTATCTAAATATGTAATAATATTAAGGTTTACATGCAGTGACTTTGGACTAGTACCAAAATAATGCTATATATGCATTTCTAGTCACTTTAAATCATTAAATAATGAACTTAAACCAAAGTAATGTTGATCCAACCTTTAAATCTCATTCCCACATGTTAGAATATGTGGTGAGGACATGTGTCCACATGATCCCATATTTTGGTGGTGAATATTAAATTTTAGTTAAGTTTTCAATGAGTAGAAATTACTTTTCTAAAATAAAAGGGATGAAACTATGGAATTAAACTTGTGATGTTTGTGATGATAATAGATCATCAAATGTGTGTCTTTGAATGCTACTTAGCTTAGTTAAGTATTGTTTGGTGATTGTGCACTCCGTATGTATTTATAGACGATAGTACCGACCAAGATTTCGAGGAGGAGGAGTTCTACCAAGAAGAAGAAGAAGAAGAAGAAAACTTCAATCACTGCAGCAACCAAGGCAAGCTACTATTAGCAAGCTAGCACTTTTAAGTGCAAGCCACCATTAACAGTGCAAGCTAACACTTGCAAGTTTAGTGCTTAGCAAATTAGAATCAAACTAGATGGTTTAGCAAAGGTGCCTTAAGCATGCTTTGATCACACTCCCTTTTAACTATTAGTACCCCAAGTCTTAGTTACAAGTTTTACCCCTCTTGGGTTATACAAAGTTCTTTACTTAGTTTGAAGGTAGCATAAAAAGTATAAAACTTGACCTATTTAGAACCCTTTAGATGTCATTCTATGGCATGAGATTGAACCCATCTTTTCCACCTTAGTGAACACTCTTAACTTAGTAGTTTAGAGTAGAATCAAAAACTTGAGTCACTTTAGATGGGAACACTTGGTGAAAATGAATTATGAAAACCTTGGAATGATGAGTCATTCTATTGAGATGTTTTGACATGTGGTGAGAAACACAAAGGATTGATGTTGATGAAAATGTTGAGGCCTGAGCCTTAACTCTTTTATAAAACTGATGGTTGGATTCAGATGCGATACCATTCCAAATTTACCATACAACCACATTACCTGAATTGGGTAAGGCTTAGCTGGAAATTTATATGCATTAGTATTAGTTCCCTCACGGGAGAGGTCTGAGCTGAGGCTACCTCTCAATGTTGTCCACCTATCCAGTGCCCAAGATGACTGATGGTCATGGTTGGGAGGCCATGCTCATAGGAGAGGTGCTTATACTAGGGTGTGTAAAGGGAAGGTTATGTTTGATCATCTGCATACTAAGTATGATGATTCAGGGTTATCCCTGACAGATGTATCGAATCTTGTGGTGAAAGTGTACCACCTCTGCAGAGTGTCAAACTATTCGAATAGCCGCGTCCGTGGTTATGGACAGTTGGAATGGCCATACTGTTTTGTTGTCAGATGCTTTCTAAATACTTTGAAAAGAATGATGAATCTTGACTTGACCACAATAGGGTTGTGTTTATGACAATAGCTTCCCAACTTAAGTGTTTTTAGGACTTTACTTTATCTTTCTTTGCTTTAGATCTCAGCTTAGGTTTCAAACTTAACTTTATAGTTAAACTTAGAGTTAACACTTTAACTTCGAAGTTTAGACTTGTTAGTGGTAGTTTGCGAGTACTTAAAGAGTACTCATGGCTTTTGTCCCTGGCTATTATCATGGCCACACTATGAAGGAGACTATCAAGATGATGGCCAACAGGACGGCTATGATAACTAGGACTATCTGCCTTCGTCAGCATTGCCTGTGCCCCTGAAGATGGACCCCACCGCTACCCCACCGCTACGCTATCTTTTATTTTTCCGCTGCTTGTTGTATTAAGAGTAGATTAGGAGATCCTTATTTCTGTAAGACCTTATGTATGGTTTGTAATGGATGCTGTACTATGATATCCAATCCGTTATGTCTCGCAAAAATGGTAATCTTGGGATTGCGAGGTATGGCATAACGGGCATCTGGGATTAAAAATCCGGGTGTTGACATCCTATTACTGTTTTGGTATGTTACTGTTTGGGTCTGTTTCTGTTCCGGTCAGTTACTGTTTTGGCCAGTTACCGTTGTGGTTTTGGTCTGTCACTGTTTTGTCATGTTACTATTTTGGCCACTTACCGTTACTATTTCGGTAATTCTGAAACCTGATCGACCTGGCTCGCGCAGTTATGGTACCGCCATGCGTGGACAGCGTCAACTAAATGCCTACATGGCCTATGCGAGTTATCTAGATATTACATCAGCTGCAAACTTCTTAAAAATATAACAAAATATGAACAAAAGGGAAAGAAAATTCAGCACTTCAGTTGCGAATCAAGTTGATAGCAGAGTCCTCAATTTGCTTTCTCAATCCATCAACTGCATCTCCCTTTGAGTGTGACAACTACATTGGAAAACCACCTTGAGAAATGATCTTGCAGTCCCCTCTTTCGTGGAGATGGCAATAATTGCAGTCTGAAACTAACTAATAACAAGTTAATATAGCAAAAAAGACAAACTACTCATAGCTAAGAATGAACCAGATAGGAATTATAAGTGGATAATACAAACTTATAGAGTAGGAATCCAAACCATGAATGAATTATATAGTAGAGGATAGTTATGTCGTTGCCTAGGATGAATCAGAACTAGACACGAGATATAATGGTGTGGCTTGTGAACCTATAGAATAGGACAAACAAGAATTATACAAGTATGTCCACATTGAAATGAGCAATCAAACAAAGTGTTTCTTAGAATTTCAGTATAAACTAGCCAGGTCATTTCAGCAAATATATATGGAAGCAGTGGTATCTCCTAGAATGCAAGAGACATTGGGTGACTCAGAATTTGCGGTGAGCTACACAATGGCATGTAGTTACTATCATAGCTAAGAATGAACCAGATAGAAATTATAACCGCATCATACCAGAACTTGTTGAGAAAGAATGGAAAACACGAATGAACTATACAATAAAGAATAATTATGCTGTTGATTAGGACGAACCAGCAGCAGATAAAGAAAATATATAATGGCATCGCTCGTGGACTTGTAGGTTGTGCAAACCAACATGTTCAGTGTTGCCTTTTTGAGCTCTACCAAAGAAAACGAAAATAGTCAGTGTTGCCGCTTTTGAAGAACCAGATGGCAACAACAAAATTATAATCGTACTAGTACGAAGAGTTTGAACGGGTACCATAGGATAGCAGAACGATGCCAGGGAGGAAATAATACCAGGAACTTAGCTCAGGAATAAGCAGATAGAGTAAGTAATTGTGTACCAGGGCACACTAATATTCTCCACTGACATTACATTTTGTAAGAACTACACAATAACAGGCATTTACTGGTGTACGGAGAAGCTAAGATAAGAACATGTGCATGACAAAATAACAGACATGTGCATGACTTGATATTTGTAGAGAAGCGAATGCAAACCAACATGTTGAAGGGAATATGCTCGAGAGGCAATAATAAAGTGGTTATTATCTTATTCCATTTTTATGATATATGTTTATTTTGCATGCTATAATTTTATTAATTGGAAATGTTAATACATGTGTGTTTCATAAACAAAATACAAAGTTCCTAGTAAAGCCTCTCATATAAACTAGCTCGTTGATTAACAAGACGATGAAGGTTTCCTGATCATGGACATTGGATGTTGTTAATAACGAGGTCACAACATTGGTGGAATGATGTGATGAACATTCATCTGAAGTATAGCATTACGATCAAAGTCATTATTTTTAAATTTCTATAACATCATACAAAGTAATCTTAGTCCTTAGACCATGAGATCATGTTAATTGCTAACACTGGAAGAGTATCTTGATAACATCAAACGTCACACCATAACAAGGTGACTATAAAGGTGGGTTCAGTGCTACGAAGGTGTTAAGTTGAGGCTCATGGATCAAGAGTGGGATTTGTCCATCCTGATGACGGATAGATATACTCTGGGTCCTCTCGGTGATATCACATTGAAATAGCTTGCAAGCAAGTGATGTGATCACTAGAATGTTATATCACGGGAACGAGAAAAGAGTGCATGTCGGTAACGAGATCAAACTAGGTATTTGGATGCCAATGATCGAATCTCGGATATGTAATATATCGCGAGACAAAGGCATTTTGTTATGACGTTAAAGGTTCACATGATCACAAGAGTCATCGTTGAATGTGTGGGAGTCAGTACGGATCTCCATGTCCCGCTGCTGATTATCGATCGGAGAGGGGTCTCGATCATGTCTGCATTATTCGCGAACCCTAGGGTGACACACTTAAGGGATACCGACACCATTTGGAGCAAATATGTTTCAGATAAAGATTTAAGAAAGTGCTAGAATCATTTCGATGGAAACCGGAATTGTTTCGGGTGAAATTGTAGAAACTGGTTCTGCATGTGATATTGAAATGTTGCAGGGGGTTTTATGTGAATGTTTGTTAATTAATGTAATTGAAAAAATTCTGAATAAAATAAATAAAATAGTTTTATTTAATGAGATCTTGCATTAAATTTGGTGGAAATTAATGCATGTGTGAGTGGAATTTTGAGTGGAGGCTTTTTATGGGAGTGGGAGCTCCACTCACATGAATGTTGAAGAGGTGGGGGCACCACCATGGCTGCCACGCCATGGCCCTTGGGTGCCACCCCTCTCCCCTATAAAAGGCCCCCCTCTCCTCCTCTCACAACACACCTCCTGGTGAAGGATCTCTCTCCCCCTCTAGTTATTCCCCTTGGTCTCGGATTAGCGAGATACATGTTCCTGGTGGCTTTATCTAGAAAGGAGTAGCTGCTTCTGCTGCTTTGCTGGAGCGAGGGACGGAGGTTGTCGGGGTACCGGACATGTGTGTGATCACGGATGCACCGCTGCTTTGCGGTGCTGGACTTGGTGGTGTTGGACTTGCTGAAGCTGGATCTGATGGACGTGCTGGAGCCAGACCTGTTGGACTTCATCACGATCTTGAGATCGGCAAGTGTACGACTACATCATCCACGAGTTCCAACTCGTTATCAAAGCTTTGTTGTCTTCGAGGGTAAGTTCTCTATGGATGTATGTCCACCCGTTGCTTGTATCTAGTAGATAGATCTTGGCGTATAGTTCCCATCACAGGAATTTTTTTGTTTTCTATGCTGCAAACCCAACAGTGGTATCAGAGCCAGGTCTATGCGTAGGTGCTTTGCACAGGTAGTACACATATGTTTATATGTGGGCGATGATGATCATGTTATTGCTTCTTTCATGCATTTTGGATATCGGTGGCATAGTGGGATGAAGCAGGCCGGACCAACCTTACATGTCATTGTACATGAGACCGGTTCCACGACTGACATGCAACTAGTTTTGCATAAGTGGCTGGCGGGTTTCTATCTCTCCTACTATAGTTAATATCTGATTTACAATGAGTTGCTAATAACTTGGTTATCCTCGTTGTGGTTCATGTTCGTAGGTAAGACTGGTTCTATCTGCAAAATCCCTAAGCCACGTAAAACTTGCAATGGATAAATTAGAGGCGTCTAGTTTAGATCATTGCTGGGCTAGTGTCTTGATATGGTATCGTTGTAAGTAGATGTATGATAGATACTCTTACAACACACTTAACGTGTAAATTCCATAGACCTTGGCCTTACACACAAAGGAATGATAAAGATCATACCACGATGCATATGATAGAGATCAAATGCATGGACCATATCATCTCACTTCACACATTAGATGTTTTCATCTTATACTGCTAGTTTGGCGCTTTTGGTAGCATTGTAATATGATCCCTCATTTAGATATCAAGATAAAATGTGTTATTCCTTCAGTATGCACTGTTCTATGGATCGTGTTTCAAGACATCGCGTGATGATCGGGTGTACTCGATTCCGCGCTTTCATACAACGGGTGTAAGACAGTTTTACACACGCGGAATACTATGGTTCTTACTTGACGAGCCTAGCATGTACAGACATGGCCTCGGAACACGGACCGAAAGGTTAAGCATGAGTCATATAGTTGATGTGATGCCCATATTGATGCTCGCCTTTGAATCTACACCAACTCACGTGATGATCAGACTTGGTGTAGTGGATTTGGTTCATGTAATCACCAAAAAGGCACGAGGGATGTCGTTTTTGAGTGGGAGTTCATTTCTAATTTGGATTAGTCGAACTCAATTTGTCATAAACTAAATCAAAGTGAATTTGCATAATTTGTTGTAGTTATTGGCATATGTTCACTACCTTATGCTTAGTTTTAATTGAGATAATAGAACTATAGAATTCTAGATATTTACTTTACGAACTGGTATAGTATTGTTTTGAATATCAATTTAAAGTTTATAATTCCTATTGCAAACTTTCAGCAAACTCTATTTACTCCATGAAGTTTAATAAGTAGTACTAAATCAAGAGTATGAATTCCAATGTTAGTATCTAAAGTATCATGTTTGCCTCCATGATTATTGATATTCAAAAGTTGCTTTAATATCAAGATTATCTAGGAGCTGAAAATTGTTTCATAAACCATGATGTGTGAAAGATATTTTGATATCTGAAACAATGTTTTTGGTTGCATTATGATAGTGTATAATTTAGCAAAATATATGTTCTCATATTGTATGAGAATTTGTGATAGATGGAGATGATAGGCATCCGGATCTCCCAAAAAGGTTTTGGGAACTAATATTATACTCGCGATTCTTCCTTATAGGCTATAGTAGCTTGATCATGACAGTTGTCATGAGAAGGATGAATAGAATATGTAAGTAAAATGTTTACTACACTAATAGATTACTAAAGAATGGATTTGAAAGAACACCAAAGATTTGATGATGGTGATCCACTTCAAAGTGCAAGTCCAAAGGTATTAGTATTTGACTATATACACTTTGTACTATGTGTCATGTGAATGACACCACTATTGATGTTGATAGATTCTTTTAAAAGAAAAGGAATTGCTGAAAGAGAATATATAAATAATTGGCAGAAAAGAAAAGGTTGGAGATGTCTAACTTAGGTATATAGAAGATATACATGTTATGGCTGTATTCCTTGCTTGTTAAACAATGTGGTTCTTAGGTATTCGATACCGGTATTGGATACCGAATTGGTTGGTGTGAAGTGCCATATAGAACAACACAATTTGTGAACTAGAACGGCCAAAGTAACTAGCAAAAGAATATGTGATGATGTTCATTGAGAACAAATAAAGTGTTATTGTGTTTTTCGTTGTCGTCAAACCTAGCCTTCAAGATTTTTTTTAATAATTGTTATTTTGTTCCGGTATTATGAGAACAATTGTTGTTCAAATAATTACCGTATTCCATAAAGGATGGATGAACTTTTACAAGTCTAGTTGGAGAAATCACATCCATAAACATTATTGCTAATATCGTAAGACAAATGATTGGAAGATCACTTATGAAGTGACATCGCTGTTTGAATTATATTGGAAAGTAAACAGGAAGAAACTCCATGTTGATGGATTTTTGGAGTCTTTTGATTTTGATCAATTGACGCTTGTGAAACTTTCCTCGAGATAATTGAAACTCCGTCCATAGGCCAAAGAGGAACGAATGACTAACTTATTGGATATTATGCATGTTGATGTATATAGTCCATTATGTGTAGCCATATGTGATGGATCTTTTTGCTTCATATGCTTTCTCTAGAAATTTGAGTGAATATATATCTATATATTTACTTAATAAGGAAGAAGTATGAAACGTTTGAAAATTGTTCAAAGACTTTCAAGATGAAGTGAAAAATCATTGTAACAAGAAAATAAAAGAGTTTATGATTTGATCATAAAGGAAGATATTTGAGTTACAGGTTTACCAAACACCTAAGATTTCAGGAATTATTCCATGAATTTGCATTTCCCGATAAACCACAGGAGTATGGTATGTTCGAGAGATCAAATCAAACCTTGTTTGACATGGTTAGATCAAAGGTGTCATTTATATAACTGCCATTATGTTTTAAGGATTAAAGATTTAGAGAATAGCGCTTTTACACTGAAAAGAGCACCATCGTGATCCGTTGAAATGACACCATATGAGTTATGATTTGGGATAAAACCTGAATTGTCTTTTCTTAAATTTTGGTATGCTATGCATAAGTAAAATGTTTACAACCAAAGTCGGATAAGCACGTCTTTGTAGGTTATCCCAAAGAATTTGTTCGGAATTCCTCCATAACACCGAGGACAAAATAGTTTGTCGCTTGAAACGTCTAGTTTCTTGAGAAGAAATTTTTCGTGAAAAGTTAAGTGGGAGGACAATAGAACTTTGATAAGGTTGTTGAACCTTAGCTATATGTGCTAAGTAGCGTAGCGCCGGAAAGTGTCCTGGTGGCGGCCACAATACTCATGGCTCTCGTGATTACAAAAGGTGTGATCTTGGAGATTAGAGTTCTTATTGAACAATGTGGGTCAGTAAGAATCAAATAGTAAGATTTGAAATAGAAGTCATTATTGTTTTGACAATGATGAACCGACTACATGCAAAGAAGCGATGACGGGACCTGACTCCATAAAATGACTAAAAAGTCATAGAATCCGTGATAGTATCCATACACGAGAAATCAAGTTTCTGAACTTGGAAGACCCTCCGGAAAGGCGTGAAGTCTATCGGTCGTGTTTGGATCTATAAAGAAATAGACATGGATGTTTAACATCTATGAAATAATCGACATGTCGGAAAGAAGTTTACGGCAATGTTCAAGGAGTTGACTATGACAAGATTTGATCTATCATAGCGATATTTAGTCTTGATGGTTTAATGTAGCAACCACTACATATAATTTTGTATATGGTAGTTGAATAAACAAAACAAGGTTGTTCTAATAGAATGGTTACCTAGGACGTGTACATGACACGGTCCGAGCGGTTTTGTTAATTCAAAGGGTGCTAAAAGGGCATGCCAACTTCAATAGTTGAAGTGAGCATAGCGGAGTTAGAATCTTCACCATGATGAAAATGTTAAAGGCGTTTAATTTCATTGGAGACGATGAAGATGCTTGCATTTACAAGAAATTAAGTGGGAGCGCTGAGACAAATTTCCAATATATTATGCAGAGTACATATTGTTGATTGGAAATGATGTATCTTTTATTGACACAAGTTAAGAAATTCATTAAGATAGGATTTCGATGAAATACTAGGGCAAAACCAGAATATTTGGCATCAATGTCTATATGGATAGATTGAGGCGCTAATATGGTTATGCCAAACTTACATATATGAGATATTGAAAGGGTTCAATATGGAAACAACAAGAAAGGTTCTTGCTGCATGGAAAGGATTGTATCAAGATTCAAGTGTTTCAACACTTGGTGAGTAAAATCACATGAATATTTTGATCAATCATATCGTGATATGTATATATCCAAATATGTCCTATGCTCTAAATGTTATGAGCACATACTAGAATGATTCATAAGATGATCATTGGACGATAGTAAAGATATTCTTATGAGCTTTAGAAGAACTAAGAATATATCATGAATAAGTGACAAATTGTTAAAGGTAGTTCTTCGTAAAGTGTTACATTGACACTAGTTTTGTCACAAGATACAAATTAAATTTAACTCAATTTAGACTATGGGTGGCACAATGTAATGGAAAGGATGTTCCATGATGGATTTGGATGAGTTCCAAAGTTGAGACATTATGACGGATACTACAACAAAAGGCTAAGTATATGACTGCTATTGTAACATCCCAATTTCAGCAACCCTGATTAGTTGACCATAATGCAAAAACCAGGGGAACAAAAACTTTTTCTTGTTCATTGGTGCAGTGTTTGCTTGTAGTTTGTTTGTGCTTGTGCATGTGAGTGTATTCCATATGATACTCCTTACCTCACCATTAGTTGACAAAAGCTATTTACCAAAACTATCTTGGCTCATTTTACATATTCTCAAATGTTCTGGCATTTCAAAACATGAGCCAAGATGCTTATATAACCAAAACTATTTTAGTAGCTTCTAATGACAAAACTATGGAGAGATATATAATACAATCTCCTTATGTTCTCAAGACAGAACCTTCAACTACTCCTACCTCTAGGATTCTCAAAACCTTGTATAAAACTTCTGAATTCTACTCTTGGTAGATGTACTAAGGACCTTACCGTGTTCAAAATCCAACCTTTAAAAATTGCCCATCCTTACCTCAAGCTTAGCTTGATGGTAACCCTAGTAGTAGTTGATTTCTTTGTAAGATGAGTTGCCTTGATCTGTTGTTTGACTTGATTGCTTAGAAGTAGTATGAGCTACTCTAGGAGATCATACTCTAGGATCAAGGAACTTTAAAATCCCCAAAACCCGAAGAAGAATACAAGATGGATCTGATCTCTAGCCACCAGGGATCATGTAACACCCTTAACCAGATCAATTCTGAAGATATCCCTTCTAGAAGTTTCCAAGTCAATGAAGACCAATATCAAGCATGGATCCTTTGTACTCAATCTACACTTCAACATCATCCACTTGATGATGCTTGGGTACCTTGCAACCCATCAAAAACATCCCCTCTCATGCTCTAGTCAAAAAGCCTAAATCTTCCAAATTTGGCTAAGTCTGGAAAACTATTTCCAACATCACCTTTTTGAATGCCTCCCTTTCTCAACCCTTGTGCATTTTTGAAAATGCATCTAAACCATCTTGTTACCCATCCTAAGTAATACCAATTCCCACTATTTCCCTTGGTTATATAATCCTCCAACCCACCTTGTTCTTGATGGTTTTGCAGGCAAGAAAATAACTATTCCTACAAATCTAGTCATCATGCCTACTTTGACAGAAGCTCACACCATCATACAACCTTCTATGGGCGAACTATTTGCATGGTTGTGTTATACTCATATAGTTATATCAACATCTACTTCACTTGTTCCAAGTGGATCTTTGTGCTTCTTAAACCCACATGGTTTATAAGGCATCATGACTCATCTGGTATGGCAGCCTTATTTTCAACAAAGTTTGCCATCACTTCTAGACCACCTCAAATGTAACCAATCCAAAATACTTCTGCAATGATCATATATATGAATTGGTCTAACTATCCATCTATCCCTTGCATCAAGGTGAGCTCTGAGCTCCAAGATCCAACAAGGTTTTGGTGGTATAAAAATAACATCACCCTAGATCCACAACTCATTTGTTTTCCACATAATTCAAGTTGGATTTTCATTTACCAAGGTTGAAAATGCTTTTTACACCTTGTATACATCATCTACCTTGATCATCAAGATTTATCAAATTTTATCTAGATTTATTATAGACCAAATCTATTTAATGCCTTTAATAGACAACATCTCCAAAACTTCTTCCATAAAGAAAAGTTTGGTTTTTGCCAAAGCACTTCCCCAACTTTTGGCTCAATTGAGGTATACATATCATAACCCATATTCCCACTTCAAAAAAAAAATTTGGAGAGCTTTATTATTTCTTTTTGCCCATTTTCTTAAATGGCTGAATTGGAATAATAATTGTTTTAAATACTTTTAATCCTCAATAAATCTCGAGAATATTCTCCAAGTGTGTATTAACATTTTGGACCACCTCCCATCAAAGAACCAACCTGGTCCAATGTAAAAATATCAAATGAGCTTCTAGAAACTACTTCTGCACTTTTTGAATAATTGATCAAAAATGCATTAAACTCATCTGAAAAATCTCAATAAATTCCTGAAGGTGTATCTTGACCTCACCTACCTCCCAGCACCTTTACCTCATGTTGCTAAGATCAAGATTTGAGACTTCCTTGATGATCATCCAGAATGACAAAGTGGGATATATGACAACCTTGCACAAATACTCCATCAACCCTCATCCAAACTTGCTCTCTACTACTCCTCGGCACCAGGACACTCCCCTGGTCGAGCTACTGTACCAATACACTGTAGAAGCACCTTTCCTTCTTGTCCTTTGTGCTTGGCTTTGAAGGAGACCATGGACATGTCTTGTCTCCACTCTTTCTTATTCAATACAGCAGCCACCTCCAGCCTTCTCTATCTCTCAGCACGACCAGGACCCTTCCTCACCTCCCTCCACCACCCATCCTGGCCAATGGGAGAGCCCTGGACCAAACCCTAGCCTAGTATAAGCTTAGTCCACCATGAACCCATCTACCCCAAATAAAAAGGGCCAGAGGCCACCCCGTGCCTCCCCTGCCCCTCATTTGCTTCCTATCAATCCCACCTGCCTCCCCCAAGCACCCCTCTTCCTCCCTTGCCCTGTCCTGCACGAGAGGAGAGAAGGAAGGCCTTTCGGCCATTGCCAAACTCAAGCTCGAGGTCGCCTTTTCCCTGACTCTCCTCCCTTGTATGTGTTCTAGTTGAGTTTACCTACCTCTAACCTACCTCCCCCTGTTCCTCCCTCAGTTATAGGAACCCCGGAGCCGTCGCCGTCGAGCACGGCCGAGAGGAACCTCTCCGATGAAGCTCCCTCCTCCCGAGTACTCTACAACGGTAACCACATGCCTCCTGCCTTCCCTAGGGCACTAACACCCTCTCTAATATCACCCTTCCTGCATGCATGCACCTCAGGCCCGCACTCCGGTGAGCACCCGAGCTACGACCCCTGCGGGACTGCACGCGATAACTACTTGAACCGAACCCTACCGTGTCGCCCATCCCCATGATCTCCATCGTGCCCCGCGTCTCTGCTGCCGCTTCCCAACCACCGGAACACCCTAGGTAAGCCTCCCCGTCCTCCATTGGAGCTCCCTAGAGTTCCCCTTCCTACGTCGCGATTCGAAGAAGGAAGACGACCTGGGGCCGTCGATCTTAACTTGATCCGACGGTCCCCAGCGTCCCGTACCCCTTCGGTCACCGCACCGGCTGACCGACGGGCCCCACCGTGGCCCGTTTTAAAATCTCCTCCCGCGCTGTGCTCATCCCGAATGGGCCAAATCCCCCCTGCGGCCCATTTTCCCTCTAGATCTGGCCCACCCAGCCCTTGTCCTTTTCTTATTTTATTCTTTTGCCCAGATCCAGAAAGTTAGTCATTCGTTTAAATCGATTTGAAAATGGTAACTAACTCCAAATGGACAGATATAAATTTTCTTAGATGACTACCTGTTTTACCTAACATTCAGTACCCCTAGCTCGTCCAAAGGTTGCCTAGATTAAAAATGATAAATCAAACTCTTAGACGTACCTTTTTCACTAATAATTTCTTCTATGAGTTTTACAACTCCAATTGGAGTAAAACCAACTGCCCCTGGTAGGTATTACCGGTACCTATCTTAGGGACTGAGCCTCATGCCAAGTGGAGCTCTAGTTTCTCCTTAGTAAAAATAACAAAAGATCCTCATTTCTGTGTTTAGAAAATTACCTAGGTCAAACCAAAGATGGTATTGACCTAATTCCAACTCCCTATAAACCTTCTTACCAGTGTCTATCAAACCCTAGGAGTCCAAAATTTTCTAAGCCTCTGAGGATTTATCATGAATTAATCTGTTCTCGGCTTAGTTAATCCACTAGAAAAATCATCACAGTAGCTCTGCAAATCCAAAAAGGTTGATTCCAATTTCTACAGAAAGATATTCTAAAAGCCTACCATGTGCCCTTGGAATCAACTCAAAAGCTTCTGTAATTTAATTTGGTGAAAAAGACAAAACAGCTCCAGAACTGCCTTTGGGAATTTCTAGAGGGCATTCTGGTAATTATTTTGACATGATTCGAACTCTCAGTGAACAAGTACATCAAGACCTACCTAACCACCCAAGGAAATAAAAAAAATTGAGCTCCAGAACTTTTCTGGTGAATTATTTCCTAAAACTATAGTCATATTCACTATAAAAATCACTATAAATATTTGGTAATTGATAAAATAGTGAAATCACGTTTGTTGGTTTCATTTTATCAATACCTATCTATTGGTAGCATGTTTTTACAATGGTACCTTATATAATAAGTCTTTGGTCCAAAACCCTCTCATCCCTAGTTTCTAGACTATGAAACCCATATGGTTTCCTTCAAATGTTCTAAGACATGCTTCTAATCCTTCTAATCCATTTCTCAACACCACCACTGATTTGTAAACTTGTATTGTCATTTGCTTGCTGTATGGTTTTGGTGATTGCATGCCTTGTATTGATTGTGCCATTTTGTTTGTTTGCATGTGTTCCATATCGATGATAGTTGCGATTATATCAGAAAACAAAAGAAGATGGTTTTTATTGGTTATTATGGTTTTCTAAGAAGAAGCCTAGGGACAATTATGCCATAATACTGATCTATGGCAGGCCACCTTCTTTCTCATAAGCCTTTTCCTATTGTTTTACTTATGCATGTTTTATCCTCTGTTTTTTTAAAATTGCACTGTTTTACTATATGTTGATGAATATATGGTAGTGGTTTGGCTCCTCCGAACTACTACACTATCGTACTACTAAGTGCAACCCCCTTGATGACACCTACTTGCCCCTAGTATGGTAGATGGTGCAATACACCATACCCTATGGATACCCCCGATTTAGCCGGAGCAAAGCTAGAGGATGGGAAGACCCTAGAAAAAGGCTTTACCAAATGTTTTATGATAAAACCTTGGTGAGGTGGGACTGATACATTGCAAATGTATCTATAATTTTTGATGTTCCATGCTTGGTTTTATCCACTTTCTTGTGTTTTGTTCCAACTTTGGAGTACTTTTCATATGATTTCTTGGACTAACCTATTAACAAGAGCCACAGTGCCAGCTGCCTGTTTTTTGCTGTTTTTGGTTCGAGGAAAGTCAGAAAATGAATATTCTCGGAATTGGACGGGACAAAAGCCAAAGTGCCTATTTTTCCGGATGTCATCAAGTGCCAGAATACGAGACGGAGAGGGGCCAGGGGCCACCACACCACCTGGCCGTGCGGCCTGGCCTGGCCCACGCCAGGGGGTGGTGTGGCCGCTCCCGGCACCCCCTCGGCCTCTCCTTCCGCCTATATATTTCCCTAGGGACAAAAACCCTAAGCACCCGATCAAAAATCCACGAAAGAGTCTGTAGTCGCCGTCATCTCCATCCCTAGATCGGGAGGGATCTGAAGCTCTTCCTGGCACCCTGCCGAAGAGGGGAATTCACCCTGGAGGCCTTCTTCATCACCATGCAAGCCTCCGGTGTGATGCGTGAGTAGTTCATCCTTGGAATATGGATCCATGTAGTGGCTAGATGGCTGGTTCTACTCCTTTGTACTTTCATGTCTAGATCTTGTGAGCTCCGTTCATGATCAAAATCATCTATTTGTAATTATGCATGTTGTGTTTGCGGGGATCCGATGGATATTGAGATGCTATTTTGGCCAAGTAGATGCTAGCAACTCCAAGAGTTAGTATTTATGCTCGATAGTGGGTTCATGCCTCTAGTAATCTGGGGAAGTGACAGAAATCTCTAAGGTACTAGATGTGTTGTTGCTACTAGGGAGAAAACAACAATCCTTTGTTCATAGAACAATCGTATAGTTTACTTTACACGCAGTTCGTAAAGAAATAATTTGTTGCTTGCAACTTAATACTAGAGGGGGTTCGGATGATAACCTGATGGTGGATTATTAGTCATAGATGCAGTTGGATGGCGGTCTATGTATAATGTTGTAATGCCCAATCAAGTCTCAAAGGAGTCAAGATGATTAGTATATGCATGTATTGCTTTCTCGGTGTTTGTCAATTGCCCCGCTGTAATTTGTTCACCCAGCATGTTATCTATCTAAGGAGAGCCACCTCTAGTTGTCGTGGTGGTGTCACGGCAGATGCCATGGATAGGCTAAAGGTGGGGACTAATACACGTTAGGGGAATCCAGGGAGGGATAGTGAAGTGATTCTCCACACAGTTTTTTGTATTGCTTTGATTCCAAGATTACAAGTGCTCCTAGAGCTGTATTGGTGAGAGGACGAAGAAGGAGCTCTCTTACTCTCACCCACAGATCGCACCTAAAACCCTAGCCAAACTAGAATAGTGGAACCAATCAACCCCTTCTACTAAAACCCTAGCCCCTCTTTTATAGAGGGAGCTCGGTCTCTTCCTAGGGCATACGTGGAGGCATATTCCTAAGAATATGCTTCCTCCCAAAGTAGTAAGCCGACCGGGGTGCTTTTCCCCCCGCGTCACACATGCAGAGGCTACGTGAGCCTCTGCGGCGCCCGCGTCAACCGACATGGGCGTCGTCACCCTTGTCGGCCACTCCCCGGTGGTCCTGTCCTTGCCTGCTTCGCTCAGGTAGTGCGTACCGGGGCTTCTTTTGACCAGCGAGATTCCTTCCTTCTCCTAGAAGCTGGACGTGATCCGGATTATAGCTGATCCGGCCACACCCGTTCCTGCATACAAATAAAACAGACACCTCCGACTTACTCCTTAAGTCAGTTGAGACAATGTTAGGTGAACGCCCCCTGGTCCAGGTTACCCCGTGATTCGGCCTGCCTTTAGGCGACCCGGCCAGCATCAGCTTTGGCTTTGCCGAACCTCGGCTAACTCGGCTTTTATACCACGGCGTGACCCTACCCGGGGGTATCCCCCCAACATTAGTCCCCGAAGCTGGTGCGGTCGTAGCTGCCATGGCCGCTAAGGCCACATCAGGTTCAATTCTGTGCTCCGGTCATTATTGCCGAGTTACCTCTTTGCCTCGGATTATATGGATTTACGTTCCCTTCGCACATTCCAAGTTTTCACTTGCCGGCCGGCTTACCACTTTAACTCGGACCTCATGGTTTTACTTTCCCTCCGCACATTCCAAGTTTTCAGTTGCTGGCCGGGTTACCACAGTTCCATCCGGGTCTTGTTTCCTTCTCTCGTACGCCAACCCATGTGAATGGTAATCATTATGTTGTCTTATTTTAAGGGCCTGCACAGTAACCGCCGGAGTAATTGTCAGTTATCACTGTGCGCGGGTCATGTCATGCCTGCCTCCTCGTTTATCGTATCACAGTGTCAAGTCATGGGATCATCTCCGCTCTGTGGCCCTCCGTGTGGCTCCCCACTGATTGGTCGAGGCAGGTGATACACGGCCACTGCGTGTGGCTGATCCGCAGGATGCGATCCCACTCACCCCTTGAGGGAGTGGTTAAATAGCGGAGGGGCGCATCCCTTAGGATTTTTCTCCTTCCGCGCCCCTCTACCCGTTGCTCTTCTCCTTCATCTTCCTCGCGACCGCGCCGCCGCCAGTGCTCCAAATAGCAGCGTCGCCGCCGCGCTTTTCCCTCACACTTCTGCGCCGCTGCCACCGCTACGCAACTCTCTCGCCACGGGTCCTCGCCAATCGAGGCCTCTGCCCCCCGCCGCCACTAGCGCCAGTGAGGGCATCGAAGACCATATGATGGAGGAGGAGCTCATCGTCGCTGAGCAGGATATGGAGGAGGACGCCACGGCGACGGAACGCGGTGCGTGGGCCGGGTCCTGGGTTTGCGAAGACAACCTGGACCAAGCTGACTTATGTTTCTGTATCCCTTTCAGGTGACCACCAATCGCCGGAGTGCTGAATTCCAACGCTTGCTGGATACCCACAAGATGCTACGCGCAAAGCAGGCTGCACTTATCGCGGAATACGAGAAAATGGGTAAATTTCTTCCTTATCACTTCTTCATTTTTCTTCATCTTCCTTTGCCGAACTAATCTCATCCTTCGGTTTCCGCAGCTGGGCTAGAGGCTGAGAACATTATTATGCGGAAAAATCTGGAGCAGATCAAGGGTAACTCATTTCTGTCCAACATTGTAGTGCTTTCCACTTCCTTTTCTCCTTGGCTCGGCAAACATTCATACCTCGGCTCTACTGGGCCAACACACTATTTCAGCATCGCTTGAAGATAGTGTGCCCGTGCCTGATATGATGCTGCATTTTCTCGAACAAGCAGGGCAGCACCAAGCCGAGCTTAAGAAGAAAGATGACGAGCTCGCCCTCCTCCGGACCAAGGACGATGAGATTGCCAGGCTCAAGGCTGAGATGGAGAAGATGAAGGCCCAGCACCAATCTGAACTTCAAAAGGCTGGTCAGAATTACACAGAAGAGCGCGAGCGCCTCAATCTCCAGATCGCCAAGGACCAGGATCTTCTCAAGGAGTCCGGCATCCAGCTTGGGTCGGCGAACGCTGAGGTTGAGCAGCTTCGGAAGAGACGTGATGACTGCACCAAGGAGCTGACCCGGATCCTCAGCCATATATCACGTAAGTTCCTTTCCCTTTTCCGACCTACTTCTTCGGGTTACTTCATATGTCTTTTCTTGACCTTCCTCCTTTGCCTCGTTTCCAGGCAAATTTCCAGAGGGCACTCCTATTGTGAGCACAGCAGTTGCCAACTTCCGCCGAGAAAGGGGTACTCCAGCCGCTCCTGATGGTGAAGGGATTCCTTCTGACCTAGAGGACCTGTTGGTCAGCTTGTCATCTCGCGTGGAGCTCATCAAAAATTACGGCAAGGACATCCTCGGCGCTGCAGATCGCATCTTCAACACGTTCTGGCCCGGCGAAGAAGCCCCGGAGACCACCGCACTTCTCATTGAGAAGTTTATGGAAACCGAGACTCAGCTTGACCTCTGGAGAAAGTCCGCTGGACGTGCCGCAGCTGATACCATTCTTCACCACATACTCACGTGGTATGAGAAGATCGATCTCAACCTCCTGACACGTTTGCGCACAGGATCCAGATGGACCAATGACCCAGAGTGGGTAGCTCGGCGCCAGGCTTGCGCCCATAGCCTCATCGAATACGCTCCCATTCATGAATGGGTTGAGGGGCCGAGCTTCCTGGAAGCCGCTACGGACGAAGAGGTTGAGAATGATGAGGATAGCTCGGACGGTGAAGGAGAAGATTACGCCTCGGATATTGAAGGCGGCGAAGATGATGCCGAACTTCCTCCTGCTGCTCCTTGAGCGAAAAAACTTGAAAATTTATCAGATCCCCGGTATGCCGGGTGGAGTTGTATTCCAGACACATGTGATATTTTTCTACTAGGTTCTTATGCCGGATTAACTTGGGCGTAGTCCCCGAGTTTCTTTTTCTTGTTCGTTCAATCTCTTGGCTCGGTTCGTGTCTACCTTGATTCGGTTTTACGACTTATGAATCCGAGCTTCAAAAATTGTGTTAACAACACTGGGAAACTTTTAGACTTAGCTCTAAAATAAAACTGCATAATAACTTGAAAATAAATATAGGGTTAGTCCGAAAAACAAACGTTGGCTCGAATAAATTCTTTTCCTTAGTTGTTTTTCATGTGCTACGCAATTCCAAACTTGGTCTCTTGCTTGCCATGAAGCCAATTCTTGTTGGACAGCAGCAAGTCGAAGAGTTGGGTTCTTGGTGCTCACACATTACTAATCCGAGTTAAGTAGAATAACTTATTCCAGCTGATGCACAAAAACAACAAATATTATTAAGGCAGTCCCCGAGTTACTTCTCGAGGTGCCAACATTTCATTGATAAGCTCATTGCCGACATACATACCGACATATGAGATGACTCGGATACATACACTTCTTAGCTAAGTGTAGAAAGGACGGAGTAGAGCTATATTCCATGGTCGCTTGGATTCCTCTCCGGACCTGTCCGCTTTGTTCTTTTCCTGTGGCTTTGCATCTATAAGATAATAAGAATCATTGTGCAATGCCTTGCTCATGAACGGCCCTTCCCATGGGGGGATAACTTATGCATGCCAGCAGTACGTTGTAGCAACCGGAGCACCAGATCGCCTTCCCGAAAGACTTGAGGGCATACTTTCCGGCTATGATAGCGTCGGAGATTTTGCTGATATATGGCGGATCTGGACAATGCCAGTTCTCTCGCTTCTTCCAGCAGATCAACATCATTTTGCCGGGCTTCTTGCACTTCGGCTTCTGTGTATTGGGTGACCCTAGGCGAATCATGCTCTATGTCGGCTGGTAATACAGCTTCTGCCCCATATACCAGAAAAAAACGACGTATAGCCTGTTGATCGATTCAGAGTTGTTCTTAAACTCCACAGTACCACTGGTAGTTCTTCTAGCCAGCACCCCGCTGATCTTTGCAGCGACTCAATGAGCCAGGGTTTTATCCCGGATAATACTAATCCGTTGGATCTTTCCACTTGTCCGTTCGATGTGGGGTGGGCTACCGAGGCTACGTCCAGCCGGATCTTCTTATCCCGGCAAAAACGCGCAAATGCTCCTTCCGCAAAGTTTGTGCCATTATCAGTTATGATACTGTGAGGATAACCGTATCTCAAGATGATATCTTTGAGAAACGTTACGGCCGTAGCTCCATCACATTTTCTTATAGGCTTTACTTCAATCCACTTGGTAAACTTGTCCACCATTACCAGAATGTGAGTCATATTCCCCTTGCTGGTTTGAACGGGCCAACCATATCCAAGCACCATACGGCAAATGGCCAAGTGATTGGTATGGTATTGAGTTCCGACATCGGCATATGTGTCTTGGTAACATACCTCTGACAACCATTACATTTTCTCACCAGATCTTCTACTTGCTCTAAGGCACTTGGCCAGTAGAATCCGTGCCGGAAAGCTTTTGCTACCAAGGCTCGGGATGAGGCATGATGCCCGCATTCCCCCTGATGTATATCTCGGATGATTTCAAGCCCTTCTTCCGGGTCAACACATCGCTGGAGGACATTGGTCACACTTCTTTTGTATAGTTCGGAATTGATGATCGTGTACGCCTTTGCCCTCCTCTGTGTTTGCCTGGACAGCACTTCCTCAGCGGGTAGCGTTCCATCTTTCAGGAATTGAAATATAGGTAGTGCCCAAGCTGGTATTGCTCACACAGGGAACATATCCTCATCAATCTCCATCTGATCCACCGGCATAACTTCAACCGGATCATGCTGTGTAGTCCCCGGGTCTTGCGAAGCAGTCCCCGGGTTCAGTGAAGCAGCCTCCCGGTTTGCCGAGGCAGTCCCCGGGTTTCGCGCACCATTTCCCATGTCAATATCCATGGGCACAACTCCAGATTCTGTGTCCTCCGGGACATAGATCGAGTCGGTTTTTGGGGAGGGCCTGATGGATGGTTTCCTTAGGTACTCTAATGCTACACCCGGTGGAATTGCTTGTCGGTTTGACCCGAGCTTCGACAACATGTCGGCAGCCTCATTTTCCACCCGGGGTACATGGTGAAATTCGCATCCCTCAAAGTAACCAGATATCTTCTGCACATGAAACCTGTACAGTGCCATGTTTGGATCCAGTGCGTCCCACACTCCCGACACTTGCTGCACCACCAAATCCGAGTCGCCAAAGCATACGATCCGACGTATCCCAATCTCTTTTGCCACCTTGAGCCCGTGCACAAGTGCTTCATACTCAGCGACATTGTTTGATGCCACAAAATGGATCTGCAGCACATATTTCAACTGGTCCTTCTTTGGCAACGTGAGTACAACTCCGGCACCTAGCCCGGTTTTGGTTTTTGATCCGTCAAAGTGCATTCGCCAATAGTTCGGATCTGGGAGTGGTGGTTCGTATTGCACCTCGGCCCAATCCACAAAAAAGTCCGCCATAGCTTGAGATTTGATGGCCTCTCTTCTGTCATATTGCGGCGCATAAGGAGCTAGCTCAATTGCCCATTTTGCAATTCTGCCACTCGCATCCTTGTTACTCATTATCTCGGATATGGGGGCCTCACATATGACCCGAATGGGATGCTCCTCAAAGTAGTGCTTCAGTTTCTTGGCGGCCATGTACACGCCATATGCCACCTTTTGATAGTGTGGATACTTCTACTTTGAGGCTGATAACACCTCGCTCAAGTAATACACTGGCCTTTGCACCGATTTACCTTCCTCGTCGCGCTCCACCACTATCACTTCACTTACAACTCGGTTGGTTGCGGCTATATAGAGCAACATTGGCTCATTTGGTAGTGGTGAGGCTAGCACTGGTGCCGTGGCTAACATCTTCTTTAGGTGGGTAAAGGCTTCACCGGCCTGCGGCGTCCAAACAAACTTATCCGACTTTTTCATGAGTTGGTAAAGAGGCAATGCCTTCTCTCCCAACCGACATACAAACCGACTTAACGAGGCCAGGCAACCTGTGAACTTCTGGACATCTATAAGACACTTCGGAAGTTCCATTCATTTGATGGCCCGGATTTTGGTTGGATTAACCTCGATACCTCGGCTGGAAACAAGAAAACCGAGCAATTTTATAGCCGGGACACCGAAGGTGCATTTTTCCGGGTTAAGTTTCATCCGGAACCTCCTTAGGTTCGCAAACGTTTGCCTGATATCGTCAAGGAGCGTTTTGCTTTCCTTGGTCTTGATAACCACATCATCCACGTACACCTGTACATTTTGACCTATTTGGTCGTGCAAACATTTTTGCATACATCTTTGGTACGTTGCCCCTGCATTACGTAAACCAAACGGCATGGTGCGATAGCAATAAGCCCCATACAGGGTAATAAACGCAGTCTTTATTTGATCATCCGGATTCAGAGGTATCTGGTGGAAACCATAATATGCATCAATGAATGACAACAATTCACATCCAGCAGTTGAGTCTATGACCTGATCTATTCTTGGGAGCGGAAACGGATCTTTTGGACACGCCTTGTTCAGGTTCGTGTAATCGATACACATGCGCCAAACCACCGCCACGTTCGGGTCATCCTTCTTCTTCTCCACCAGCACCGGATTAGACAGCCAATCCGGGTAAAGAACTTCCATGATAAATCCTGCAGCTAGCAATCGAGCTATCTCATCCCCAATGACTTTCCTCCTATCTTCGGTGAAGCGGCGGAGAGGTTGCTTCACCGGCTTAGCTCTGGGTCTCACATTCAAAGAGTGCTCGGCCAACTCCCTCGGAACACCTTGCAAGTCCTGTGTGGACCAAGCAAAAATGTCCTGATTCTCACGGAGAAAGCTGACGAGCTCGCTTTCCTATTTATCACTTAACCCGGCACCAATTGTTACGGTGCGCTCTAGGAACATGTCATCAACAGGAACCTTCTTGGTATCTTTCGTGGCCTGGAAAGAGACACTTCCATGCGGGTTACTCAGCGCTGGCATATACTGTTGCGCGGACTGAGCCAATGCCGCCACCTCTTGAATTTTCCTTTTTTCCTGTGCAATCACAAGTGATTCGGCTAAGTTTGAACCGGCCGACGCACACTCCATGGAACGTCGAAAATCCCCAGCAATGGTAATCACTCCGTTCGGTCCGGGCAATTTCATCTTCAAGTAGCTAACGTGACAGCTTGCCATGAACTTGTTCAGGGCCGGCCTTCCGAGTTACGCGTGGTACGCACTTTCTAAGTTCACCACCTCGAACTCCAAATTTTTGGTTCGGCAGTTATCCCTCGTGTCGAACAATACGTCAACCCGGACCTTGCCTATGGGCTCACAAGAAATGCCGGGCACAATACCATGGAAAGTTGTCCTCGTGGCCTACAGCATGTTCTCCAAGATACCCAACTTGCGCATTGTGTCCGCATACATGATGTTAATGCTACTGCCATTGTCGATCAACACCTTTGAGAACCTTACGTTAATGCTAGGTCCAATGAGTGTTGGATCCAGCACCAACGCATACGAACCAGGGCTTGGCATAAGCTTGGGATGATCCCTGATGCTCCAGGTGATTTCCTGATTAGACCAAGGCATGTACCTCGTCACTACAGGCATTACTGCATTCACCTCCATATGCCTACGCTGCAAGCTCTTTCTATCTGTTTCCTCAGTGGTGAACACACAATAGCTCTGATGGTGCTCTCTATACTCGTTTCTCCCCTCATTTCCGGGGTATCTCTGATCCGGCTGATGCTGATTTTCCACTTGATGCACCGCATCCCTTCTCTCATTGTTATCATACCTCGGCGGAGGGGGAGGCAACATTAGCTGTTGCGTGTTCGCTCTGGAGAGCATTTGCTGCCGGGGTAACTCCTGCCGAGGCTGATCATTCCGGGGTGCCTGAGCATTCCCCGAACCACCTTGTTCAATTTTGCGCATCCACTCACATTGCCTCGTCGTATGACCTGCTGGGTTATTCGGATTTGGCGTGTGAAACTTACACGGCTGGTCCAACATCGACTCATAAGTATACCTCGGACGGTCTTTCCTTTCTTGCCACTGCTTCTTTTGCTCTGGTGTCCAAGTCTTCTTGCCATCATTTCTTAGAGTCCACTGCCCTCCAGTTTTTTGGCGTTGATTGCCCCCTGCTTCGGGCTGATCTTGATTCACAGCTGCAACTTGGTGCGAACCGTATCGATGATCTGGTCTATCATCTCTCCTTTTTCCTCTGTACTCATTCCTCCGGGATGATCTGGCCCATCTCTCTGATAGTACTCATCGTTTGATACGAGCCTAGGTTTAGTCGGATCACCCAAAGCATACGACTCTGCAATCCGGATCATCTATGCCAACGTAGTTGGCATTTTCCTTTGCAACTTCTGCCACAGCTCGCTTGCATATCTGCACCCTTGTGCAAACCATGCTATGGCCTGTGATTCTATCACGCCCTCACACGAGTTTCTCACAGTACACCACCGGGTTAGAAACTCCCGATCTGTCTCATTTGGCCTTTGCTTGCACATAGCTAGGGTTTGCGGCCTATTTGGCCTCTGATACGTACTCAAAAAATTGCTGATGAACATTTCCTCAAAATCTATCCAGCAGTTGATGCTTCCTGGTGGCAAATTGTTCAGCCATACCCTTGCCGGTCCTTCCAACATCTTGGGTATATATTGTACAGCCCATCTCAGGTTGCCAGTGGCAATATTCACAGCTGTAGCATAATTTATCAGCCAATCATCCGGCTTTGTACTGCCGTCATACGTCTTCGTGCCCCTGGGTAACTAGAAGTTCGGTACCGGTGGCTCCTTCATGATCCGGGGTCCAAAACATGTCGGACCCGGTGGACCTTGACATTCGATCTGTTCTAACCTATACAGTCGATCCAGTTTTAACCTGGCATCATCCGGCATCAAATCCCTGCTTCCCAATTTTGACCCTATCACATGATAGTCCGGCCTTGGCTATCCTGCGTTTGCCATTTCCGAGTCTCCATCATTATACCTGTCTTGCTCTCGCGGAGCACCTTTCTGTTGCATACCTCGGCTGACACTTTGCTCTTGCCTTGGTATATTCCGCTGCTGCGGTTGTCCTGCTTCAGCCGAGTTTCATTGTCTGGCATTGCCGTTGACAACGTTCCCTTGACCGGCATTGCCTTGGTCGTGGTTACCTCGGCCAGCTTCACCTCAACTCACACTCCGTCGATCATCATTTTTCTGAGCTTCTTTTCCTTTCCCTGCTCGCATTGGGTCATACGGGACGATCTGTTTGTTCCGTCTTGCCGAGGTTACTAACTCTTCTCTCCTTGGACCACCATGAGGAGACGATGCGGCTCTAGCGGATTTCTCCTGGTTACCCACCGCCAAATGGACGATCTTGGAGGCTCCAGCTCTCTCCGGGTTAGCTCTGAGTAGTTCCTCGTTTTGCCTGTTCGCAATCTGAACCAGCTCATTAACCCTATCATGTTGTCTTTGACGGGCTTCACCCGTCAGACCCTCTAACTCGGACGCAGCTGCATCCGCTGCTCTGAGGTTCTTTGCCGGGGTACTATACCTCGGCAGCCCCACGGACAAATAGTTTTCTGATTCCTCAATTCCAGTATCACCCTCTCTGTTCATCTCGCTCATGAGATTTCTTCCCTTCACTTTTACAGCGTCAACTTTGTTCGCCTTTGCGTACTCCCGCAGCGTCATATTCAACGACTGCTGAGCCGCGGCTATTTTCTTTGCGCCCTCTAGTATTTTCTGCCTAGTTTCTTCTAGCTCGGCCTGCGCTCGAGCCGGATCTACTGCTGCTACTACAGGGTTTGCCAAGCTATCCATTGCTTCCCTCAACACATTCTCTGGCCTCTCTAGTGGAGGACCTCTACCTTTCCTAGGTGCCTTAGGCGTTACCTCCGGATCCGGCGCCGGATCCTTGCTCGCGCCCGCACCTGGCGCAGTCATCATCACCTCTGCATGGTCAGGGGAGCGAGCGATGCGCGTTCCGGGAACCACGGTGAGGGGTGGCTCCTCCGCCTCGACGACGTGACGCGGATGAACGCACGACACGTCAACAACAACGTAGACCTTGTGCGCGTCGAGCTTGACGAAGAGGCCATTGCACGGAAGAGGGCGCGTGCCGAAGCAGCCAGCGTTATCGCTGACGAAGTCCAGCGCTCCAAAGCGCTGAACGAGCGCGGAGACGATGCGTTCGCCGGTGCCGATGATGTTTCCCTTCCGGACCTTGACCCCTGCTAGCGTCGCTAGACCCACGGTGGGCGCCAACTGTCGTGGTGGTGTCACGGCATATGCCATGGATAGGCTAAAGGTGGGGACTAATACACGCTAGGGGAATCCAGGGAGGGATAGTGAAGTGATTCTCCACACAGTTGTTTGTATTGCTTTGATTCCAAGATTACAAGTGCTCCTAGGGCTGTATTGGCGAGAGGAGGAAGAAGGAGCTCTCTTACTCTCACCCACAGATCGCACCTAAAACCCTAGCCAAACCAGAATCGCGGAACCAATCAACCCCTTCTACTGAAACCCTGGCCCCTCTTTTATAGAGGGAGCTCGGTCTCTACCTAGGGCATACGTGGAGGCATATTCCTAAGAATATGCTTCCTCCCAAAGTAGTAAGCCGACCGGGGTGCTTTTCCCCCCGCGTCACACATGCAGAGGCTACGTGAGCCTCTGTGGTGCCCACGTCAGCCGACATGGGCGTCGTCACCCTTGTCGGCCACTCCCCGGTGGTCATGTCCTTGCCTGCTTCGCTCAGGTAGTACTCACCGGGGCTTCTTTTGACCAGCAAGATTCCTTCCTTCTCCTAGAAGCTAGACGTGATCCGGATTATAGCTGATCCAGCCACACCCGTTCCTGCATACAAATCAAACAGACACCTCCAACTTACTCCTTAAGTCGGTTGAGACAATGTCAGGTGAACGCCCCCTGGTCCGGGTTACCCCGTGATTCGGCCTGTCTTTAGGTGACCCGGCCAGCATCAGCTTTGGCTTTGCCAAACCTCGGCCAACTCGGCTTTTATACCACGGCGTGACCCTACCCGAGGGTATCCCCCCAACACTAGTGAACTATGGATCCCGGTCCTTTTTCTTTACATATAATCTACAATCTTTTACTACTTTGTGTTTACTTTTTGCAAACTTTTACTTCTTTCCATTCGATACGTTTAATCCTTTGTTTTCCGCAAAACACGGTGAGATTGACAACCTCATCGCAAGTTGGGGACAAAGTTCTGTGGTTGTGTTGTGCAGGTCTCCACGTTGCTACTAGCACCGGTAGTGCGCCCTGCCAAAGCTCAGCTAGTAACACCTTTGAGGTGTTTCCTTGCTCCTATTGGTTCGATTAAACCTTGGTTTCATAACTGAGGGAAACTTGTTGTTGTGCTCATCATACCTTCCTCTTGGGGTTCCCAACGAGCTCTACATCAACACCGCCATCAAGCATTTTTCTGGGCGTCGTGCATTGAGCCATCAAGCGATTTTCTGGCGCCGTTGCCGAGGAGTCCAGGACATCTTCACAAGGGGATTCCCTCATAACCAATCTCTTTACTTTGTTGTTTTTGTTTTGCTTAGTTCCTTTTTTGCTTTGCTTGCTTGTTTTGTTCTCCAAAAAACACAAAAAAAAATTAGTTTTACAAGTTTGCTTTCTTATTTGAAAACCCAAAAAAATGACTACTCTTGAAAACACTAAGTTGTGTGACTTCACTAGCACCAACAACAATGATTTTATGAGCACACCTATTGCTCCACAGGTTCCTGAAGCTACTTTCTTTGAGATAAAACCTGCTTTGCTCAATCTTGTTATGAGAGAACAATTTTCTGGTATTGGTAATGAAGATGCTGCTTCCCATCTAAATAACTTTGTTGAACTTTGTGAGATGAAAAAGCACAGGGATATGGATGGGGATATTATTAAGCTGAAATTGTTTCCTTTCTCTTTGAGAGGAAAAGCTAAAGAATGGTTGAATTCCTTAACTAGCAATAGTATTGATTCTTGGACTAAGTGCAAAGATGCTTTTATTGGAAAATACTATCCTCCTGCTAAGATTATATCCATGAGAAGTGAAATAATGAAGTTTAAACAACTTGATAATAAGCATGTTTCTCAAGCTTGGGAAAGAATGAAATCTTTGGTTTAGAATTGTCCCACTCATGGACTGACTTCTTGGATGATCATCCAAACTTTTTATGCAGGATTGAACTATTCTTCAAGGAACCTATTGGATTCTGCTGCTGGAGGTACCTTTATGACCATCACTTTGGGTGCTGCAACAAAACTTCTAGACAATATAATGGTTAATTATTCTAAATGGCATACTGAGAGAGCTCCACAAGGTAAGAAGGTAAATTCTGTCGAGGAAACTTCCTCCTTGAGTGATAAGATTGATATTATTATGTCTATGCTTGTTAATGGGAAAGCCCATATTGATCCAAATAATGTTCCTTTAGCCTCTTTGGTTGCTCAAGAAGAGCAAGTTGATGTGAACTTCATAAGAAATAACAATTTTGGCAACAATGCTTATGGTAATAATGCTTATAGGAGTAATTTTGGTAACAACAATTATAAGCCATATCCTCCCAACAATGGTAATGCTTATGGAAATTCTTACAACAATAATAGGAGTGTTCCCTCTGAACTTGAAGTTATGCTCAAAGACTTTATTAGTAAACAAACTGCTTTCAATAAAACTATTGAGGAGAAACTCTCTAATGCTGAAAGAAATATATCATCTTTGTCTGAAGCTCAATCCTCTTTGATCAATAAAATGGCTGCTAAACCTGAACCTAATGATAATCCCTTTGCATCCACTAATGCTATACAAGTAAGAATTGATGAAAATGTTAGATTATTAGCTGAAATACATGCTAAGTGGGAAAGAGAAGATGAAATTGCTAGAAACATTAGTGTTTCTACTATTACCACCACTAGTGTTGAGGCTAGTAATAGTTCTACTACTTTCTATGATAAATTTGATTTTGATCTTGATGGTTGCAATATCTCTGAAGTTATCAAGTTCCTACAAAAGCTTGCTAGAAGTCCTAATGCTAGTGCTATGAACATGGCCTTTACAAAACACATTACTGATGCTCTCATAAAGATTAAAGAAGAAAAGATGAAACATAAAGCTTCTATTCCTATAAAACAAGAGGATGGTTGGGAACCCATCATTAATATGAAAGTGAATGACTTTGATTTCAAAGCTTTGTGTGATCTTGATAGTAGTGTTTCTATTATGCCTAGAAGGATTTATGATATGCTTGATTTGCCTCCTCTTGAAGATTGCTATTTGAATGTCCCACTTGATGATAATGTTAAAAAGAAACTCATGGGGAGTCTTAATGATGTTCTTATTATGGTTAACAATTCCTATGTCCCCGTTGATTTCTATGTTTTGGATGTTGAATACAATGCTTCTTGTCCTATTACTTTGGGAAGACCTTTTCTTAGAACTGTTGGTGCCATCATTGATATGAAAGAAGTCACCATTAAATATCAACTCCCACTCAAGAAAGGTATAGAACACTTCCCTAAAAAGAGAGAAAAGATTTCTTTTGCTTCTCCTATGAAAACAAAATTTGGTCTTAATGCTTCTTCATTTGAGAACACTTGATACTTTCTTTGCTTCTTATGCCTAACTTAAAGGCGTTAAAGAAAAGTACTTATTGGGAGATAACCCAAAAGTTTTAGATGAGTCTTGGAAGTTATTACCTCTATAATAACCTCTCCTTATCCTTTTTATTTGCCTTTTGTGTCAAGAGTAACCTCTAATGAGAGAGAAGTAATGATTGGGAAGTTGCTGTCCCGAAACAGATTTCTGTGCTTCACCGTAAAAATTCGTGAGAGAGCTCTATACGTCCTTTTGAGCAACAGAAGGTCTTCGAAAAAATTCGTCTTTACCTGCTGGTCTGTTTTGACAGATTTCTGCCATTTTCTGTATTTGCTTCTTGTTGGTTCCTTCTTGAATTCTTTTGGGGAATTGAGCTTTTTGAGGGAAATGCTACAGTAGCTAGTGTTCTAATGGAAGTTTATTTGGTGTTATAACTGAACCTTAAGACTTATTTATCTTAAGTGCACTAATGTTGCTAATAAAGATAGTGTGAAGTTTTGTGTGATGGAAAAATTTCAGGTGTATGGAAGGAATGAGTAATGAGATGAAGGATGGACTAAAGCTCAAGCTTGGGGATGCCACGCGTGTCACCCCAAGAAATATCCAAGAAGTACAAGCGTCAAAGCTTGGGGATGCCCAAGGAATCCCCTTCTTCATCAATAAAAATCCCAGGTTTCTTCCAAACACTTCATTTTTATTGTTTCATGCACAGTTGTGTTTTTCTTGGAGCATCTTCTTTTTCGTTTTCGTTTTGGTTTTCGTTTGCATTTGTTTGCTTAGTATTCTGAATAAATTGGTTCGACCCCCTCTTTCATACATTGGTTTGCAAATAGTTTGGTTTGGGTTGGAAAAGAGTAGGAAAGTTCATGCTTGTGTGGTAAAAAGTGCTCTTTTTTGACTGTGGCCTATGCTTTGTCATGCCATGCTTGATATTGTTTTGGCTTTATGCTTAGTATTCTTTGCTGTAGCATGACTTGATATAAACAATTGAGATTGCTTAATGTTCCTTGGATGAATCATGCGTTGTTTTAGCATATTAAAGCATAGTATAGTGGTATTCTCCTTTAATGCTTCATTTGGGTTGACTTGGCACATACTCACACCATGTTATGACTATCTCAAGTCACCATAGCCTTTATGATCCTTTAGTTTTCAACTTGTAGTATCACTTTATGCTTTGATCAATGATGTTTTGTCGCTCTGCATGATTATGGCCATTATTCCTCTCTCAGTTTGTGGCTCCCAGTCTTTTGCTAGCCTCCACAATCAAGTATGAGTTCCACTCATGCATCCAACTCCCAAAACCAGGTTATTCCAAAGAGTCCACCATACCTACCTACTAGATTATGCTATTCCAAGTATATTCATGCTTTTGTTTACCTTCCAAATTAAACTTGTTATGAGAAAACTAGTGATTAAAGCTCTCACGAACTTGAGGGCACACTTTGCTTTTTTGCATCTAATAAACTTTACTTGCGTATATGCTTGCACTTTATAAGTTGAAATTAGCATAACCATGTACCATGGGGAACGCTTTCAAGATTGCACTTGTACTTTGTACCCCGTTGATATCATGTTCTTTTTCTTACGGATCCCGGCGGTGTGAAATAAAAGTGGAACTTGTAAGATCATGGAGTTTGTATGTGTGTTAGAGAAACGCCTGGGCCGCTAGCCTAAGCCATGCCTAATCATGGTGGAAAATTGCAGCATCACCATAATGAACACTCTATGAAGCATCCTCAATAAAAACCTATGAAAATAGCAAATAAAAAGATCACTGAGATGCTCATTGTCTACTTGCCTTGTCATTTTGATTATGGGATATCTCCTGTATCATGTGCAAGGGGTACCACGTTGGCGGTTCTTTATGATACATATGTACTTACAATCACAAGAGCTTACTCGTGACTAAAGTTGAGTAGCATGAGGTTCGGTCTTCGTAAGTAAGGGGCATGAGATTTCAGCTTATAACTTATCAAGAATATCCTCTTAGTTGTGTCACTTTAACCTTAATCACTTAAAGATGCTTATGATAGGGGCTATGAGAGCTGAAAGCTATAAGTACCATAATTTTTGGAAGCTCTTTATGAGACTTGAATCCCTACTTCCTTTTACAAAGGCCTTTCTTCCACCATAATATTGAGTCTCCACCTTCTATATTTATACACCTACTTTGAGAGCATAGTGGCCATTCTTAGTTCTATGTGCATTGTCCCAAGACTAGTTGATTGATGCATACTTTGATATTGCTTGTTTTAAACTATTGTATCTAGTTACTCTTATGAAATTTGAAGGTGTCCTATGCATTTATATTTGCTACTCTATTGAGGGACAAGCTGAATACTATTATGCTATGTTTTCTTTATGTGAAACAAACAAACATCTTGCAAAGCATTGTTATTCATGAATCTTTTGTTTGTGCCTTTTCATGTTGCATCATAGTTTCTTTGCTTATTGCTAGGACTTTGTCTTTCATGCTATGATTGAAGTATTATGATCCCAGCTTTGAATGTTTTGTAAATACTTTGATCAAGTCTTTGATGGTGCATGTCACCTGAAAAATTATTCTTTCTCTTTATCACTTACCTACTCGAGGACGAGCAGGAGATATGCTTGGGGATGTTGATACATTGCAAATGTATCTAAAATTTTTGATGTTCCATGCTTGGTTTTATCCACTTTCTTGTGTTTTGTTCCAACTTTGGAGTACTTTTCATATGATTTCTTGGACTAACCTATTAACAAGAGCCACAATGCCAGCTGCCTGTTTTTTGCTGTTTTTGGTTCCAGGAAAGTCAGAAAATGAATATTCTCGGAATTGGATGGGACAAAAGCCAAAGTGCCTATTTTTCCGGATGTCATCAAGTGCCAGATTACGAGACGGAGAAGGGCCAGGGGGCCACCACACCACCTGGCCGTGCGGCCAGTCCTGGCTCGCGCCAGGGGGTGGTGTGGCCACTCCCGGCACCTCCTCGGCCTCTCCTTCCGCCTATATATTGCCCTCAGGATGAAAACCCTAAGTACCCGATCAAAAATCCATGAAAGAGTCTGTAGCCGCTGTCATCTTCATCCCTAGATCGGGAGGGATCTGAAGCTCTTCCCGGCACCCTGCCGGAGAGGGGAATTCACCCTGGAGGCCTTCTTCATCACAATGCAAGCCTCCGGTGTGATGTGTGACTAGTTCATCCTTGGACTACGGATCTATGTAGTAGCTAGATGGCTGGTTCTCCTCCTTTGTGCTTTCATGTTTAGATCTTGTGAGATCCGTTCATGATCAAGATCATCTATTTGTAATTCTGCATGTTGTGTTTGCAGGGATCCGATGGATATTGAGATGCTATTTCAGATTGATTAACAAGAATGACTATGTTTATGTGGGGAGTATAAATTCTTTTATGCATGTGGCTCATGATAAGAATGTTTCTTGTGATAGTTATATTGTTACTTTTATTCATGACGCTACTAAAAGTTATTATGAGAGAGGGAAACATGGTCTTATGCATCTCAATAATATTAAGTTTCCCCTCTTTATGTTGAAATTTTTGAAGTTGCACTTGTTTTGCTTTCCTATGCTTGTTGCTTTGTGCTTTCATGACTTGTTTATTTACAATATTCCTATGCATAGTAAGTGGGTTAGACTTAAATGTGTTTTATATTTGCTTCTTGGTGCTCTCTTTTACTCTCGATTCATATTTCTTATGTGAGCATCTTCTCAAACTATCATGCCTAACTTAAAGGCGTTAAAGAAAAGTACTTATTGGGAGATAACCCAAAAGTTTTAGATGAGTCTTGGAAGTTATTACCTCTGTAATAACCGCTCCTTATCCTTTTTATTTGCTTTTTGTGCCAAGAGTAACCTCTAATGAGAGAGAAGTAATGCTTGGGAGAGTTGTTGTCCCAAAACAGATTTCTGTGCTTCACCGTAAAAATTCATGTAAAATCTCTGTACGTCCTTTTGAGGCCTGAATTTTTTTGCTTCTGCCCCAGGTTGTTATCTAACTTTCGTTAGTTCAACACTTTTTGATTTGAGCAACATAAGGTCTTCGAAAAAAATCGTATTTACCTGCTGGTCTGTTTTGGCAAATTTCTGCCATTTTTTGCATTTGCTTCTTGTTGGTTCCTTTTTGAGTTCTTTTGGGGAATTGAGCTTTTTGAGGGAAGTGCTACAGTAGCTAGTGTTCTAATGGAAGTTTATTTGGTGTTGGAACTAAACCTAAAAGATCTATTATCTTGAGTGCACTAATGTTGCTAATAAAGATTGTGTGAAGTTTTGTATGAAGCAAAAATTTCAGGTGTGTGGAAGGAATGAGTAATGAGATGAAGGATGGACTAAAGCTCAAGCTTGGGGATGCCACGCATGTCACTCCAAGAAATATCCAAGAAGTACAAGCATCAAAGTTTGGGGATTCCCAAGGCATCCCCTTCTTCATCAATAAAAACCCCAGGTTTCTTCCAAACGCTTCATTTTTATTGTTTCATGCACAGTTGTGTTTTTCTTGGAGCATCTTCTTTTCGTTTTCATTTTGGTTTTTCGTTTGCTTGGTTTTCTCAGTTTGCTGAATAAATTGGTTGGACCCCCTCTTTCATACATTGGTTTTCAAATAGTTTGTTTGGATTGGAAAAGAGTAGGAAAGTTCATGCTTACGTGGTAAAGAAGAGCTTGTTTTTGACTGTGGCCTATGCTTTGTCATGCCATGCTTGATATTGTTTTGGCTTTATGCTTAGTATTCTTTGCTATAGCATGACTTGTTATAAAAATTGAGATTGCCTAATGTGCCTTGGAAGGATCATGCGTTGTTTTAGCATATTAAAGCATAATATTTTGGTATTCTCCTTTGATGCTTTATTTGGGTTGACTTGGCACATGCTCACACCATGTTATGACTATCCAAAGTCACCATAGCCTTTATGATCCTTTAGTTTTCAACTTGTAGTATCACTTTATGCTTTGATCAATGATGTTTTGTCGCTCTGCATGATTATGGCCATTATTGCTCTCTTAGTTTGTCGCTCCCAGTCTTTTGCTAGCCTCCACAACCAAGTATGAGTTCCACTCATGCATCCAACTCCTTAAACCAAGTTATTTCAAAGAGTCCACCATACCTACCTACTAGCTTATGCTATTCCAAGTATATTCATTTTTTTGTCTACCTTCCAAATTAAACTTGTTATGAGAAAACTAGTGATTAAAGCTCTCACGAACTTGATGGCACACTTTACTTTTCTTGCCCTTAATAAACTTGAACCATTGTGTCGTCTATGTTGTATATGCTTGCACTTATTTGTTGGGAATTAGCAGAACCATGCTGTCATGGGGAACGCTTTCAACATTGCACTTGGTACTTGTACCTAGTTGATATCATGCTCTTTTGTATATGGATGTCGTCGGTGTGAAATGAAAGGGGAGCTTGTAATTCCATGGAGTTATGTATATGTGCTAGAGAAATGCCTGAGCCACGAGTCTAATCCATGCTGACATGGTGGAAACCTGCAGCGTAACCATAATGAGCTGTCTATGAAGCATTCTTCTTATAAAAAAGAGTCCTATATTGAGAAAAAAAGAGAAAAAGAAAAGAGAAAAAGAAGACATTATGAAAAGAGGAAAGAGAGAAAAAAGCACCATATTCCCATGGTAAATAAGAAGATTGCTGAGATGCTCGTTGTCTGCTTGCCTTGTCATGAAAAGAGGAAAGAGAGAAAAAAGCACCATATTCCCATGTTTTGCAAATACTTTGATCAAGTTTATGATGGTGCATGTCACCTCAAAAATTATTCTTTCTTTTTATCACTTACCAACTCGAGAACGAGCAGGAGTTAAGCTTGGGGATGTTGATATGTTGCTAACGTATCTATAATTTTTGATGTTCCATGCTTGGTTTTATCTACATTATTATGTTTTGTCCACACTTTGGAGTACTTTTCTTATGATTTCTTGGACTAACCTATTAACAAGTGCCACAGTGCCAGTTGCCTGTTTTCTGCTGTTTTTGGTTCCAGGAAAGTCAGAAAATCAATATTCTCAGAATTGGACCGAACAAAAGCCAAATTTGATATTTTCCCGGAAGACTCACGGAGCCAGAAGGAGAGTCGGAGAGGGGCCACAGGGTGGCCAAACCACCCCATGGCGCGGGTCCCCCCAGGCCGCGCCAGGGCATGGTGTGGGCCCCCTGGCCGCCCGCCGACCTTGCCCTCTGGCCTATAAGAAGCCTCCCGAGGCATAAACCCTAAGTAGTCAATCAAAAATCCACGAAAAGTTCCGCAGCGCCGCCGCCACCGGAGGGGAGATTCGAGGGACAGAAAGTCTCTGTTGCGGCACCCTACCGGGATGGGGAAATGCCCCCGGAGCCATCTCCATCGATCTCCACCACCATCTCCATCACCATTGTTGATTCCCATGATGAGGAGGGAGTAGTTCTCTCTCGAGGCTAAGGGTTCTACCGGTAGCTATGTGTTCATCTCTCTCTCTCTATGCATGATCATATTGTGATCATGAGCTTGTAATCTATAGGTCTATTCTGCTACTCAAGTGCTTTAATGAATCTCTGCACTCCCCATGTGTGTGAAAGTGACAGCGTGCTCACCATGGTGGCACTTAGGCTAGAGATTACAAATACTTGTTATGAGTTATATTTGGAGTTGGATGTTTCTATGAAATTGTCGTGTTTGTTGGACTCATCTAGTACTCAAGGTGACAGTGTGGGGTTTTCTAGATGGGAAAGGCTTACTTTGAGGTGTGCTATTATAGCCCTACCTTCTATTAGAGTGTCCAACCGGAGAGTAGTTAAGAGTAGTATCCTAAAGAGAAGATATTTTTATGAGAGTGTTCACTAGTGAAAGTATGATCCCTAGGCCTTGTTTCTAAGCATTGATATACCGTTTGCAATTACATCTGTTACATGTTTGCTTCCTTCCATCTTTATTTCAGTTTGCCTTTAGTCTTTTCCACGCCATCAAGCTATTTTATATCACCTTTACCACTTATAATTATCTATACCACTTGTATTTCACTATCTCTTCGCCGAGCTAGTGCACCTATACAGCTTACAGGTGTATTGGGTGTGTTGGGGACACAAGAGACTTCTTGTATCTTGATTGCAGGATTGCTTGAGAGGGAATACCTTTGACCACTTCCTCCCTAAGTTCGATAAACCTTGGGTGATCCACTTAAGGGAAAACTTGCTGATGTTCTATAAACCTTTTCACTTGGAGGCCCAACAACTGTCTACACGAATAGATGTGCGTAGACATCAGATGCTAGCAACTCCAAGAGTTAGTATTTATGCTCGATAGTGGGTTCATGCCTCTGGTAATCTGGGGAAGTGACAGAAATCTCCAAGGTACTAGATGTGTTGTTGCTACTAGGGAGAAAACAACAATCCTTTGTTCATAGAACAATCGTATTGTTTACTTTACACGCAGTTCGTAAAGCAATAATCTGTTGCTTGCAATTTAATACTGGAGGGGGTTCGGATGATAACTGAAGGTGGATTATTAGTCATAGATGCAGTTGGATGGCGGTCTATGTATAATGTTGTAATTCCCAATCAAGTCTCAAAGGAGTCAAGATGATTAGTATATGCATGTATTGCTTTCTCGGTGTTTGTCAATTGCCCCGCTATAATTTGTTCACCCAGCATGTTATCTATCTAAGGAGAGCCACCTCTAGTGAACTATGGATCCCGGTCCTTATCTTTTATATTCAATCTACAATCTTTTACTGCTTTGTGTTTACTTTCTGCAAACTTTTACTTCTTTCCATTCGATACGTTTAATCCTTTGTTTTCCGCAAAACATGGTGAAATTGACAACCTCATCGCAAGTTGGGGACAAAGTTCTGTGGTTGTGTTGTGCAGGTCTCCACGTTGCTGCTAGCACCGGTAGTGCGCCCTGCCAAAGCTCAGCTAGTAACACCTTTGAGGTGTTTCCTTGCTCCTACTGGTTCGATTAAACCTTGGTTTCATAACTGAGGGAAACTTGCTGCTGTGCTCATCATACCTTCCTCTTGGGGTTCCTAACGAGCTCTACAACAACACCGCCATCAAGCATTTTTCTAGGCGCCGTGCATTGAGCTATCAGGGACCTCCCAAGAGATATTGAGATAGAAAAAGGTTTTGTTTTACAAAATGCTGAAGGAAAGATGGAGGAAAAAGGTTTACAAAAACGCACCCGGTTCTTTGCAGTTTTGCTAGAACAATTAACCATGTGCAACCACATTACTCTAGAATGGGATAGGGCTGGATTTGATGTTTGTCTCTTCTGGTATAAGTTGCCTCGCAACAACTACAGGGGATAAAAATCCCTGGAGGGTGGGCCTTCTCACATAAGGGTCCATGTGGGACATCGACCTGGAGAAGGACCGAAGGGTTTACAGACATCCACGCATTACTATGAGCCCCTCATTGAAAGCGCGACACTTGGGAAGTGCAAAATGCGCTCCGGTTGGTCCTCCGTACCCGACGTCCCGGTGTTGAGGGGAACAACACTCATAGGGTAGGCACTTATATTGGAGTGGGCATCCGGAGAGTCTTGATCGGTTACTCGACCCACGATCTGTGTAGATCAGGGTAGTGTACCCGGATGGTGTGGGTAAAGTGTACAACCTCTGCGGAGTGTAAATCTATTTGAATAGCCATGTTCACGGTCATGGACGGTTGGGAAGGTTTCTGTAGAGCGGTGCTGTTTTTTTTCAAAAAGGATTTCGGAAAAGAAATGGCTTTAGAAATGTTTTGACCATGGATGGTCGAAAAGGAGAAAGGTTTTGACCATGGGATAGTCGGAAGGAAAAAGGAAGGAGTCTGGTCGTGAGACGACCTGAAGACGACAACAAATGGGTGACCCAGTCCTAATGTTTTCCAAAACTTTTCAAAAAGGTTTCCCAAATGTTTTACAAAAGTTTTCAACAAAGATATGTAGATGCTATATCTACAAGAGAAACTATTTGAGAAAAGAACCTCCCTTGGAGCCCTCCTACTACCATAGCCATAATGCATATCCTCTTGTTGTTTTTGTTATCTTAAGGTGGTTTGTGAGTACATTCAAAGTACTCACTGGCATTGTCCCTGGCTATTAACTTGGTCAGATAGAAAGAAGAAGGTGAAGTTGACGACTATGCGAGCTAGGACGTTCTCCCAGTCAGTTGCCTGTAGGTTAAGGCATGGCTCGGGCTCTACGCTTAATGAAGTTCCGCTGATGTTGATCGATGTAGCCATAATGGCAAATAAGGTATGACATGTATTCGTTATGTTTTGGATGTTTACTTTGATACTTGTCGGTTATGTGACACGACTAACTGATCATGGGATCGTGGTTGTATGCATAATAGGGATTCTCGGAGGATTAATCCGAGGGCCCCACAGACTTGATATCAGAGCCATCCTGACTATAGGAGAACCTTAGTTAGCATGGTCGTTAGACAGGAACCTTATTTTCAAAAACCCAGATTTCGAAAACTAGTTTCCCAATGAGTTTCAAAAAGTTCTACTTCTTCTCTTACTGTAAGTAAATGCTTTCAAAAATGGTTTCCTCTAACTCTCATCCAAACTTCAAATCTATGGATTTTAAATAACTAGGATCTAGAACCCGGTGAAGACAATGAGAACAACAATGAAGACAAGAAAATACCAGCAAACACAAGGAGACTACAATATCGCTCTATCAGCGGAATCCTCACAATCAGAAGACATCAGGTGTTGCACTATAAAGAAAGCGTCCAAGATACGACGAAGGCTTCATCTACAAGATAGTGACTCCAACTCGAAGAAACATGCTATCTAGGATCAATAGTCCTAAGAATAGGATTCCCCTACCTCGCGAGTAGTTAACTCCTTGGTCCCTAGCGTTGATCGTGTTTGTTTGCCTAAGTGCATCCTGTGTTGCTTGATGTGTGTTGTCTGCCGAGGACATTGCAACTCCGTCGCTCTGTTCGTCTGGTCTGTATGCTCTGGTTTTCCTTGACCTCCTTAAAAATGTGACTCGAGGAGCGATAACCTACCTAGTAACTCAGGAAACCCCTGTGTTAGATGTCGGTAATGAGACCCAGACTAACCTCGAGAGTATATTGAGAGGAAAAGCATCACAAGAACCAGGAGTTCGACATCGGCCAGTCAGAATCAACTCTAAGATTTCACCTCGGCAGGACGGCATACCTTGTCAAACTCACAATGCAAGACTCTTCAATAGCACCACACTCCCTTGTTCCTCAGTCTAATACAGCAAGAATCCCATTGAAGCCAGAAGTCAATCACCAAAGGATCCTCAATATCCCCAAGAAACCACCCGATGAGTCAACCAAGACAAGAGGTAAAGACCTAACCACACTAACCTTTAGTGTATTAGAGCTTCCGACCACCACAGGAGACTAACTACTCTAGTCGACCCTACCCAAACCAACGGGAAATTCCTCACCAGAAGGCTAGAATACTCCAGTTCCCTTGAAGACAAGGAGGCATGAAGACACCAAGTTTACTCCACCATCAAGAAAAAGCAACACAAAGAGTTCAAGTGAAGATGTTTTCTATGACGTTAGCTACCCTACCTTGTCCGAAGACTAGCAAGAGAGTTGTTAACTGCTAACTTTCCCTAAGCTAAACCCATCAAACTTCGTTAGGAAACCACCCCCGCCAAGATTGATAAAATAAGGCGTCGCTCGAAGACCTCCACTCAAGACCAGGAAAATACAACCTTCATCTAGAATCACGCCAGCCCTCCAAGACAGAAGACCCGCACCCCTCCTAAAGAACCTTAGTGAAGCTGCAAAGTGGAAAGACTGCGTCTTTCCACTCAATCTTTAGAAAGACCACCAGATTTGACACCTTCTCACCAAACAACAACCCGTGAGACATCAGAGGCGAAACTAAGTGAAGATTCTATGAAGTCCCTCTTCTGTATCAGCTAAAACCTATCCGAAGAACCACAAGATCGCTAGCCGCTCAATTCCAATCATTTAGAGGACGTGAGACTCCAACGACTCCAAAAGGCTAAGTATGAATAATAGTAGGATATAAGCCCCGTAAGTCATAGTTCCTCGAACGCCTTCTGAAGACTTCGATTCTAGGAGGATGATGGACGAAAATCTTCAGAACAGCCACCAATGATGTCAAGACGGAAGGAATAAGTTATCTACAAGCTAACCCAGTCTAATCCTAAGGGGAAAAGACTGCGTCTTTCCCACAAAAAAAGGGTAACCCTTCGCCAAAGAAAACTCAGGAGTCCTGACCCTAAAATCGTTAAATAGGATACGCTACGACCTTAAGGAAGAGCTTTTAATCCTTAGAGAGAGGTACTCCCAGTTGTAGATTCTATCTTCCGACGAGTACCCCGTGAAGTTCGGCATCGAGATAGTATGCCCAGTATAAGCCCTCGAGATATAGAGTCCGGAAGGAAAAGAAGTTCATCCCTCGCAATCAGAACTAGACTCTGCTCAACTCTCCGTGCATCCCGGAAGACTGAAGCTCAACTTCACCGATAAAGTAGTCATTTTCAAAGACAGAGTCCGTATGATAGGACGCGTAAGACACCTAGTATCAACCCGACTTAAAATTCCCTAACCCTAATCTCCTGAATCTCGGGATGAGATTCTTTTAAGGGGGAAAGGTCTATAACATCCCAATTTCAGCAACCCTGATTATTTGACAAGAATGCAAAACCCAGGGGGAACAAAAACGTTTTCTTGTTCATTGGTGCAGTGTTTTCTTGTAGTTTGTTTGTGCTTGTGCATGTGAGTGTATGCCATATGATACTCTTTACCTCACCATCAGTTAACAAAATCTATTTACAAAAACTATCCTGGCTCATTTTACATATTCTCAAATGTTCTGGCATTTCAAAACATGATCCAAGATGCATATGTAACCAAAACTACTTTAGTAGCTTCTAATGACAAAACTATGGAGAGATATATAATACAATCTCCTTATGTTCTCAAGACAGAACCTTCAACTACTCCTACCTCTAGGATTCTCAAAACCTTGTATAAAACTTCTGAATTCTACTCTTGGTAGATGTACCAAGGACCTTACCTTGTTTAAAATCCAACCTTTAAAAATTGCACATCCTTACCTCAAGCTCAGCTTGATGGTAACCCTAGTAGTAGTTGATTTGTTTGTAAGATGAGTTGCCTTGATCTGCTGTTTGACTTGATTGCTTAGAAGTAGTATGAGCTACTCTAGGATCTCATCCTCTAGGATCAAGAAACTTTAAAATCCCCAAAACCCTAAGCAAGAATACAAGATGGATCTGATATCTAGCCACCAGGGATCATGTAACACCCTTAACCAGATCAATTCTGAAGATAGCCCTTCTAGAAGTTTCCAAGTCAATGAAGACCAATATCAAGCATGGATCCTTTCTACTCAATCTACACTTCAACATCATCCACTTGATGATGCTTGGGTACCTTGCAACCCATCAAAAACATCCCCTCTCATGCTCTAGTCAAACACCCTAAATCTGCCAAATTTGGCCAAGTCTGGAAACTATTTCCAACATCACATTTTTGAATTCCTCCCTTTCTCAACCCTTGTGCATTTTTGAAAATGCATATGAACCATCTTGTTAAACATACTAAGGACTACCAAGGACCGTTCTTTCCCTTGGTTCGATCATCTTACAACCCACTTGTTCTTGATGGTTTTGCAGGCAACAAAATAATTATTCCTGTAGATCTAGTCATCATGCCTACTTTGATAGAAGCTCACACCATCATGCAACCTTCTATGGGCCAACTCTTTGCATGGTTGTGTTCTACTCATATAGTTATATCAATATCTACTTCACTTGTTCCAAGTGGATCTTTTTGCTTCTTAAACCCACATGGTTTATAAGGCATCATGACTCATCTGGTATGGTAGCCTTATTTTCAACAAAGTTTGCCATCACTTCTAGACCACCTCAAATGTAACCAAACCAAACTCCTTCTTCCATGATCATCTATATGACTTGGTATAACTATCCATCTTTCCCTTGCATCAAGGTGAGCTCTGCGCTCCAAGATCCAACAAGGATTTGGTGCTATAAAAATAACATCACCCTAGATCCACAACTCCTTGTTTTCCACCTAATTCAAGTTGGATTTTCGTTGCCCAAGGTTGCAAATGCTTGTTACACCTTGTATACATCATATACCTTGATCATCAAGATTTATCAAATTTTATCCAGATTTATTATAGACCAAATCTATTTAATGCCTTTAACAGACAACGTCTCCAAAACTTCTTCCATAAAGAAAAGTTTGGTTTTTGCCAAAGCACTTCCCCAACTTTTGGCTCAATTGAGGTCCACATATCATACCCCATATTCCCACTTCAAAAAAATATTTTTTGAAGAGCTTATTATTTCTTTTTGCCCATTTTCTTAAATGGCTGAATTGGAATAATAATTGTTTTAAATACTTTTAATCCTCAATAAATCTCAAGAAAACTCTCCTAAGTGTTTATTCACATTTTGGACCACCTCTCATCAAAAAACCAACCTGGTCCAATGTAAAAATATCAAATGAGCTTCTAGAAACTACTTCTGCACTTTTTGAATAATTGATCAAAAATGCACTAAAACTCATCTGAAAAATCTCAATAAATTCCTGAAGGTGTATCTTGACTCTAGTTTTCGGAAATAAATTTTTTTTGAGCTCCAGAACTTTTCTGTATAATTATTTCCGAAAACTAGAGTCTTATTCACTATAAAAATTACTATAAATATTTGGTAGTTGATAAAATAGTGAAACCACTTTTGTTGGTTTCATTTTATCAATACCTATCTGTTGGTATCATGTTTTTACAATGGTACCTTATAGAATAAGTCTTTCGTCCAAAACCCTCTCATCCCTAGTTTCTAGACTATGAAACCCATATGGTTTCCTTCAAATGTTCTAAGACATGCTTCTAATCCTTCTAATCCATTTCTCAATACCACGACTGAACTTGTATTGTAATTTACTTGCTGTATGGTTTTGGTGATTGCATGCCTTGTATTGATTGTGCCCTTTTGTTTGTTTGCATGTGTTCCCTATCGACGATAGTTGCGATTATATCGGAAAGCAGAAGAAGATGGTTTTTATTGGTTATTATGATTTTCTAAGAAGAAGTCCATGGACAATTATGCCATAATACTAATCTCAGGCAAGCCACCTTCTTGCTCATAAGCCTTGTCCTATTGTTTTACTTATGCATGTTTTATCCTCTGTTTATTAAAAATTGCACTGTTTTACTATATGTTGATGAATATATGGTAGTGGTTTGGCTCCTCCGAACTACTACACTATCGTACTACTAAGTGCAACCCCCTTGATGACACCTACTTGCCCCTAGTATGGTAGATGGTGCAATGCACCGTACCCTTTGGAGACCCCCGATTTAGCCGAAACAAAGCTAGAGGATGGGAAATCTCGAAAAAGGCTTTACCAAATGTTTTATGATAAAACCTTGGTGAGGTGGGACCTCCCAAGAGATGTTGAGAAAGAAAAAGGTTTTGTTTTACAAAATGCTGAAGGAAAGATGGAGGAAAAAGGTTTACAAAAACGCACCCGGTTCTTTGCAGTTTTGCTAGAACAATTAACCATGTGCAACCACATTACTCTGGAATGGGACAGGGATGGATTTGATCTTTGTCTATTCTGGTATAAGCTGCCTCACAACAACTACAGGGGATAAAAATCCCTATAGGGTGGGCCTTCTCACAAAAGGGTCCATGTGGGACATCGACCTGGAGAAGGACGAAGGGTTTATGGATCTCCACGCGTTATTATGAGCCCCTCATTGAAAGCACAACACTTGGGAAGTGCAAAATGTGCTCTGGTTGGTCCTCGGTACCCGACGTCCCGGTGTTGAGGTGAACAACACTCATAGGGTAGGCACTTATATTGGAGTGGGCATCCGGAGAGTCTTGATCGATTACTCGACCCACGATCAGTGTAGATCAGGGTAGTGTACCCGGATGCTGTGGGTAAAGTGTACAACCTATGCAGAGTGTAAATCTATTCGAATAGTCGTGTCCGCGGTCATGGACAGTTGGGAAGGTTGCTATAGAGCAGTGCTAGTTTTGTTTTCAAAAAGGATTTTGGAAAAGAAATGGCTTTGGAAATGTTTTGACCATGGGATGGTCGAAAAGGAGAATGGTTTTGACCATGGGATGGTCGGAAGGAAAAAGGAAGGAGTCTGGTCGTGGGACGACCTGAAGATGGGAACAAATGGGTGACCCAGTCCTAATGTTTTCCAAAACTTTTCAAAAAGGTTTCCCAAATGTTTTACAAAAGTTTTCAACAAAGATATGTAGATGTCATATCTACAAGAGAAACTATTTGAGAAAAGAACCTGCCTTGGAGCCCTCCTACTACCACAGCCATAATGCATATCCTCTTGTTTTTGTTATCTTAAGGTGGTTTGCGAGTACATTCAAAGTACTCACTGGCGTTCTCCCTAGCTATTAACTTAGTCAGATGGCAAGAAGAAGGTGAAGTTGACGACTATGCGAGCTTGGACGTTCTCCCAGTTAGTTGCCTGTAGGTTAAGGCATGGCTCGGGCTCTACGCTTAATGAAGTTCCACTGATGTTGATCGATGTAGCCATAATGGCAAATAAGGTATGACATGTATTCGTTATGTTTTGGATGTTTACTTTGATACTTGTCGGTTATGTGCCACGACTAACTGATCACGGGATCATAGTTATATGCATAATTGGGATTCTCAGAGGATTAATCCGAGGGCCCCACAGCTATAGTAGCAACAAAGGAGGGCATTTGTGTTAACTAGTTTGTTATCAAACTAGGTGTGGTTCAAAGTGGGCTAATACTATGTAGATATATTGTATGACAATAATATCAACATATTTTAACCCGAACGAACTAAAGGTCTCACCAAAGGAGCAAATTTATACAATGCCATCTCAGTTGAGAATGAGTGATGCGTAGAGACGCAAAGATAAGCAAATACACACGGACCTGAAACTGTCAGATCTGGAGATTGTGTTAACCACTAGCAATCGCGTACATGCAACACCAGAAAGCCATAGGTGTTCAATACGCAAAGTTTTTCAAACTAGATTATTGACTCTAGTGCAAGTGGGAGACTGAAGGGAATATGCCCGAGAGGCAATAATAAAGTGGTTATTATCTTATTCCATGTTTATGATAAATGTTTATTTTGCATGCTATAATTGTATTAATTAGAAACGTTAATACATGTGTGTTTAATAAACAAAATACAAAGTTCCTAGTAAAGCCTCTCATATAAACTAGCTCGTTGATTAACAAGATGATCAAGGTTTCTTGATCATGGACATTGGATGTTGTTAATAACGAGGTCACAACATTGGTGGAATGATGTGATGAACATTCATCCGAAGTATAGCATTACGATCAAAGTCATTATGTTTATATTGCTATAACATCATATGAAGTAATCTTAGTCCTTAGACCATGAGATCATGTTAATTGCTAACACTGGAAGAGTATCTTGATAACATCAAACGTCACATCGTAACAGGGTGACTATAAAGGTGGGTTCAGTGCTACGAAGGTGTTATGTTGAGGCTCATGGATCAAGAGTGGGATTTGTCCATCCCGATGACGGATAGATATACTCTGGGCCCTCTCGGTGATATCACATTGAAATAGCTTGCAAGTAAGTGATGTGATCACTAGAATGTTATATCACAGGAACGAGAAAAGAGTGCATGTCGGTAAAGAGATCAAACTAGGTATTTGGATGCCAATGATCGAATCTCGGACATGTAATATATCGCGAGACAAAGGGATTTAGTTACGACGTTAAAGGTTCACACGATCACAAGGGCCATCATTGAATGTGCGGGAGTCAGTGCGGATCTCCAGGTCCCGCTGCTGATTATTGATCGGAGAGGGGTCTCGAACATGTCTGCATTATTCGCGAACCGTAGGGTAACACACTTAAGGGATACCGACACCATTTGGAGCAAATATGTTTCAGATAAAGATTTAAGAAAGCGTTGGAATCATTTCGATAGAAACCGGAATTGTTTCGGGTGAAATTGCAGAAACTAGTTTTGCATGTCATATTGAAATGTTGCAGGGGGGTTTTATGTGAATGTTTGTTAATTAATGTAATATAAAAAATTCTGAATAAAATAAATAAAATAGTTTTATTTAATGAGAGCTTGCATTAAATTTGGTGGGAATTAATGCATGTGTGAGTGGAATTTTGAATGGATGCTTTTTATGGGAGTGGGAGCTCCACCCACATGAATGTGGAAGAGGTGGGGGTACCACCATGTTTGCCATTCCATGGCCCTTGGGTGCCCCCCTCTCCCCTATAAAATGCCCCCCTCTCTTCCTCTCACAAAATACCTCCTCATGAAGGATCTCTCTCCCCCTCTAGTTATTCCCCATGGTCTCGGCTTAGCGAGATACATGTTCCCGGTGGCTTTATCTGGAAAGGAGTTGCTGCTTCCGCTACTTTGCTGGAGCGAGGGAAGGAGGTTGTCGGGGTACCGGACATGTGTGCAATCACGGATGCACCGCTGCTTTGCGGTGTTGGACTTGGTGGTGCTGGACTTGCTGAAGCTGGATCTGATGGACGTGCTGGAGCCGGACCTGCTGGACTTCATCACGATCTTGAGATCGGCAAATGTACGACTACATCATCCACGAGTTCCAACTCGTTAACAAAGCTTTGTTGTCTTTGAGGCTAAGTTCTCTATGGATGTATATCCACCCGTTGCTTGTATCTAGTAGATAGATCTTGGCGTATAGTTCCCATCGTAGGAAATTTTTTGTTTTCTATGCTGCGAACCCAACACATGTCTAATGACATTTTATGTACTAGAACAAAGAACAGGCATGCCTAGTGACTTGTATGTACTAGCGCGATTACAAAAATGCAGTTCGCTGCGACAGGCTTGAACCTACTATACCGCTCACAAAACAAAAACGGGTTAGAGATTTGGTTAACCTTGGTCAGAGAGGCGTCTAAGCATCATCGGTACCGTGCGAGTGACGTCCAGGTCACCGAGGGTGCTGCGGTGTCTATTGGCGTCGGGGAAGAAGATCTTGGGCTGTCGATGCCAGCTGGAAACCAGTGGACGAGAGCGTCGTTGAGGCAGATCTGGTGCAGTGAACGGCGACGGCCGTGTAGCTGGTATGGAGCGGTGGACATGGAACTCTTTGAACTAGATCACGCCCGGTGGACACCGAGGAAGCGGATCCGGTATGGTTGGGTAGCTTTCGACGGCGAGGAAGCATAGCTTGGGCGGTCGATGGCGCCATCGGCGTGGTGAACGACACCGCAGTTGCTAGATCTGGTGGGTGAGCATCGGTGAAGAGGATGCGCGGCGATGCACGAGACCGCAGCTCAAGCCGGTGCGCTCGGTGGCCGTGGAGGGGACAGAGGAGCTTGGGATTTTTGGGAGGGCTGGCGGGAAAAACTGGGGGAATCGGGACCATAGAGGTGAGCAGAAAAAATAATTACAATCATGCCTTCGAGCTACTGACTTTAGCATGCCCATTTGTTGTCTGAACAATGGGTAGATTTGGAATTTTAAATTCTAAAGTTTTTGAAATGGAAGGGCGCGAAATGCTTCAAGGTCGGTGTGTGATTTTGCCGCTCGATTGAGAATTTGAATTTTGCTTGTGCCCACTTAATAATAATAGAAAAATGGTACTCCCCCGGTCGGTGGGATATTTTGGCTCAAAGTTTTTGAAATGGTGGGGCGGGAAATGCTTGGTAGGTGGGTGATTTTGCCGCTCGATTGAGATTTTGAATTTGGCTAGCCTCCATCTACTAATAGAAAAAAGGTAGTAGATCATACGCTATCTGTCTAGGAATTCAAAGCTGAGAGTCACATCAACTGATCATCCATAAAAAACTTTTTGTACAGAAACTTGGATACCTTCCATTCACACATCATAGGCAGTAAATTTTGCCGCTTGACTCAGATTTTAAATTTGTCTAGGGTGCATGTAATAATATAAAAATGGTACTACCTCGGTGGGTGATTTTGCCTCAAAATGTTTGAAACAAAGGGGGGCGAAATGCTTCGAGGTTGGTGGGTTATTTTCCCGCTCAATTACGATTTTGAATTTGGTTGCCGACCAAGTTTTTATTACTAGAAAAAAGGTTGTGTAGTTCGAACGCCATTTGGTCAGGAATTTAAGGCGAGACTCACATCAACTCATGCCTCCGACTGAAACGGGGTAGGCGGTAGGTTTTGGCGGTCGACAGTGATTTTGAATTTAGAGATTGTCCAAAGAATAATTAAAAAAATAGGCCGTTCTCCCTCCATTTCACGGATCCAAGTCAGAGAGTGATTACCTACCACGCGTATGAAAATGAAGATCTCCGATACAAGAATGTTTGTTTAACATAACAACAAACAAATGTCTGAAGTAGCTCTGATTCAAGCATGTGAAAATGGTGTACAACCAAGGTCTACTAATTATTTAGGTGTTGGCACAGACCCTTCTATAGGAAGCACTAACTAAATGGTAGTACTAATTCAGATCAAATAGAATGCCTGTTGCGAAACAAATACTCCTACTACAGCAAACTATCAAAACACAAAGACCAGCAAAAGTATATGTAGAACAAATAAAACAAGATTTCATCACGCATACACTACTATATAGAGAACACCATTTCATCATATAAAACAATGTTTTATCAGACACACATAGGCCCCCAAAACGAACAGACAGCTCTAGTATTCCAGCCCCTGCTGCTGTGACTGCAACACAAACAAAGGTGCCGCCACAGTTCCATCAGCTACCAAAACAAAAAATATCAAACTACAGCTCCAAATAACACAACTTGAGCAAACACATGCTTGCCCAAACAAGCCTTGCTTGTTCATCCGAGTGTTATTTTCATCTCCTTGATGTTGCAGTCTGAATCAGCTGTGTTGCTGACAGGACTTCCTTTTCGTTTCTTTGATTTAGCACTCTGAATCACGTCGGTTGCTGAAGGAAATGAACAAAATGATCAGCAAAATCATAGGTGTACAAAAATACAAGGGTCGCACATGAATGAGTGCACTAACCAGGTGTCATAATGTAGGGATGTAAAGTACACCAACATTTACGAGATCTGAACTTCTTAGACTTCATCCTACTGAGATCTAATTCGAATACTCCCTCCTTCGGCCATATAACCACCATTTCTCTATCCTCAAATGCGCAGACTAACCTTACTGCATTTTCCCACCATATGCCATGATTTATCAAGGCCAAGGAGAGTATCCAACTCAACCTTTATATGAGGCACCCAAGCTTCCCATTTGCCTGTTGATGATCTTGCACTGGACCACGTGTTTAGAATGAAGTCTCTTATAACCGCAAGGGAAACATCTCCATTATGCCCCTTAGCGATGACAAAATTGCGTCTGGAAATATCATGTGTCTCATGGGGGCACTCAATATAACATAGTTTTGTTCTCATGTTATCGAAGGCAATTATATATCTGGAGTTCATTGTTGGCCCGTACAAAATGTCCCCTATGAGAGTTGATGGCTGATACGTTGTAAACGTATCTATAATTTTTGATGTCCCAAGCTTGTTTTATATATACTTTCTTATGTTTTGTCCACACTTTGGAATACTTTTACACGTTTTCTAGAACTAACCTATTAAGAAGATGCTGCAGTGCCAGTTGCCTGTTTTCTTCTGTTTTTTTGTTCCAGAAAAGCCAAAAAATGAATATTTTCGGAATTGGATGGGACAAAAGCCAAAGTCAATATTTTACCGGAAGACTCACGGAGCCAAAAGACTAGACGGAGAGGGGCCAGGGGCTAGCCACACCATAGGGTGGCGCGGGTCCACCCTGGATGCACCACCAGGTGGTGTGGGCCCCTCAGGCCTCCACCGACCTTGCCCCTTCGCCTATATATTCTTCCCGGGAAGAAAACCCCAGGTACCACATCAGAATCCCACGAAAAGTTCCGCAGGGCCACCGCCATCGAAGAGGAGATTTGGGGGACAAAAGACTCTGTTCCGGCACCCTTCCGGGATGGGGAAGTGCCCCCGGAGCCATCTCCATCGACTCCACCGCCATATCCATCGTCGTTGCTGACTCCCATGATTAGGAGGGAGTAGTTCTTCCTCGAGGCTAAGGGCTCTACAAGTAGCTATGTGTTTGTTTAGATCATGAGCTTTGTAATCAAGTAGATCTACCTTGCTACTCAAGTGATTTAATAGATCTTTGGCTCTCCCCACGTGTGTGAAGTTGATAGTGTGCACACCGTGGTGGCACTTAGGCTAGAGATTACAAATACTTGTTATGATTTATATTTGGAGTTGGATGTCTCTATGAAATTGTGGTGTTTGTTGGAACCATCTAGTACTCAAGGTGATAGTGTGCAGTTATCTAGATGGGGAATACGGACTTTGAGGAGTGTTGATATAGCCCTACCATGGATTATAGTGTCCAACCGGAGAGTAGTTCAGAGTAGTATCATGAAGAGGAGATATTTATATGAGAGTGTTCACTAGTGAAAGTATGATCTCTAGGCCTTGTTTCTAAGCATTGAAACACCGTTTGCAACTAGATCTGTTACATGTTTGCTTGCTTCCATCTTTTTGGCTTTAGTCTTTTCCTCCCGTCAAGCTCTTTTCTAGCACCGTTGTCTTATATCCATACCACTCGTATTTCACTATCTCTTCGCCAAACTAGTACACCTATACACCTGAAAAGTGTATTGGGTGTGTTGGGGACACAAGAGACTTCTTGTATCGTCATTGCAGGGTTGCTTGAGAGGGATACCTTTGCCCACTTCCTCCTTGAGTTCGATAAACCTTGGGTAGTCCACTTAAGGGAAACTTGATGTTGTTCTATAAACCTCTGCACTTGGAGGCCCAACGATTGTCTATAAAATAGAAGTGCGTAGACATCAACGGCATGCGATCAATCTTAGCCAGATTCTCAGCAGGTTCAATCCAGTCCTCCCATTTTCCTAACTCTGATGAGTACCTCTGCACCAGTGCTTGGTTACCATTGGTTACTATCCAAACAACCCAGAAATTGCTTCAATAGTGTGAAGACAATTTCCCATGATTTCTCGAACAGAGAATTGTGCTGCTATCATACTCACGTCTCCGCCAAATTGGTGGTTCTGGTATCACTGTTTCACTTCCACTGATTGGATCCCAGGCCTTTATCATGTTAGACCGTTGTGGATAAAGAAGTAGCACCCTACCATTGCGACATCTAAGTACATATGGTTTGTAAGCTTTATGTACTTCCACTAGCATGTTCATCTTCTGGAATATGGATTGGTCAAGATTATGATCTATTAAGAATCGAGCGTCCTCGGAGCTGTTGGTGAAAAACCCAAGTAACGACATTCCTCTATTGTGTGAAAGGGTTAACCTTTTAAAATTGTTGCTTCCCATGAAGTCCATAAAACATTTTGGGGCAACTGATGCCCTCAATATGCAGGATGGGTGTGGAGGAAGCCTGGCAAGAATCTGACCAAATACATCGCTTGGCAAGTCGTTGATTGTTGCATATGTTCTTCCACCGAAGCTAGTAGGATGATGCAAATAGCACAAGTGCATCATCAGAATTAAGTAAACAGCCCAATGCACAATGCACAACCCTAAAAAAGAATTAAGTAAACACCACAATGCATCATACATTTTGATAGGAAAATTTATCATCGAAATTTCCTAAACTGCACCCATCTGAAAAACTACCTAAAAAGCAAAGTCTGTCAACAAAATAACATAAATAGCACAAGCAATCAACTAGATTAGTATGAAAGCACCGCAAAATGCTTCGGCATGTCGGAACTAGGAAAAGGGAATGAGGAAAAAATTTTAGGTCACCAAGGAGGACAGAAAGGCCCCCACCTAAATTTTCTGGTTTTATCATAAAAAAGAGGAGAAAAAACAGACGCAGCTTCAGTGACTTGGTGAATCCAAGTCTCACGGTGACATGCCCCAGGATCCACCTTCCATATTAGATCAAACGTATGACAGTAGTTCAGATTTTGAACTAAAAAGTAAAACTATTCGAAAAAAATTGACAAAAAATCAGTAAATCATCAGTGCCTGGGTTTCAATCATGTGAAAGTTTCATCCCATTCGAATATCTAGTGCGTCCAATAAAAACCCCGAAGCAGAATACACAAAAGAGGGAGGAAGTCAGGGAGACAAAATCCAACGCAGAACTTAAAATGGGGTCGATGAGTTCTGAGCAGATGGAGCAAGCGCAGCCGATGAATGACCACGAGCTGACGCATTCCTAGCATCCCATGCAGTCGTCGCTTTGGCAACGGCAACCAACATAGCCGAATTTGTTCCAGCAGCAGCCGACGAGGATTTTGACTGTGCCTCCACCGCTTTCCAAGCATCACTCAACACTTCCCAAGACTCTGAGGCGGTATAAGCATCGGCCTCCGCATCCGCTTCACATGTATCCGCTGGTGCTGCTTCAGCATCCACCTCTACTTTACAAGCATCCACCGATGCAGCAAATGCATCCGCCAACGCTGATTCCATTTCCTGTAAACACCACAAGCTTATTTAGCTCGCAATACCCAAAAATAAATGCATTCTATCCTTCAGAAAGCCCGTAATGGCTGGAGGTTGGAAACGTACATACAAACAAACGGCGGTGTAGTGGTATTCAATGGTGGAGTGGCGAGGACTGTCCGGTTGAGGGAGGGCGGCCAGGCGGAGAAGATGACGATGGGTCGAGGGGCACACGAGTGAGCTACCTCAAACTCAAAACTAACTTTCACCCACTATATATTTTTATTTTTTTGCAAACCCCGCCTTTTTTAGGGGAAACCACGGCTGTATTAATAGTAGCAACCACATGACTAATACAAGTTTGTGCACTTGTGTTGCTCAGTTTCCCGCCTACAGACATCAAGTTTGTGCACTTATTCTTGTGATACAATCAATTGCTGGGTAAAATATTCTAGGTGGTAGAAGCCTGCCCTTTCTATGACATCAAGATCTAGAGTTCAAACATCGACCTGAAATTCCACAATCTATAACTACAAGTTTTGGTTTACTACCAGAAACATGCTACAAATCACTCGCAACTGGCATTAACATCATCATTAACAGATCTCAGAAGGAAAAAAATTGGAAGATAAAAAACCACCGCAAGTTCGAATAAGATGACTATTGTTGCCAAATATAGTCACATAAAGCCAGGTCCAATATATATGTCATAATAGTACATCAAATATATAGATTCGTGGACACCACACACCAGCAGAGCAAAAAAATAGTTATAGTACCTGACTTAACAAACAATCATCCTCACAAGAGACCCAAACCCTTCAAAAATGAAAGTAGAGCGGTCAATATGGTTTACATATTTCCTCATCTTTTGCAGGATCAGGACTATATGGGCGTGGAGAATCTCGAATTTCTGTCAGGGTCTCATCTGCTTCTAGAGCCGAATTGAAAAGATTGTCAGCTTGCATTTCCACCTGTTCCAAGATCCGGTCGTACACCTGGCCAATCAGCTTTCGCCATCCACATCAGGCAACTCAGGGACTAAGTTGTCAGCCACAAACTTTTGAAAATCAACAGCAGCATCATGAGCAACTGAAATTGATGTATTCCATCCTGTAATCAAATCATCTATTCGCTTAGTGGATGTGGACACTTCTTCCTTCAGGCACCTAATCTGTCCGTCCTGGTGTTTCACTTTCTCTTGAAGGCACGAAATCGTGTGTCTATGAGCTTTGTATTTGTCTTAGACACGGGTAATTGTCAAATCCTTGTAGTGACCAGCACCATTACACCATGAGCAATATGAGTAAGGTGGAAACTGCAGATAACAAATCCAAAATTAAACCAGATTCTCATTTCAAAAAAAAAACCAAATTCTTGTTTCACAATCCAAATTCATCTGCACACATCGTGCAAGCTCCACAGTGGTACCACAAATGGAAAAGAACGATAGAGGCATATTTCCCAAACATGGAAAACAGAACCAACATGAAAAGGAATGTACTTTAGGGTTTGCCTTCTTAGCTGGCACATGAACAGTCCTGGCCTTAGTAATAAGTGGCAACAAATCAGAATGACTTTGTTTCTGCAAATCATGATGCAACAAAAATGATCAGTATATTTTGGGGGACATTTTAAGTAATAAAGCCCTCTTTATCAAAAAAAATTCAGGGACAAAGCATAGGTTACTGAAATTCCAGCAAAGCAGCTGGATACATAAAAACACTTGTCACTCGATAATGCCTCCTCCACGGGTGGGACATGTGCATGATGCTAAATGAAATGACACAGTAGGGGACTTCTGTACATTATAAAATTTATAAAATGACACAGTAGGGGACTTCCCTACTATTTTTGTCAAAAAAAATGCTAAATGAAATGCAGCAAAACCAGTAAATTTTAGGAAAGAACACATCAACTTCGCAATGCAAAGAAGGATATGTGCATTAATCCGATGCCAAGGATTGGGCGTGTTTCCCTTTAACAAACAATATAATTTAAAGAACTCAGCAATGCAGGACACCAGCAAACAACAATCTGTTTATGAACGATATGCAGCAAATTTCATTTGCATTGTTCAGTAGAGGACCGTTCTGTGAAATAAAGCCAGGGGCAAGCTTCCCATCCTCAAAAGACTCTTCTTGGCAGCATATACTTACCTATTTTTAGTGGACCTTATAACTAATTCCATGGCTACATCCATGGTGATCCCAGCTTCCTAATGTGGCATATAGATCTACTATTTCAAATAGCAATCACCTAAACAACCATCCGGATGGTTACGGACTCACCGGAGATTGCACTGATGCGATGGAAAGGTGGACACTGCTAGGTAAAGAAGGTGCGCGACGGGGGAAGTGCACAAATGTGCAAAAAATGTAGTGATACTCATATAAAATAGAGATACCAGTAACACATAAACCAGATCAATTAGTAGTAACCACAAACTCCAAAAGGGCTGTAAGAAGACTGTTAACTACTCCCATATTAATTAACCTAGTGTAATTTAACGTGGCAGTACTATGAGATGGTGAGTACTACTAAACAAAAGGGGATTACTTAATTATTAGTGGAATCTACAACCAACCACCAAAAGCATCATGAGCATGCTAAATATCTAGATTGTAGACCATACTTGGTTAAGAACCTAATGTCCAGCTCTAATTCCCCAAATCTAAGAGCATATATCCTATTTACGATTGAGTGCAGTGAGTTAGAGACATCCTTAACTCTACAGCCATCTCCTCCGCATTCATCTGATGGCGCTCCTACTCCTCCTCTTCGAGGTCATAGCGGATATCGAGTTGTAACCACAGCGACATCATCGCGCGCTGCAGCGAAAGTGAGTGTGGTAGATCTACCCAGTGGACCAACATGCAGCGCTCACATTCGTAGTTGCAACCCAAGAACCTGTGGCCAAAGTTCGTTCCCTCGAACGCAACACAGTGACGGGCTGCTAGGGCGCAGTCGCACCAGAGCCAGAGATCCGCACCGGTAATGATGTTGTACCACTCCACATCTACCATCTGTGCCGGCTTCTGAACCTAGGAAACATCATCGATTGAGAAGGGCGGGATAGAGAAAAACCCCAAAAGGAGAGAACCCATAAGCTGAATTCGAGAAAATAAATTGAGACCGTGAACTCTGGCATACTTACCCTAACCCGGCCGCCTTGTGCATCAAGATCCCCCGTCATTCGCCGGACCGGCATGACTGAATCCGCCGACATTGCTCGAAAAAAGAGCGCGCCTTCAAAGCCTAGCGGAAAGGCTTCATGGAAAAGGAAGAGGTAGGGGAGCCGGTCCTCACATTTGTTGGCTACTACTCCATATTGGATTTAACTCGACCACTGATAACGGGGGCCCGCGCTAGAGAGCCCATGGGCCCCCAAACATCACTCACCTAGTTTGACTTGCATTACATGGATTACTTTTGGAAAACAGATCAAAACTCAATAAATAAACCAAAGGCCCCCTCTCTTTTTGCGAAAACCCATTACAAAACGGAGACGCTCACAAATGCGTACACACACTCACCCCTATGAATGCAGGTACGCACACTCTACACCTATGAGCACTTCAGAAAGACTGGATCTTGACAATAATCCTGCGGGCTTGAGCTTGATGAAGTCACCATAGGCACCTCACTATATATTAACGGGAACATCGCCTCTCACCCTCATAACCATCCTTCAAATTCTAGGGTCGAGGCTTCGTGGCGAAGGAAGTGCTAGGGGGTTCGATCTCATATTCGTTTGCTGCTATGGGATGTAATTGAACCACTAATAATGTGGCCCTCGGTAGTGAGCCCATAGACACTAGACACCAGTGGCCATTACAATTACTTTGGGAAAACCGAGCAAAACTTAATACAAACAGAAGGCCCATCTCTCTCATTTTTGCGAAAATCCACTACAAAACACACATTCTCACAAATGCATACACACACTCACCTCTATGAACGCATGAACGCACATCCTACCCCTATGAGCACCTCCGAAAGATTGTGTCTTCAAACTGTCCGGGGGGGCTTGAGCTTGACGAAGTCACCATAGGAACCTACTGCTCTCGTAACCATCCTTCAAAGCCGAGTGTCGAGCCTTCATCAAGAAGGAAGAGCTAGAGGAGTCAGAGCTAACATTCGGTGGCTGCTATAGATATAACTAGACCACTAATAACAATGGGGCCCCACGGTAGTGAGCCCATTGGCCCAGACATCAAAGCAAGCACGGTGTCAAGTCTTAAACATATATCTTAATAGTGGAGTGGGTAGTGCTAACAAAAATATTCTTCAAGGTGATTCTAGTGCTAGACTTATGTCTAAGAGAATCAATTGGGAGGGCCCACTATTCAGTGGATAACAGTCTGTTTTTCTTTTTAGCATGGTTGTGTGGACCCACTTCAGTTCTAAACGCTAGACCAAAAGTAGTTTTCATAGCTACTTCTAGACACTGCACACGCCCTTACTATACGTATCTTAGAAATTTACTAGCCTCGTGTCTAAGAAAATTGTAGGTTGCTTTGAAAGTTTTTCAAAAAAGCTTTTGGAGGTACCCATCGAGGGGTCAATTAATATAACACAAAACACTAAGAGTTTTAACAATAGGTTTAACTTGTTGCTAAGATAGATTTTGCATCTTGACAATTTAACGAAATTAGGTCAAACATGAGCTACAAGTAAGTGTGATATAGATTGCTCTTGAATTAAATGTCTTTTTGGAGGTTAATAGGTGAATCTTGTTGTAGTAAACAATTCCATCACTATGAGTTTCCTACTATCTCAGGAAAGAACATTCTCAATTTTCTGAGTGTGATGACGAGATTGTTCTTTCCCGTAAAGCAAGTCTGAAGAATATGGATCTGAATGACACACGAGGCAAGTTTTCAGACATATATTATGGACCAACATGTTGTACTTACAATTTCCCATGTTTTATGAGTTCTCAAACTTCCTAGCTAACTTCGCCCACTCGATTGATTTTATGCTGATTTATCGAAATTATTAGGTACAAATTGAACTGCCACAAGTAAATTGTAGGCTGCTTTGAAAGTTTGACGAAAGATCTCTCTTGGAGGTACCCATATATATCGGGGGGAGGGGTCAATTAATATATGGGAAACCACCAAGAGTTTTGATGATATATAAGTACGGTTCAACTTCTTGCTAAGATTTTGCATCAATTTAATGAAATTAAGTTAGACTTGAGCTACAAGTAAGCATGATAGACTACTCTTGAATTAAATGTCTTTTCGGAGGTAGATGGGTGCATCTTCTTGTAGTAAACAATGTCGTTGGTGTGAGTTTCCAACTACCAGGAAAGGACATTCTCAATTTTCCGAGTGATGTCATGATCATTCTCTCCCGTAAAGGAAGTCCGAAGAATATTGATCTAAATAAATGCCACAAGCCAAAGTTTTCACATGCACACACACACACGCACGCGCACACGCACACACACACAGGCATGTGCCACACTCGTATATACTGCATGAAATGTGATTTAACGAACATTAAGTTGTTATTAACCAATAGTCTTGTTAGATAAAAAGGCATACATTAAGTATATTAATAATAACTATCTAGAACATTGTGGAGTTTGCTCTAGATACTGTTCAACACGAATCCAACTACTCTAAACCATTGGATCTAATAGCCCAACAGTCATGATTGGTACTATGGATCCAATTCAAAACTGCCTACCTAACTCTACCCACTTAAATGACTTTATGTCGATTTATCGAAAATTGGTCAGATTTGAACTAGAATAAGTAAATTTTAGGTTACTGTTAAAGTTCTACGAAAAAGCTGTTGGAGGTACCCATCCGGGGTCACAATTAATATATGAGAAACCATTCAACGAGAGTTTTGACGACAAGTTGGATCAAGACTCGCAAATCCAAACATTTTGCTAACTGTTGGATCTTCTTTTCCATTCCTAGCATCTAAAAAGATTCTACTAATAGTCTATATGAGAACCATGAACGCTAGTATGCGCAAACCTCAAAACACACACTTCATTGCTCGGTTTTAGGGTCCTTGTGCTAAATGCATGGACTTGGATGCAATTTTCATTTTTTATGAGGTCCTTGATATGTAACTTGTACTTCCACCGACCGTGTTCACTCTCAAGCACATCGCACCTACTAGACCAACCATTAGATCGGCCATTCCTAGTACTTCTTATTATCTTATCTTTATCTTGTCCTATCTCTTACAATACCATACCATACCACGCACTACATATAGTGTATGGATTAACTTTGAACATTGATTGTTGGATCAAGACTGGCAAATCCAAACATTTCTAACCGTTGGATCTTCTTTTACATTCTTAGCATCTAGAAAGATTCTACTAATAGTCTTTAGCATGATGACCGCTAGTATACATAAACCTCAGCTCAAAACACACACTTCATTGCTTAGTTTCAAGGTCATCCTTATGCTAAATGCATGGACTTGGATGCAATTTTCATTTTTATGAGGTTCTTGATGTAAATTGTAATTCTACCCATCGTGTTAAATCTCAAAGCACCTCGCTTCCTACGAGACCTACCATTAGATCGGCCATTCGCAGTACTTCATATCTTACCTTTATCTTTGTATCTTATCTCTTATAATACCATGCATACCACCACTGCATAGTGTAGGGATTAACTTATTTGAACATACACCGCTAGATCAAGACTAGCAAATCCAAACATTGCTAACCGTTGGATCTTATTTTCCATTCTTAGCATCTAGAAAGATTCTACTGATAGTCTTTAGCACGATGAACACTAGTATGCATAAACCTCAAAACATATAGTACTTCATTACTCGGTTTAAGGGTCCTTGTGCTAAATGCACGGACTTGTTGGATGCAATTTTCATTTTTTATGAGATCCTTAATGTAACTTGTACTTCCACCAACCGTGTTAACTCTCAAGCACCTCGCTCTTACGAGACCTACCATTAGATTGGCCATTTGCAGTACTTCTTACCTTATCTTTATCTTGTCTCTTATCTCTTACAATACCATACCACTACATATAGTGCAGAGATTAACTTTGAACATTAGATTAACAGTTGGATCAAGACTGGCAAATCCAAACAGCATTGCTAACCGTTAGATCTTCTTTTCTATTCTTAGCATCTAGAAAGATTCTACTGATATTCTTTAGCACGTTGAACGCTAGTATACACAAACCTCAAAAAATAGTACTTCATTGCTCAGTTTCAGGGTCCTTTGCTAAATGCATGCATGGACTTGGATGTAATTTTCATTCTTTATGAGGTCCTTGATGTAACTTGTACGTACTTCCACCGATCGTGTTAACTCTCAAGCACCACGCTCCTACAAGACCTACCAAGGTTAAAAGAAAATGCAACCGCCCCAATTATCACACAAACTGGACCACGGTTTCTTATACGTAATACCCAAGTTTTTAGTACTAGGATTCCTAGCTAACTTCACGCACTTCGGTGACTTCTTGTCAATTTAATGAAATTAAGTCAAACTTTAGCTACAAGTAAGTGTGATAGATTGCTCTTGAATTAATTGTCTTTTCGGAGCTAGATGTGTGAATCTTCTTATAATAAACAATGTCGTCGGTGTGAGTTTCCAACAAACAAGAAATAAAATTCTCAATTTTCTAAGTGATGACGAGATGATTCTTTTCCGTAAAGAAAGTCCGAAGAATATGGATCTCAATGCCATAAGCCAAGCTTCTAGACATATTATCTAGGTGGACCAATGTGTTTTACTTATGATTCCCATGTTTTATGAGTTTTCAAGGTTCCTAGCTGACCCTGTCCACTTGTTGAATGACTTTATGTCGATGTATCGAAATAAAAGGTCAAATTTGAACTACAAGCAATAAATTGTAGCTTGGTTTGAAAGTTTTATGTAAAAAGCTTTTGGGGGTACCCATCGAGTGGTTAATTAATATATCAGTTGAGACTGTTTGACTTCTAGCCACTAAGATTTTGCCTCTTGAAAAATTTGAACCCCTTTTGAAAACGATCACATGAAATAAGGAGAGAGGGGAAATGATTTTTCTATTCTCTATGGTCAACACACAAGCTTGAGGTGCACCTCAGGATTAAAGATACTTTATAGTTTCCACTATGTATAAGGTGAACCTTAGCGGATGCCACATACTAGGCCTTATTAAGGTGTGCTTTTTATCTATATATCTACTACTATAATGGATCAGTTTTGAATTGGATCCATATATAGCACCAATCTTAACTGTTGGGCTGTTAGGTCCAATGGTTCAGAGCAGCTGGATTCATGTTGAATATTACCTAGAGCAAACTCAACCATGTTCTAGAACCATCAAGTCACCAACCCCAAAAAATTTAAAGCACAGTAGGTTGTATTCTCAATATGTGTAGATAGTTATTATTAATAGACTTAATTTATGCATTTTGGGGGTGGTGACATGATGGTTCTAGAACATGGTGGAGTTTGCTCTAGGTCTGTACTCCCTCGCTCTGTCCCAAAATATAAGGCGCCTAAGGATTGCTCAAAAGTCAAACCTTACTAACTTTGACCAAATATTTAGACAAAAATATATACATCTACAATATTGAATGGACATATTAAGAAAATATACTTTATGGTGAATCTATTGATATTAATTTAGTATTCTAAATTTTTATTTTTTTGTGTATAATCATGGTCAAACTTAAAAAATGTTAACTTTTGACTAATCCTTAGGCGCCTTATATTTTGGCGGAGGGAGTACTATTCAACACGAATCCAGTTGCTCTGAACCATTGGATCTAACAGCCCAACGGTCATGATTAGTGCTATGGATCCAATTCAAAACTCCTCCACTATAGTAGTATAAGTAGAGAGAATACAGGCTATTGTGCTATGAAAATTTGGGGGTGGTGACATGATGGTTCTAGAACATGCATGGTGGAGTTTGCTCTAGGTACTATTCAATGCGAATCCAGCTTCTCTAAACCATTGGATCCAACAACCCAATGGTAAGGATTGGTGCTATGGATCCAATTCAAAACTTCTCCACTATAGTAGTAGAGACAGAGATATCTTATCTTACGATTATATAGTGTACGAATAACTTTGAATATTGACCGTTGGATCAAGACTCGTGAATCCCAACATTTACAGTAGTTGGATCTTCTTTTATATTCTAGCATCTAGAAGATTCTATTGATAGTCTTCAGCATAATGAATGCTATGCACAAACCTCAAAACACACTTATCCATCATACTAGAATCTTCTCCCTCGTAGCTAATAATCGTTGACTTCTACATGATCTTATCTTATCTTATCGTATCTTACCACTATATAGTGTATGGATAACTTTGAATGTTGACCATTGGATCAAGACTCGCGAATCCCAGCATTTCTAGACGTTGGATCTTATTTTCCATTCTAGCATCTAGAAGATTCTATTGATAGTCTTGAACACAATGAATGCACTATGCATAAACCTCTCAAAACACACTTCTCCATCATACTAGAATCTTCTCCCTCGTTTCTCTAGACCATGTTACCAAAAATTTCAAGTGTTAGGTAGCTAATAATCTTTGACTTCTACACATGATGATACAAAGTACAAGGACCAAATATACACCATTACTTTATAGATGTTGATCAAATTTATAATTTTTTGTGCTTTACCAATTATAATTTTATATAGTGATAATATGTCATACGTTTAATATTTGAGCCTTATTAAGGTGTGATTTTTTACACAATGTGGGAGTAGTACGTAAATTTTTTTGCTTAGACATATGGTCACCTCTGTCCACGTGTTGTACATGCTGAGAGAATAAAATGTTGGCAGGGGAAGAGGGTAGCAGCGAAGAGAACTTAAACGCGGTTCCATGTCAGAGCAAAGTTATGATGGGTTTTTGACACGAGGTACTCCTGCAGCCTTATAGTGTACACTCTATTAGTAGTAAATTTTAGGACCTATGCATGCAAAACAAATCGTGTGTTTTCTCTCTCCTTCCCTATGCTCCATCTCTCCTCCCCTTTCTCCTAGCGCATCGGTCCGGCTGATCTCTCTCCCCTCGTCCACAGTGTGGCGCTGCGCACGTGTGCCTTGGTACAGCGGCTCTGTGTCTCTGGCATGTTTGGCAGCCGTGCGTTGGTGTGGAGTAGGAACGAGGAGTACATAGGAAGGAAACCACTTTGGTCCTTGGCGGCACAAAAATTCAAACTTTTCCGGTTTTTGAAATTTTCACTTGCTTCCCAAACATTGGGAGGGAAGGTTATCCAAAAGATCGGCCAAACACCGGGAGGGAAGGCATTTTGAACCCGTTTTGAACATTGACCGTTGGATCAAGACTAGCAAATCCAAACTTTGAACATTGACCGTTGGATCAAGACTAGCAAATCCAAACCTTGCTAACCGTTGGATCTTCTTTTCCATTATTAGCATCTAGAAAGACTCTACCGATAGTCTTTAGCACAATGGACGCTAGTATGCGCAAACCTCAAAACACACACTTCATTGCTCAGTTTCAGGGTCCTTGTGCTAAATGCATGCATGGACTTCCACTGACCGTCTTAACTCTCAAGCACCTCGCTCCTATGAGACCAACCATTAGATTGGCCATTCATGGTACTTCTTATCTTATCTTTATCTTGTCTTATATCTTACAATACCATACCACCATTGTATAGTGTACGAATTAACTTCGAACATTGACCGCTGGAACAAGACTGGCAAATCCAAACATTGCTAACCATTAGATCTTCTATTTTCCCTTAGCATCGAGAAAGATTCTATTAATAGTCTTTAGCATGATGAACGCTAGTATGCACAAACCAATTATCACACAAACTAGACCAATGGTTTCTTATATGTATTACCCAAGTTTTTAGTACTAAGATTTTTCAAGCATCCTAGCAAACTTTGCACACTTCAGTAAATTCTTGTCGATTTAACGAAATTATGTCAAACTTGAGCTACAAGTAAGCATGATAGATTGCTCTTGAATTAAATGTATTTTCGTAGGTAGATGGGTGCATCTTCTTCTAGTAAACAATGTCGTCGGTGTGATTTTCTAACTATGAGGAAAGAAAATCCTCAGTTTTCCGAGTGATGACGAGATGGTTCTTTTATGTAAAGAAAGTCTGAAGAATATGGATCTCAATGCCATAAGCCAATCTTTTAGACATATTAAGTGGAGCAACGTGTTTTACTTACGATTCCCATGTTTTATGAGTTTTCAACCTCCCTATGTAGCTAATTAACTTTTCCCCACTTGAATGACTTCATGCCTATATTTATTGAAATTTGGTCAAACTTGAACTACAACAACTAAATTATTGTAGGTTTCTTCTAAAGAATTGCAAAAAACATTTGGAGGTGTACCCATTGGGGGATCAGTTAATATATCAGAAAACAACCGAGAGTTTTGACAATAGGTTTTTAACTCCTTTCTAATTAAGATTTTGCATCTTGACAATTTAATGAAAAATTAGCTCAAACTTGAGCTGCAAGTAAGCGCAATATATTTTTCTTTAATTAAATGTCTCTTTGAAGGTAGATGGATGAATCTTCTTGTAGTAATCACTACCGCCAGTGTGAGTTTCCAACTATCAGGAAAGAACATTCTCAATTTTCCGAGTGATGATGAGATTATTGTTCGTTTTCGTAAACAAAGTCTGAAGGATATGGACCTAAACGCCACAAGCCAAGCTTTCAGACGTATATAGTGGACCCTCATGTTGTACTTATGATTTCCGTGTTTTATGAGTTTTCAAACTTATTCCTATAGCTAACTTTGCCCACTTGAAAATGATTTTATGTCGATTTATTGAAATTAGTTCAATTTTGAACTACAAGTAAACTGTAGGTTGCGTTGAAAGTTTTACTTTTTTGGAGGTAACCATTGGGGGCTGATTTAATATATCCCAAACCACCACCAATAGTTTTTACAACAAGTTCAACTTCTTGTTAAGATTTTGCATCTTGACAATTTGACGGAATTATATCAAACTTGAGCTACAAGTAAACGCGATAGATTGCTCTTGAGTTAATTGTCTTTTTGGAGGTAGATGGGTGCATCTTCTTGTAGTAAATAATGTCATCAATGTGAGTTTCCAAATATCTGGAAACATTATTCTTAATTTTCATAGTGACGACGAGATTGTTCCTTTCTGTAAAGACAGTCTGAAGAGTATGGATCTGAATGCCACAAGCCATGTTTTTAGACATCTTATCTTACCACTATATACTGTACGAATAACTTTGAATATTGACCATTGGATCGAGACTCGCGAATTCGAACATTTCTAGCCATTGGATCTTCTTTTTCATTCTAGCATCTAGAAGATTCTATTGATAGTCTTGAACACAATGAATGCACTATGCATAAACCTCTCAAAACACACGTCTCCATCATACTAGAATCTTCTCCCTCGTTTCTCTAGACCATGTTACCAAAAATTTCAAGTGTTAAGTAGCTAATAATCTTTGACTTCTGCACATGATGATACAAAGTAGAAGAACCAAATATACAGCCATACTTTATAGATGTTGATCAAATTTATATTTTTCCACTTTACCTAATATAATTTTATATAGTGATGATACGCCAAACGTCTATTATTTGAGCCTCATGTGCAAGGCACATGCAACTTACTAGTATCTTATCTTATCTTATCTTACCATTATATAGTGTACGAATAACTTTGAATGTTGACCGTTGGATCAAGACTCACGAATCCCTGCATTTCTAGCCGTTGGATCTTCTTTTCCATTCTAGCATCTAGAAGATTCTATTGATAGTCTTCGGCATAATGATATTATGCACAAACCTTAAAACACACTTCTCCGTCATACTAGAAGCTTCTCCCTTGTTTCTCTAGACCATGCATGTGATCAAAAATTTCATGTGTTAGGTAGATAATAATCTTAGACTTCTACATGATGATACAAAGTACAAGGACCAAATATACACCCATAATTTATAAATGTTGCTCAAATTTATAATTTTTTGTGCTTTACCAATTACAATTATATATAGTGATGATATGTTATACGTCTACTATCTGAGTCTCACGTGCAACTTACTAGTAGCTAATAATCATTGACTTCTACATGATCTTACCACTACATAGTGTACAAACAACTTCAAATATTGACGGTTGGATCAAGACTCACGAATCCCAACATTTCCAGTCATTGGATCTTCTTTTCTATTCTAGCATCTTGAAGATTCTATTGATAGTATTTATTACAAACCACTATATAGTGTACGGATAACTTTGAATGTTGACCGTTGGATCAAGACTCGCGAATCCTAGCATTTCTAGCCGTTGGATCTTCTTTTCTATTCTAGCATCTAGAAGATTCTATTGATAATCTTTGGCATAACGAATGCTATGCACAAACCTCAAAACACACTTCTCCACCATACTAGAATCTTCTCCCTTGTTTCTCCAGACCATGTTATCAAAAATTTCATGTGTTAGGTAGCTAATAATCTTTGACTTCTACATGATTATACAAAGTACAAGGATCAAATATACACCCATACTTTGTAGATGTTGATTAAATTTATAATTTTTTGTGCCTTACCAATTATAATTTTATCTAGTGATGATATGTTATACGTCTACTATCTGAGTCTCCTATGCAACTTACTAGTATCTAATAATCGTTCACTTCACCACTATATAGTGTACAAAACAACTTACTGAATATTGACCGTTGGATCAAGAGTCGCGAATCCCAACATTTCCATTCGTTGGATCTTCTTTTCCATTCTAGCATCTTGAAGATTCTATTGATAGTCTTCATTACAAACCACTATATAGTGTACGAATAACTTTGAATGTTGTTCGTTGGATCAAGACTCGCGAATCCCAACATTTTTAGCTGTTGGATCTTCTTTTCCATTCTAGCATCTAGAAGATTCTACTGATAGTCTTTGGCATAATGAATGCTATGCACAAACCTCAAAACACACTTCTCCATCATACTAGAATCTTATCCCTTGTTTCTCTAGACCATGCATGTGATCAAAAATTTCATGTGTTAGGTAGCTAATAATTTTTGACTTCTACACATGATGATACAAAGTACAAGGACCAAATATACACCCATACTTTATAGATGTTGATCAAATTTATAATTTTTTGTGCTTTACAAATTATAATCTTATATAGTGATGATATATCATACGTCTACTATCTGAGTCTCGTGTGCAACTTACTGGTAGCTAATAATCGTTGACTTCTACATGATATTACCACTATATAATGTACAAACAACTTTCAATATTGACCATTGGATCAAGACTCGCGAATCCAAACATTACTAGTCATTGGATCTTCTTTTCCATTCTAGCATCTTGAAGATTCTATTGATAGTCTTCATTACAAACCACTATATAGTGTACGAATAACTTTGAATGTTGACTGTTGGATCAAGACTCGCGAATCCCAGCTTTTCTAGTCGTTGGATCTTCTTTTCCATTCTAGCATCTGGAAGATTCTATTGATAGTCTTCGACATAATGAATTCTATGCACAAACCTCAAAACACACTTCTCCATCAGACTAGAATCTTCTCCCTTGTTTCTTTAGACCTTTGATACATTGCAAATGTATCTATAATTTTTGGTGTTCCATGCTTGGTTTTATCTACTTTCTTGTGTTTTGTCCACACTTTGGAGTACTTTTCATATGATTTCTTGGACTAACCTATTAACAAGATGCCACAGTGCCAGTTGCCTGTTTTCTGCTGTTTTTGGTTCCAGAAAGTCAGAAAATGAATATTCCCGGAATTGGACCGGACAAAAGCCAAAGTTGATATTTTCCCGGAAGACTCACGGAGCCAGAAGGAGAGTCGGAGAGGGACCACAGGGTAGCCACACCACCCCATGGCGTGGGTCCCCCCAGGCCGCGCTAGGGCATGGTGTGGGCCCCTTGGCCGCCCACCGACATTGCCCTCTGGCCTATAAGAAGCCTCCCGAGGCATAAACCCAAGAGAGTCAAGACTCCAGCCACGAAAATTTCCGCAGCGCCGCCGCCACCAAAGGGTAGATTCGGGGGACAGAAAGTCTCTGTTTCGGCACCCTGCTGGGACGGGGAAGTGCCCCCGGAGCCATCTCCACAGCCATATCCATCACCGTTGCTGATTCCCATGATGAGGAGGGAGTAGTTCTCTCTCGAGGCTAAGGTTCTACCGGTAGCTATGTGTTCATCTCTCTCTATGCATGATCTTATTAAGACCATGAGCTTGTAATCTATAGATCTATTCTGCTACTCAAGTGCTTTAATGAATCTCTGCTCTCCCCATGTGTGTGAAAGTGACAGTGTGCTCACCATGGTGGCACTTCGGATAGAGATTACAAATACTTGTTATGAGTTATATTTGGAGTTGGATGTTTCTATGAAATTGTGGTGTTTGTTGGACTCATCTAGTACTCAAGGTGATAGTGTGGGGTTTTCTAGATGGGAAAGACTTACCTTGAGGTGTGTTGTTATAGCCCTACCAACGATTAGAGTGTCCAACCAGAGAGTACTTAAGAGTAGTATCATAAAGAGAAGATATTTATATGAGAGTGTTCACTAGTGAAAGTATGATCCCTAGGCCTTGTTTCTAAGCACTGAAACACCGTTTGCTATTAGATCTGTTACATGTTTGCTTGCTACTATCTTTATTTCAGTTTGCCTTTAGTATTTTCCACGCCATCAAGTTATCGTCCATCACCGTTACCACTTATAAATATCCATACCACTTGTATTTCACTATCTCTTCACCGAACTAGTGCACCTATACACCTGACAAGTGTATTGGGTGTGTTGGGGACACAAGAGACTTCTTGTATCTTGATTGCAGGATTGCTTGAGAGGGAATACGTTTGACCACTTCCTCCCTGAGTTCGATAAACCTTGGGTGATCCACTTAAGGGAAAACTTGCTGTTGTTCTAGAAACCTCTACACTTGGAGGCCCAACAAGTGTCTACAAGAATATAAGTGCGTAGACATCAAGCTATTTTCTGGCGCTGTTGCCGAGAAGGTAAGGTAAAAGGTATTCAAACCGGAGGATTAAAGAAGAAGAACCTCCCACGGGAAACGCCTATTTTCTGGTGTGAGTGCTCGAAGTTATTCCTTTAGATTCTGCAATTTTGTCTTTTTGTTTCTTGTTTTCACTAGTTAGGCTTAATGGAAAACAACAACAAAATTAGAGATCTTTATAGTATTTATCTTGAGTTAGGACATGAAGTGTTTGAAGAGAAAATTAAAAAACCTATGGAATTTATTTGCATGCTAAAAGCAATGTTGTTAGTATGAATTCTTTAGACACCATTATTGCTAATGCTATGGAAAAGTCTAAGCTTGGGGAAGCTGGTTTTGATGAGAATGATCTTTTTAGTCCCCCAAGCATGGAGGAGAAAATTTACTTTGATGATACTATGCCTCCAATATATGATGATTACAATGATGAGTATGATATTTTCAGTCCACCTACTATTGAGGAGGAAATTAATTATGATTACAACATGCCTCCTATATTTGATGATTATGGTGATGAGAATAATAATGATAGCTAGTTTGTTGAATTTGCTCCCACTATGATTAATAAGAATGACTATGATTAATAAGAAGGACTATGCTTATGTGGAGAGTATTAATTCTTTTATGCATGTGGCTCATGATAAGAATGTTTCTTGTGATAGTTATATTGTTACTTTTATTCATGATGCTACTGAAAGTTATTATGAGAGAGGGAAACATGGTTTTATGCATCTTAATAATATTAAGTTTCCCCTCTTTATGTTGAAAGTCTTGAAGTTGCACTTATTTTGCTTTCCTATGCTTTTTGTTTTGTGCTTTCATGACTTGTTTCTTTAAAAAATTCCTATGCATAGGAAGTGGGTTAGACTTAAATGTGTTTTTAATTTGCTTCTTGATGCTCTCTTTTACTTCAATTCATATTTCTTATGTGAGCATCTTCTCAAACTATCATGCCTAACTTAAAGGCGTTAAAGAAAAGTACTTTTGGGAGATAACCCAAAAGTTTTAGATTAATCTTGGAAGTTATTACCTCTGTAATAACCGCTCCTTATCCTTTTTATTTGCTTTTTGTGCCAAGAGTAACCTCTAATGAGAGAGAAGTAATGATTGGGAAAGTTGCTGTCCCAAAACAGATTTTTGTGCTTCACCGTAAAAATTCATGTAAAATCTCTGTATATCCTTTTGAGACGTGAATTTTTGTGCTTCTGCCACAAGTTGTTATCTAACGTTTGTTAGTTCAACACTTTTTTATTTGAGCAACATAAGGTCTTCGAAAAAATTCATCTTTACCCGTTGGTCTGTTTTGACAGATTTCTGCCATTTTCTGCATTTGCATCTTGTTGGTTCCTTTTTGAGTACTTTTGGGGAACTGAGCTTTTTGAGGGAAGTAATACAGTAGCTAGTGTTCTAATGGAAGTTTATTGGTGTTAGAAATGAACCTTAGGACTTATTATCTTGAGTGCACTAATTTTGCTAATAAAGATTGTGTGAAGTTTTGTATGAAGGAAAAATTTCAGGTGTATAGAAGGAATGAGTAATGAGATGAAGGATGGACTAAAGCTCAAGCTTGGGGATGCCACACGTGTCACCCCAAGAAATATCCAAGAAGTACAAGCGTCAAAGCTTGGGGATGCCCAAGGCATCCCCTTCTTCATCAATAAAAATCCCAGGTTTCTTCCAAACGCTTCATTTTTATTGTTTCATGCATAGTTGTGTTTTTCTTGGAGCGTCTTCTTTTTCATTTTTGTGTTCGTTTTTCGTTTGCTTTGGTTTTCTTAGTTTGCTCAATAAATTGGTTGTAACCCCTCTTTCATACATTGGTTTTCAAATAGTTTGGGTTGGTTTGGAAAAGAGTAGGAAAGTCCATTCTTAAGTGGTAAAGAGAGCTTGTTTTTGACTGTGGCCTATGCTTTGTCATGCCATGCTTGATATTGTTTTAGCTTTATGCTTAGTATTCTTTGCTGTAGCATGACTAGTTATAAACAATTGAGATTGCTTAATGTGCCTTGGATGAATCATGCGTTGTTTTAGCATATTAAAGCATAGTATAGTGGTATTCTCCTTTGATGCTTTATTTGGGTTGACTTGGCGCATGCTCACACCATGTTATGACTATCTCAAGTCACCATAGCCTTTATGATCCTTTAGTTTTCAACTTGTAGTATCACTTTATGCTTTGATCAATGATGTTTTGTCGCTCTGCATGATTATGGCCATTATTGCTCTCTTAGTTTGTCGCTCCCAGTCTTTTGCTAGCCTCCACAACCAAGTATGAGTTCCACTCATGCATCCAACTCCCTAAACCAAGTTATTCCAAAGTGTCCACCATAACTAACTACTAGCTTATGCTATTCCAATTATATTCATGCTTTTGTTTACCTTCCAAATTAAACTTGTTATGAGAAAACTAGTGATTAAAGCTCTCACGAACTTGATGGCACACTTTATTTTTTTGCATTTAATAAACTTGAACCATTGGGTCCTTCTTTGTTGCGTATATTCTTGCGCTTTATAAGTTGAAATTAGCAGAACCATGTATCATGGGGAACGCTTTCAACATTGCACTTGTACTTTGTACCCCGTTGATATCCTGTTCTTTTGCTTATGGATCCCGACGATGTGAAATAAAAGTGGAACTTGTAAGATCATGGAGTTTGTATGTGTGTTAGAGAAATGCCTGGGCCGCTAGCCTAATCCATGCCTAATCATGGTGGAAACTTGCAGCATCACCATAATGAGCACTCTATGAAGCATGCTCAATAAAAACCAATGCAAATAGCAAATAAAAAGATCGCTGAGATGCTCATGGCCTGCTTGCCTTGTCATTTTGATTATGGGAAAGCTCTTGTATCATGTGCAAGTGGTACCCCGTTGGCGGTTCTTTATGATACACATCTACTTACAATGACAATATCTTACTTGTGACTAAAGTTGAGTAGCATGAGGTTCGGTCTTCGTAAGTAAGGGGCATGAGATTTTGGTTTATAACTTGTCAAGCATATCCTCTTAGTTGTGTCACTTTAACCTTAATCACCTTAAAGATGCTTATGATAGGGGCAATGAGAGCTGAAAGCTAACAAGTGCCATAATTTTTGGAAGCTCTTTATGAAACTTGAATCCCTACTTCCTTCTACGAAGGCCTTTCTTCTACTTATATATTGAGTCTCCACCTTCTATCCTTATGCACCTACTTTGAGAGCATAGTGGCCATTCTTAGTTCTATGTGAATTGTCCCAAGACTAGTTGATTGATGCATAACTTGTTATTGCTTGTTTTAAACTATTGTATCTAGTCACTCTTATGAACTTTGAAGGTGTCCTATGCATTTATATTTGCTACTCTATTGAGGGACAAGTTGAATACTATTATGCTATGTTTTCTTTATGTGAAACAAAAAAACGTCTTGCAAAGCATTGTTATTCATGAATCTTTTGTTTGTGCCTTTTCATGTTGCATCATAGTTTTTTCTTATTGCTAGAACTTTGTCTTTCATGTTATGATTGAATTACTTTGATCCCAGCTTTGAATGTTTTACAAATACTTTGATCAAGTCTTTGATGGTGCATGTCACCTCAAAAATTATTCTTTCTTTTTATCAATTACCTACTCGAGGACGAGCACGAGTTAAGCTTGGGGATGTTGATACATTGCAAATGTATCTATAATTTTTGATGTTCCATGCTTGGTTTTACCTACTTTCTTGTGTTTTGTCCACACTTTGGAGTACTTTTCATATGATTTCCTGGACTAACCTATTAACAAGAGCCAAAGTGCCAGCTGCCTATTTTCTGCTGTTTTTGGTTCTAGGAAAGTCAGAAAATGAATATTCTCGGAATTGGACGGGACAAAAGCCAAAGTTGATATTTTCCCGGAAGACTCACGGAGCCAGAAGGAGAGTCGGAGAGGGGCCACAGGGTGGCCACACCACCCCAAGGCGCGGGTCCCCCTAGGTCACGCCAGGGCATGGTGTGGGCCCCCTGTTCGCCCACCGACCTTGCCCTCTGGCCTATAAGAAGCCTCCCGAGGCATAAACCCTAGAGAGTCAAGCCTCCAGCCACAAAAAGTTCCGCAGCGCTGCTGCCACCAAAGGGGAGATTCGGGGGACAGAAAGTCTTTTTTCCGGCACCCTGTCGGGACGGGGAAGTGCCCCCGGAGCCATCTCCATCGACCTCCACCGCCATCTCCATCATCGTTGTTGATTCCCATGATGAGGAGGGAGTAGTTCTCTCTCGAGGCTAAGGGTTCTACCGGTAGCTATGTGTTCATCTCTCTCTATGCATGATCTTATTGAGATCCTGAGCTTGTAATTTATAGATCTAGTTTGCTACTCAAGTGCTTTAATGAATCTCTGCTCTCCCCATGTGTGTGAAAGTGACAGCGTGCTCACCATGGTGGCACTTAGGCTAGAGATTACAAATACTTGTTACGAGTTATATTTGGAGTTAGATGTTTCTATGAAATTGTGGTGTTTCTTGGACTCATCTAGTACTCAAGGTGACAGTATGGGGTTTTCTAGATGGGAAAGACTTACTTTGAGGTGTGCTGCTATAGCCCTACCAACGATTAGAGTGTCCAACCGGAGAGTAGTTAAGAGTAGTATCATAAAGAGAAGATATTTATATGAGAGTGTTCACTAGTGAAAGTATGATCCCTGGGCCTTGTTTCTAAGCACTGAAACACCGTTTGCTATTAGATCTGTTACATGTTTGCTTGCTACTATCTTTATTTCAGTTTGTCTTTAGTCTTTTCCACGCCATCAAGTTATCTTCCATCACCGTTACCACTTATAAATATCCATACCACTTGTATTTCACTATCTCTTCGCCGAACTAGTGCACCTATACACCTGACAAGTGTATTGGGTGTGTTGGGGACAGACTTCTTGTATCTTGATTGTAGGATTGCTTGAGAGGGAATACCTTTGACCACTTTCTCCCTAAGTTCGATAAACCTTGGGTGATCCACTTAAGGGAAAACTTGCTACTGTTCTACAAACCTCTGCATTTGGAGGCCCAACAACTGTCTACAAGAATAGAAGTGCGTAGACATCAACCATGTTATCAAAAGTTTCATGTGTTAGGTAGCTAATAATATTTGACTTCTACATGATGATACAAAGTACAAGGACCAAATATACACCCATACTTTATAGATGTTGATCAAATTTATAATTTTTCTGTGCTTTACCAATTATAATTGTATATAGTGATGATATATCATACGTCTACTATCTGAGTCTCACGTGCAAGGCACGTGCAACTTACTAGTATATGTGGCGCCCCGCTGAAATCACTACCAGAAAATCGCTCGTTGTTTCTACTTTGTGCATCATCATGACATCATCATGCATGTTTATTCATAAAAGTACCTTGCAAAAACCCTATTTTTGTTTTCTAATTAGCCCTCCTTTATTTTTCAAATCATAAAACTAGGTCTCTGGATATTTTATTTGCCTAAAAACTATTTACAAAAGTCTTTTAAAAATAAATAAATAAATAATGTTTGTACCGGGGAGGCAGTCCAGCCGGTCTGACCAGAGGCCCAACCGGCCAGACCGCCTACTACCCGGTTAAACCCAAGCCAAACCCTAGCCCTATCCATCCGTCAGCCACCTACCCCCTCCTTCCTCTTTTTCCCTCCCCCAGCCGCCAACTCCCGCCCACCTGTCTAACTACCAAGCCCCACATGGGCGCGTCCCGCACTCCATCTCCCAACCTGCTCGTCCCCTGGCCACACACCCACGCCACACCCCCACCTGATCCAGTGCCCCACCCCTGGCTGCCCGCTCGCCCCAACCCGCGCAGCACGCGACGCACGCCACCCCGCGTACATACCGCGTCCACCACCCCACGCCCCGCGTGCCGCCTGGCCCACCACGTCGCCCACCCCCTGGCCCCCTGCCCCCACGCGCCTGTCCCCATCCCCACCTCCCTCGCGTACGCCCCTAGCTCCCTCACCTACCCCGCGTCTTCCACGGATCCCGCTGCTCTCCCTCTCTACAGCGTGCGCAATGCCACCGCCGTGAGCTCGCCTGCCTCCCCCACCTTCCTCCCCAGGGCCCTGCTCGTCCTTCTCCTCCTGGGGCCCTCCTCGTCACCCTCTCCTTCCTCGCCCGCATCTCACCACCGCCGCCGCCCGGGCCTCACGGCCGCCAACTGCGGCCCTGGCCGTGCCCGAGCTCGCCCCGCACCTGGCTCCGGATGCCACCGCAGAGCCGCGACCGCCGTCCTCCCCTTTGCCCACCTTCCACGCTCTGTGCCGCCACCTTCGCCGGTACCGGATGCCACCGTCGTCCAGCTCATCTCGAGCCACCTCCCCGCCACCTCGAGGCCTCCACCAGGCCCTCCTCTACAAACTCCCAGAGCCGCCGGCGCCTCCGACCGCTCGCCATCAACCTCCAGCCGCCGCCGCCGACTTCGGCCTCCACCTCGAGGTCCGGCTTGGCGCCTACCCTGCAGGGTCCCATGCGTGCCGCCGCCTGTGCCCCTCTGCTTCCGCCTGCCACAAGCCGCGTAGCACCTCCTTCCCTGCTACTCCGACGCCAAGACCACCTGTTGCCCGGTCGTGATGATGTTGTGGTGGTTTTTGTCTGTCACCATTCGTTAATCTTCAGTTGCTTCCTGCAGGTTGTTGCTTGTCTAGACACGCGTGTCCCTCATGAGATCGCCCTGACCAGTCAAGTTTCGCCAAGCCGCTTCAGTAGTCAACCTCCGTCCCCGATGATGTGTTTCCAATGCCTACCAAGATCGTCCACGAGACCAACGTCCGAGGACCTCCGCCAGCCCAAATCGGATCAGTGCCAATTCAAGATTACCATAAAAGAACCAAGTAGGAACCCGAACACTGCAACCCAAGTCTGGTGCCCACAAATGAAGTCGGAACCACCATGACCTTCATCGCGGACCGACAAGATCTCCAATCAGAATCCGAGGACACCGAGACCCTGGACGACAAGTTCTCCTTCCTGGAAGCGTTGACGCCGGTGCGACAAGACCTCCTTCCCGCACTGATGCCCGACGACCGGATGCCCAGTTTGCCAAGAAACCGGACGCCAAGGTCACCTACACGGAACATCGAATTCTCCACCTTGAACGCCAAGACCGTCTACATGGACCCGAACCCCCCAGAACCCAAGATCGCCGAACCCAGATGTGTGACCCTAAGCCCCTATTTTTATAATATGACATTATCAACTGTCGCATATTAAATTGTTCATGCATGCATACCTGTCTGTGGTTTGGGGGCATTATGTCGATTCACCTCATAATTAAATATGGAGTGTTTATGCGGGATATCTTTGTCTTATTCCCGACTCCATTTAAATTTGTGTAGTGAACCGATGCCATGTTTTGCCTTGTTAAGACAACATTTAAATTGCGGGGTAACTAAACAGCATGAACCACTTAATTAATTGTCGGGACCCCGGTTCCGCTTAATACTGCCTAATTGCACCGCATCTGCATCATATCATAATCATGTCGGATCTTCTGTCGTAGTATTAAATATTGCATCCGGTGTTTCTTCTAGTGTTTGCTTCTTCGCGGATTAGGCCGATGAGTGGATGCGAGAATCGACAAGTTCTCCGGATATGAACCTTCGGCAGTGTTTCCCAGGCGAGCATCTCTCCCCCTTTCTACCTATTTTGCATTTATAGTCTTTATTTCCTCCTATTGATCTATTGCTATCTGTGTCGCGATGCTATAGTTTTCGTGCACCAGTTATATCCCGTGCAGCCTCTATATGGCCTTGGACACCTCCTATTACCTATGCTTGGTAGATAGCTGGCCTTGTGAGTTGTAGTTGCTTGCTTAGGTGCGATCTCGTGTTGTCAAGTACCACAGTTGACGGAATGCTGGCAGATGTTTAATGGTGGAGATGATCATGACTTTAAATACAACTATTAAATTGCTAGATATAACTAATGCAGAGGCATCGGTGGGCAATAAATGCTATTTGATTCGTCCACACTCACTTGTGTCCCGTAGGACCCCGAGTACTTGATACCTGTTCCTTGACTATTCGCACTATCCACATCCGGGAGACTCTATGAATCCCCCTTAGCTAGAGCTGTATTCATGTCTTATTTCTTGGGGCCACAAGTAGTTTGGGGCTTTATTACTATCCTGTACTTATGCCATGCTTACTGTTTTATTTTCGGTTGTGCGTGGACCACCTGTACTATTTAGGATTGTGGAATGTTTTCGCGGTATCGACAAGCCCAGTCACACTTTCGGGTTCCCAGACGTTTACAGCCATTGTGACAAACCCTGGGTCCGTCTCAGAGCCGGCCAACTTCGTTGCGGGTAGCTTAGTGGGGTGGCCCCCTGAAATATTTTATGAATCCTGTGATTGCTTTGTCGTGAAAGCCTCGTTGGGTTTTGAGTTGGTTTTTCCGAGGTTGATCGAGTGTGTGTTGCTATTTGTGCACCCCTGCAGGGTAAAACTTTATGAAAGCCATGTCCGCGGTTATGGACGACTTGGGGCAAAGTATCTCGATCATAGACAAGCATAACTAAAGTAGTGCTATAAACTTGACTTAATATATGACTAGTAATCAGATTCAACTATCACGGAATGGATATTAAAAATGCCAACAACTAGGGGATCTGTGGTGATCTGTGTCATACTATACCTGCCTAGTAAGTATTGCAACTTCAATTGAATATGATAAAAGTGCCAACAATTGCTGGGTTTTGGGATTCCTCAAGACAATTATATCTGACTAGTAAATGGTCCAACTAAAACGGAATGGTGATTAAAACTATCCACTACTTATGTTATCAGGATGACTCATGCTATCTATATCTGACTAGTAAGTGCTTCAACCATAATCGAATGAATAAAACTGCCAACTGTGTGAGTTCCTCGGTTTGACTTCCTCGTTTGGTCTCGAGGGGGAATACCAAGATGGGAATGATTGGTGTTAGTCTCAGGTTGGATTCGAATAGGTCTTTCTTATCCCTCTCTAATAGCCGATAGTTGTATTGAGTCTCTATAGGTTGTTTAGTGCATGCTTCGCTGCCGCTTCAGTCCACCATACCTATGTAGGCGAGAGCCGCCGAATTCTAGCCTCGCCGTGTACTGGCCTCAGTACTGACGCTCCTCTTTTTCCTTTTCCCTTTGTCGGCACCCCTTTTGTTTTAGCAGGTTTGAGATCAACGTCGCTAGAAGGGTTACCCTTCAAGCTTGGCCTGGGCAGGGTTATGGACGCCATTGGTTATTCTTCAGGGCTCTTAGCCCCATTTGCATCTTGTCCCTAGTCGGACGCTCTATCGTTTTGAAGGTGATTTGGATCTTTGTATAGTATATCTGTATTCTTGACTCATGGAGTCTTTGTTGTATATATATGTTTTGTGGGTCCCATTGAGGATTGTTGTGTAATGGTATTACTTCGTTTTCCACCCGCACGAAAGTGCCTGGTGGGCGTCTTTGAATCGTTTCTATGCGGGTTTGGCGGAAAGGGTTAAAACTTGCATAGGGCCGATTCGAGGGTGTTACAGAGTGGTATCAGAGCGCAGCAGTTGCGATACCCCACAAGTCCAGCCTGTAGGATAACCAAGCTAACGACCGAAGTAGAGTGTTAAAACTATTTTGCAAAATCGGTTGGATAGATCTGATTAGGTCTGCTTTTACTCCTTACCCCTCTGCTATTCTCCTCTTACCTCTGCGTGTTTCGATTCTCTCTCTTATCTTTTCTTCGAGTCCAGGATTTCCCGTGGTTGGGTTTCTATCGTACCTTCAGGGTTTCGCTTCCTCCCTTTATAACGGTGGTTCTACAATCATCAATCTCCTTCTCGGTTGTTGTACCTTCATCCAATCTTTTGTCCTTGAACTCTTTATCTGTATGTGCCCCTTGACAAATATCTGTATCGTTGGAAAGCATATGAGAAGGATGAGCATTGGTGAAGTTGGAGTATACCTTGAGCATGTGTTGTTCATGCCAATGGAACCATTGTAATACCTGATCATTGTGTCTTTTAGTACGATGTTTATTTGTATCTTCCGGTGGTCCCCAATGCGACGACATCATCTATGCCAGATCCGATGAAGATCCTGCATCACCCCTCTTGTTCTGAACACCGCTTGTGAAGATCTTCAGTCTAAATCCCGAGAGTTGGTTGCACGATTATGTGATTCATTTACAGAAGGATGCTTTGAGTACGGGATGGACTGATCACCCTACCCGCCTCTCACTGTGCACTTTTGTACATCGAATCGGTGGGTTAAGCAATTTTACTCCATCCACGGAAGCTAGAGGTGGCTTTATGTGTTGATACCTCTACCTTCGCCCTTTGTTTTCGGAGTGTTCTCTCGACCATCACGGACAATGACCCCTAGTTAGTGGTGTCGCGAGGATCGACATGAAGCGTGAAGATTCAGATCGCCGACCTTCTTTCCGGTACCATGAGGAGGATCTCGAGGGCGAGATCCCTTATTAGTGGTGTCGAATTGTGGCGCCCCGCTAAAATCACTACTAGAAAATCGCTCGTTGTTTCTACTTTGTGCATCATCATGACATCATCATGCATGTTTGTTCATAAAAGTACCTTGCAAAAACCCTATTTTTGTTTTCTAATTAGCTCTCCTTTATTTTTCAAATCATAAAACCAGGTCTTCCTGGATATTTTATTTGCCTAAAAACTATTTACAAAAGTATTTTAAAAATAAATAAATAATGTTTGTACCGGGGAGGCAGTCCAGCCGGTCTGACCAGAGGCCCAACCGGCCAGACCGCCTACTACCCGGTTAAACCCAAGCCAAACCCTAGCCCCATCCATCTGCGAGCCACCTACCCCCTCCTTCCCCTTTTTCCCTCCCCCAGTCGCCAACTCCCGCTCACCTGTCCATCGACCAAGCCCCACCTGGGCGCGTCCCCCACTCCATCTCCCCACCTGCCCGTCCCCTGGCCGCACACCCACGCCACACCCCCACCTGATCCCGTGGCCCACCCATGGCTGCCCGCTCGCCCCAACCCGCGCAGCATGCGACGCACGCCACCCGGCGTGCAGACCGCGTCCACCACCCCACACCCCGCGTGCCGCCTGGCCCACCACGTCGCCCACCCCCTGGCCCCGCGCCCCCACGCGTCTGGCCCTATCCCCACCTCCCTCGCGTACGCCCTTGGCTCCCTCACCTACCCCGCGTCTTCCCCGGATCCCGCTGCTCTCCCTCTCTACCGCGTGCGCAACGCCACCGTCGCGAGCTCGCCTGCCTCCCCCACCTTCCTCGCCAGGGCCCTGCTCGTCCTTCTCCTCCAGGGGCCCTCCTCGTGGCCCTCTCCTTCCTCGCTTGCATCTCACCACCCCGCCGCCGCCCGGGCCTCACGGCTGCCAACTGCGGCCCTGGCCGTGCCCGAGCTCGCCCCGCACCTCGCTCCGGATGCCACCGTAGAGCCGCGACCGGCGTCCTCCCCTTTGCCCTCCTTCCACGCTCTGTGCCGCCACCTTCGCCGGTACCGGATGCCGCCGTCGCCCAGCTCCTCTCGAGCCACCTCCCCGTCGTCTCAAGGCCTCCACCAGGCCCTCCTCTACAACCTCCCCGAGCCGCCGGCGCCTCCGACCGCTCGTCATCAACCTCCAGCCGCCGCCGCCGACTTCCGCCTCCACCTCGAGGTCCGGCTTGGCCCCTACCCTGCAGGGTCCCATGCGTGCCGCCGCCTGCGCCCCTCTGCTTCCACCTACCACAAGCCGTGCAGCACGTCCTTCCCTGCTACTCTGACGCCAAGACCACCGGTTGCCCGGTCGTGATGATGTTGTGGTGGTTTTTGTCTGTCACCGTTCGTTAATCTTCAGTTGCTTCCTGCAGTTTGTCGCTTGTCTAGACACGCGTGTCCCTCATGAGATCGCCCGGACCAGTCAAGTTTCGCCAAGCCGCTTCAGTAGTCCACCTCCATCCCCGATGATGTGTTTCCGATGCCTACCAAGATCGTCTACGAGACCGACGTCCGAGGACCTCCGCCAGCCCAAACCGGATCAGTGGCAATTCAAGATTACCATAAAAGAACCAAGCAGGAACCCGAACACTGCAACCCGAGTCCGGCGCCGACAAATGAAGTCGGAACCACCAAGACCTTCGTCACGGACCGACAAGATCTCCAATCGGAATCCGAGGATGCCGAGACCCTGGACGACAAATTCTCCTTCCGGGAGGCGTTGACGCCGGTACGACAAGACCTCCTTCCCGAACCGATTCCCTAGGACCGGACGCCAAGTTCGCCAAGAAACTGGACGCCAAGGTCGCCTACACGGAACGTCGAGTTATCCACCTTGAACGCCAAGACCGTCTACACGGACCCGAACCCCCCAGAACCCAAGATCGCCGAACCCAGATGTGTGACCCTAAGCCCCTATTTGTATAATATGACATTATCAACTGTCGCATATTAAATTGTTCATGCCTGCATACCTGTCTGTGGTTTGGGGGCATTATGCCGATTCACCTCATAATTAAATATGGAGTGTTTATGCGGGATATCTTTGTCTTATTCCGGACTCCATTTAAACTTGTGTAGCGAACCGATGCCATGTTTTGCCTTGTTAAGACAACATTTAAATTGCAGGGTAACTAAACAGCATGAACCACTTAATTAATTGTCGGGACCCCGGTTCCGCTTAATACTGCCTAATTGCACCGCATCTGCATCATATCATAATCATGTCGGATCTTCTGTCGTAGTATTAAATATTGCATCCGGTGTTTCTTCTAGTGTTTGCTTCTTCGCGGATTAGGCCGATGAGTGGATGCGAGAATCGACAAGTTCTCCGGATATGAACCTTCGGCAGTGTTTCCCAGGCGAGCATCTCTCCCCCTTTCTACCTATTTTGCATTTATAGTCTTTATTTCCTCCTATTGATCTATTGCTATCTGTGTCGCGATGCTATAGTTTTCGTGCACCAGTTATATCCCGTGCAGCCTCTATATGGCCTTGGACACCTCCTATTACCTATGCTTGGTAGATAGCTGGCCTTGTGAGTTGTAGTTGCTTGCTTAGGTACGATCTCGTGTTGTCAAGTACCACAGTTGATGGAATGCTGGCAGATGTTTAATGGTGGAGATGATCATGACTTTAAATACAACTATTAAATTGCTAGATATAACTAATGCAGAGGCATCGGTGGGCAATAAATACTATTTGATTCGTCCACACTCACTTGTGTCCCGTAGGACCCCGAGTACTTGATACCTGTTCCTTGACTATTCGCACTATCCACATCCGGGAGACTCTATGAATCCCCCTTAGCTAGAGCTGTATTCATGTCTTATTTCTTGGGGCCACAAGTAGTTTGGGGCTTTATTACTATCCTGTACTTATGCCATGCTTACTGTTTTATTTTCGATTGTGCGTGGACCACCTGTACTATTTACGATCGTGGAATGTTTTCGCGGTATCGACAAGCCCAGTCACACTTTCGGGTTCCCAGACGTTTACAGCCATTGTGACAAACCCTGGGTCCGTCTCAGAGCCGGCCAACTTCGTTGCGGGTAGCTTAGTAGGGTGGCCCCCTGAAATATTTGATGAATCCTGTGATTGCTTTGTCGTGAAAGCCTCGTTGGGTTTTGAGTTGGTTTTTCCGAGGTTGATCGAGTGTGTGTTGCTATTTGTGCACCCCTGCAGGGTAAAACTTTCTGAAAGCCGTGTCAGCAGTTATGGACGACTTAGGGCACAGTATCTCGATCATAGACAAGCATAACTAAAGTAGTGTTATAAACTTGACTTAATATATGACTAGTAATCAGATTCAACTATCACGGAATGGATATTAAAAATGCCAACAACTGGGCGGTCTGTGGTGATCTGTGTCATACTATACCTGCCTAGTAAGTATTGCAACTCCAATGGAATGTGATAAAAGTGCCAACAATTGCTGGGTTTTGGGATTCCTCGGGACAATTATATCTAACTAGTAAATGTTCCAACTACAACGAAATGGTGATTAAAACCGCCCACTACTTATGTTATCAGGATGACTCATGCTATCTATATCTGACTAGTAAGTGCTTCAACCATAATCGAATGAATAAAATTGCCAACTGTGTGAGTTCCTCGGTTTGACTTCCTCGTTTGGTCTCGAGAGGGAATACTAGGATGGGTATGATTGGTGTTAGTCTCAGGTTGGATTCGATTAGGTCTTTCTTATCCCTCTCTAATAGCCGATAGTTGTATTGAGTCTCTATAGGTTGTTTAGTGCATGCTTCGCTGCCGCTTCAGTCCACCATACCTATGTAGGCGAGAGCCGCCGAATTCTAGCCTCGTCGTGTACTAGCCTCAGTACTGACGCTCCTCTTTTTCCTTTGCCCTTTGTTGGCACCCCTTTTGTTTTAGCAGGTTTGAGATCAATGTCGTTAGCAGGGTTACCCTTCCAGCTTGGCCTGGGCAGGGTTATGGACGCCATTGGTTATTCCTCAGGGCTCTTAGCCCCATTTGCATCTTGTCCGTAGTCGGACGCTCTGTCGTTTTCAAGGTGATTTGGATCTTTGTATAGTATATCTGTATTCTTGAATCATGGAGTCATTGTTGTATATATATGTTCTGTGGGTCCCATTGAGGACTGTTGTGTAATGGTATTACTTCGGTTTCCACCCGCATGAAAGTGCCTGGTGGGCGTCCTTGAATCGTTTCTATGCGGGTTTGGCGGAAAGGGCTAAAACTTGCATAGGGCCGATTCGAGGGTGTTACAGTATATAGAGTGGACCAACATGTTGTACTAACAATTCCTATGTTTTATGAGTTTTCAAACTTCCTAGATAATTCCGCCACTTGAATGACTCTATGTAGATTCATGAAAATTAGGTCAAATTTGAACTACAAGTAAATTGTAGGTTGCTTTGAAAGTTTTAAGAAAATGCTTTTGGAGGCACCTATCGGACAGTCAATTAATATACTCCGTATCAGAAACCACAGAGAGTTTTGACAAGAGGTTCAACTTCTTCCTAAGATTTTGCATCTTGACAAACTTGAGCTACAAGTATGCGTAGAAACTTGTCTTGAATTAAATGTCTTTTCAGAGTTAATTAATGAAAAAAGAAAGTGACGTAATAACTTAGCTAGTTACCATAACATCACACATACCAAGACTAGTAGTATATGTGATTCTACTCCCTTCGTTCAGAAATATAAGGCGCTTTAGCTTTATGAGATGAATGTATCTAGACACCTTTTAGTGTATAGATTCACTCTTAACCTCTACGAATCCATACACTAAAAGACGTCTAGATACATTCGATTCACAAAGCTAAAATGTCTTATATTTCTAAACGGGGGGAGTACAACCTAATTAATTAGGCCTTTGCGTGACACTACACACATGTTGTTACCCACTATGATGAAGGTACATTTGAAAGTTACTAGAGTAGTCTTAGTTATTTAGCACTATGTGACCATCCTAAATCAGAACGGAGGTGTACGTACTGTATGCCTTAAAGGCACTTGTTCCGCTGTGCTTCAAGTTATTCACCACTCGTGTTAGCTCTCACTGGTCAGACGGATAAAGCCACTGACTTGTTGATTTGGTACTGTATATCATCGATCTTCTTCCGTCACTAACATAGAATAAATTGTTCTGCCGCTTCCAGGCGCGTGCTTTCGTGGAGCTACAACCAGTAGCTCGGAAAACAACTACTCCCGCGCGGCGCTCAAGCAATTGCGACCGCCCGTTCATAATGAACGGGAAGCATTAGACAATGGATATTCTTTTGGTGGCTGGTTGATTTTTCTGAGAGACTGTTGACTTTTTTCTTTATTGAACTGAGAGATGTTCGATTTTGGCTCCGGTAACGGGGGCGCAGAGGCCAACAGGGGAGAGGAAATTGGCGGTGTGGCAGGCAAGCTTATTTGAGGTGGCAGCGTGTGGGTGTACAGATGGTACTGCCGTACTGGTAGCCCATTTTGTGAGCATTTTGTTGTTGTACTACACAAGAGTTAGAGAGTAGTAGTATTCTAGTTTTGGTTCCTTAATTACCGGTGGAACCTTTATGTGTTTATTAGTTATAGTAGCAGTAGTACAGTAGTACTTGTTCCAAATGTGACTGCACAAGATGATGAATGTAGAAGATCCAAGGATTATTACGTTCGGCAAGAGGAGTTCCGAGTATACTCCAAACCTTCTCTCTGCCATGACCATTTATTTGAGAGGACAGTACAGCTCCATCCTGTGCTAGGCTAGCTTATGATGTACTACTCCTAGAAAGTCCTGACCTATTTACTCGATAGGCACTAGGAAACACAGAGAAGAGAGAAAAACCACGCTCGGTAGGCAGTACGATTTCAATCGATTTATTCTATTTTCCTTTGCTCTCCGTCCTCTTCCTCTCCATCTTCTCGCTGATCCCCACTCGCCCATCTTTAGCACACGCCAACACCACCATGCCGCTTTTGGAGCATCTCCGTAGCCCAGTTCGATAGGCACTGTAGATTTAGTAGAGAGAAAGAAGGCACGCTTGGTTTTATTTCATTCTGTATTTCTCTTTGCCTAGATCTCCATCCTCACTTCACCTCCAGTGTCCCGGCGACGACCATTACCACTCGCACACCAATACAGGCACGTGCCGACACCGCCATGCCGCTTGTTGGGGGGATACCGCCGGGTAGGGTCACGCCGGGTATAAAGGCTGAGGTACGGCGAGGTCAAAGCAAGTGTTGGCCGAGTCACCTTAAGGCAGGCCGAATCACGGAGTAACCCGGACCGGAGGATGTCCGCCTAACTGAGTTCCGGCCGACCTATGTCGTATGCCGGCAGGATGTATCTAACTTGTATGCAGGTACAGGTGTGGCCGGATTAACCAGGCATGATCCGGGTTATATCAGGCTTGCAGGAGAAGGAAGGTATCTCGCTAGTCAAAAGGAGGTCACTGTGCACTGGAACGTGAGTGAAGCGGACAGAGGCTAGGACCACCGAGGCGTGGCCGACAAGGGTGACGTTGCCAGTGTCGGATGACGCTGGCGCCGCAGAGGCTCACGTAGCCTCTGCATTGGCTTACGATGGGGAAAAGTGACCCGGTCGGTTTACTATTTTGGGAAGAGGCATATTCCCTGGAATATGCCTCCACGTATGCCCTAAACGGAGACCTAGCCACCCCTATATAAGGTAGAGAGGGTTGAGTTTTACTTGGTTGGTTCTTGGTTCCTGAGAGCTAGTTAGTGGTGAGAGTAAGAGAGTCCCTTCTTCCTCCTCTCCCCAATACGGCTCAAGGAGCAATTGTAACCTTGGAAACCCATTGAATACAAAGCAACTGTGTGTGGAATCACCACACTATCCCTCCCTGGATTCCTCTAGTGCATATTGTCCCCACCTTTAGCCTATCCATAGCATCTGCCGTGACACCACCACAACAGTTGGCGCCCACCGTGGGGCAGAATATGAAGCACTTGTGCATGGGCTCAAAGTGGCAAAAGAAGTTGGAATACGTCGAATCCAATGCTTCGGAGATTCGGATCTCGTCGTTCAGCAAGTCTCCGGACAATGGGATGCTTTGGATGCAAATATGGCATTGTACATATTTTATGTGCAGAAGATATCGGGATACTTCGAGGGATGCGAATTTCATCATATACCTCGGGTGGAAAATGAGGCTGCCGACGTATTGTCGAAGCTCGGATCAACCCGACAAGCAATTCCGCCAGGGGTAGTGCTAGAGCACCTCAGAAAACCGTCTATCAGGCCATCCCCAGAGTCCGAGTCAATTTATATCCTGGCAAATCTGGAATGGGAAGCTGTGCCCATGGACACTGACGTGAGAAGTAGTTTACGAAACCCGGGGTTTGCTTCGCAAGACCTGGGGACTGCGTAGCATGATCCGGCTGAGGTTATGTCGGTGGATCGGATGGAAATTGATGAGGATGTGTTTCCAGTGCAAGCTATACCAGCTTGGGCACTGCCCATATTTCAATTCCTGAAGGATGGAACTTTGCCCAGTGAGGAAGTGCTCTCAAGGAAAACTCAGAGGAGGGCAAAGGCATACACGATCATCAATTCTGAGCTATACAAGAGGAGTGTGACAATTGTTCTCCAACGATGTGTTGACCCGGAAGAAGGGCTTGACATCCTCCGAGATATACATCAAGGGGAATGTGGGCATCACGCCTCATCCAGAGCCTTGATAGCAAAAGCTTTCCGTCATGGGTTTTACTAGCCAAGTGCCTTGGAACAAGCAGAGGATCTGGTAAGAAAGTGCAATGGTTGTCAAAGATATGCTACCAAGACACATATGCCAATGTCGGAGCTCAAGACCATACCAATTACCTGGCCATTTGTCGTATGGTGTTCGGATATGGTTGGCCCATTTAAACTAGCAAGAGGGAACATGGCCCACATCTTGGTCATGGTTGACAAGTTCACAAAATGGATTGAGGTGAAGCCAATAAGAAAATGTGATGGAGCTACCGCCATGACATTCCTCAAGGATATCATCTTGATATACGGTTATTCTCACCGTATCATAACAGATAATGGCACAAATTTCGCTGAAGGAGCATTTGCGCGATTCTGCCGGGATAAGAAGATCCGGCTGGACGTTGCCTCGGTAGCCCACCCCGCAGCGAACGGACAAGTGGAGAGATCCAACGGATTAATATTATCTGGGATAAAACCCCGGCTCATTGAGCCGCTGTAAAGATCAGCGGGGTGCTGGATAGAAGAACTACCAGCTGTACTATGGAGTCTAAGAACAACTCCGAATCGATCAACAGGCTATACACCATTCTTTCTGGTATATGGGGCAGAAGTTGTATTACCAGCCGACATAGAGCATGATTCCCCTAGGGTCACCCAATACACAGAAGCCGAAGTGCAAGAAGCCCGGCAAAATGATGTTGATCTGCTGGAATAAGCGAGATAATTGGCATTGTCCAGATCCACCATATATCAGCAAAATCTTTGACGCTACCATAGCCGGAAAGTAAACCCCCGAATCTTCTGGGAAGGTGATCTGGTACTCCGGTTGGTACAACGTACTGCTGGCATGCACAAGTTATCCCCCCCATGGGAAGGGTCATTCACTGTGAGCAAAGCATTTCACAATGATTCTTATTATCTCATCGATGCAAAACCACAAGAGAAGAACAAGGCGGACAGGTCCGGCGAGGAATCTAAGCGTCCATGGAATGTAGCTCTACTTCGTCCGTTCTACACTTAATAAAGAAGTGTGTGTATCCGAGTCTCTCATACGTCGGTATGTATGCCGGCAATGAGCTTATCAATGAAATGGTGGCACCTCGAGCAGTAACTCGGGGACTGCCTTAATAATGTTTGTTGTCTTCTGTACTTGTTATAATTTTTATGTCGGCTGGGTTAAGTTGCTTCTACCTAAGACAGATTAGTAGTGTGTGAGCACCAAAAAACTCAACTCTTCGACTTGCTGCTGTCCAACAAGATTTGGCTTCATGGCGAGCAAGAGAACAAGTTTGGAATTGCGTAGCACACGAAAAATGACTAAGGGAAAGAACGTAATCGAGCCAACATTTGTTATTTGGACTAACTTTGTGTTTACCTTGTTTTTGCTATGTTGAATTATTTTGAGCTAGTCCTAAAGTTTCTAAGTATTGTTAAGTCAATTTTTTAAACTCGGACTAGTAAGTTATAAAACCGAACCAAGGTAGACACGATCCGAGCCGAGCCAAGAAATTGGAGAAACAAGAAAACGAAACTCGGGGACTACGCGCAAGTTAATTCGGCACGAGCAACTCAGTAGCAAAATATGATCAGTGTGCTTAATACATTTGCACCCGGCATACCGGGGATCTGATAATCTTCAAAGTGTTTGTTATCAAGGAGCAACAGGAGGAGGTAACTCGGCACAAGCAGGTGGAACTCCGGCCTTGGCTTCAGCATTATCTTCATATTCTTTGACGTTCGAGGCTTCGTCCTCATCATCTTCACCCGAACCATCTTCGACGTATTCGTCGTCAACAGCGTCAAGGAAGCTTGGTCCTTTGTTCCATTGATGGATGGGGGCATACTAAATGAGGTTATGGGCGCAAGCTTTGCGCCGAGCTATCCAATCCGGGTCATTGGACCACCTTGATCCAGTGCGCATGCGCTCGAGAAGATTGAGATTTATTTTCTCATACCATGTGAGCACGTAGTGGAGGACGGTTTCAGCTCCGGCACGTCCGGCGGATTCCCTCTAGAGGTCAAGTTGGGTCTCGCACTCCATTAACTTGTTGATTAGAGCAGTGAAACCCTCTGGAGTGTCTTCACCAGGCGAAAGGGCATTGAAGATCCGGACTGCTGCGTTTAGGATATCCTTGCCGTAGTTCTTCATGATTTCAACTCGAGAGGACAAGTTGACTATCAGATCCTCCAGATCAAGAGGAATGGTGCCAGGACCAGATGGAGTACCTCTCTGCTGGTGGAACTTGGTAACGGCATTGGATGCAATGGCATCACCCTCCGGAAATTTGTCTGGAAAAACAAGACAAGTGAAATAAGTGAAGGAGGTTGACCCGGAGAGATCCATGCCGGCTGAAGAAAAAGAACTTACGAGAAATATGGATGTGGATCTGGATCAGCTCCTTGGTGCAGTTGTCACGCCTCTTCCGGAGTTGCACAAGTTCTTGATCTTTGGCAATTTGGAGGTTGAGACGTTCTCGCTCTTCAGTAAAGTCTTGGCCAGCCTTGTCTATCTCGGCTTTGTGGAGCGCCTTGAGCTTTTCCATTTCTGCCTTGAGCTTGGCAATCTCACCATCCTTGGTCCAGAGGAGGGCGAGCTCATCATCCTTCTTCTTGAGTTCGGCCTGATGTTGCCCTGCTTGTTCGAGAAAATGCAGCATCATATCAGGCACGGGCACACTATCTTCAAGAGATGCTGAAATAGTTTATTGACCCGGCATAGCCGAGGTATGAATATCTGTCGAGCCAAGAAGAAAAGGAGAGAGGGAGCAGAAGGAGACTAAGCGAAACGGACTTACCTTTTATCTGATCCAAGTTCTTCCGCATGATGGTGTTCTCAGCTTCCACTTCAGCTGCGCAATCCAAATGATGAATTAGTTCGGGGGGAAAACAAAGAAAGATGGGGAAAAAGCTATGGAGAAAACTTACCCCTTTTCTTGAACTCAACGAGATGTGTAGAATGTTTCGAGCGCAGCGCCTTATGTGTGTCCAAGAGGCGTTGAAATTCAGCGCTCCAGCGATTGGTGGTAACTTTTGAAAAGAAAAGTTGACTTGATCATGTGCATATTCGAAGTGTACAAAATCTGGGCCAAGTGGAACTTAACCCGGCTCTAGGTGTGTGCATATTCGAAGTGTACAAAATCCGGGCCAAGTGGAACTTAACCCGGCTCTAGGTGTGTGCATATTCGAAGTGTACAAAATCCGGGCCAAGTGGAACTTAACCTGGCTCTAGGTGTGTGCATATTCGAAGTATACAAAATCCGGGCCAAGTGGAACTTAACCCGGCTCTAGGTGTGTGCATATTCAAAGTGTACAAAATCCGGGCCAAGTGGAACTTAACCCGGCTCTAGGTGTGTGCATATTCGAAGTGTACAAAATCCGGGCCAAGTGGAACTTAACCCGGCTCTAGGTGTGTGCATATTCGAAGTGTACAAAATCTGGGCCAAGTGGAACTTAACCTGGCTCTAGGTGTGTGCATATTCGAAATGTACAAAATCCGGGCCAAGTGGAACTTAACCCGGCTCTAGGTGTGCGCATATCCGAAATTACTAAGGTGTTACGCTAATTCTCTAAGGAGCATCCGGCCGAGTAACAAGTTACTCCCTAGAGGCTCGGGGACTAATGGTTATATCACTAATGTTTGGTACTTGTTAAAGAAAAGATAAAGTAGTGTACCTCCATCATCCGGCCGGCAAGGTTGATAGCCTTAGCGGCTGTGTTCATCTGCGCGGCAAAACTCGGCAGGCCCAAATTTCTCCAGGAGATCGTCGTTATGGATGAACTCTGCCTTGTTCCAGTTATTGACAAACTCGATCAAGGCCGGAGGATAGCGTTCTCCGCTAAGCATATGGGGCGCAATTAAACCCTTGGCATGGGCCTCCCTCCTCTCAATTTGGGCAGCAACGGGGCTGGTGTGCAACGCAAGTTGCATGCTAGCTGACTCGGGGGCAACATCCTTCTTCGGAGGGGTCTTCTACGGAAGCATGGACGCGAGCGTGCGCTGTCCAGCCTCGATAGATGCTGCCCTGGCGGCGTCAGAAGCTTTCTTGCCCTTGGGCTGCTGATGAGAAGTTGAGGTTTAGGTTGCGGATTTGCCCTTGGGCACAACCTTGGTGCTAGCCTTGGTGCTAGTTGTGCCTTCTCACCGAATCTTGGAAGACTCGGACGATGCAGAAAGAGTTGGTGCTGCTGGCACTTGTGCTGCTGGGGTTGATGTTGGTCTTGGCGGGGGTGCTGTAGGTACCTCGGTGGTGGCTGGTTGCGGCTAAGCCGAAGAGGAGCTGGGAGCAACCGCAGCCTCGGTAGAACCGCTTCCCCCTACTCCGAGGTTGCCCTCCTCTTAACGAGGTAGGCTAAAACCCGGAGCAGCCGTTGAATCGTCGCCACGAGGGGGAGAAGGGCTATGCCGGAGGGGCGAGGCGATGCTTGATCCGCTCTGAGAGACTTCCACCATAGCCCTGCCAAATCAAATGACGAATAATAAGTTACAACAGAAGAAAAGCGTGAACCAAAGGGTTGGACAGAGAGAAAAGTAACTTACTCATCCGAGGTCAATGGCTCCTTGGGCTTCCGAGCCCTCCGAGTTATGGCCTTAGTGGTAAGCTTGGTGGCGGCTTTGTCTGCGGACTTCTTTTGCCTCTTGGTTGGCTTGGGAGGCCTGGAAGAAGAAGCAGAAGCAGCTCCCCTTTTCTTGGACGCAACCGGGACAGGCTCGCCCATGGCGAGAGGAGGATCTTCATGAATCTGCCCACCCGAGTTACCTGATGCCGGAAAGGCGTAAGAAAGGGGGACAGCGTCAAATGCTTCCATCACCTCAACATCGGAATCATCTTCATCGTCAGGCCAATATCTAATGGAAGAGAATTTACCGGTGTGTCGCTTGGTCGAGTCGGGGAGTGGCAGGAACATTTCATGATCCGGCTCCTCCTCGTCCAGGGCATCTCGGTCCTTCGCCCATTTGAGCGAAGGCTCGGCGCCATCTTCGAGAGTTTGCTGAAGAAACAGCTAAGAGAGAAATAAAAAAAGATCAAATAAATAACATACTCCGACATAGAATATAACTCGGAAAGAGATTGGAACACGAAAATTACCACAGGAGGAGGCCTGTCCCGGCAGAAATGTTCAATTCCCCACTCCCAATCGGTGGAGAAGTTTTTGTCAGTAGTAAAGAGGGCCTTGACCCGGCAAAATATCTCGGTATTACTCAGTTCAAATGAGGAAGTCCGGTTGGGGTCAAGTCGCCAGCTCATATGGCACAGCTTGTGTGTGCGTTTCTGGAGAGGGGAGATCCGGTTGCGGACGAAAGTGATCGTTGCATCCTCGTTGCGCATCTTGGCATCTTTCAGCTCCGGAAACCGTTTGTTGACTTGGTTCGCCAAGACTATGGGTTTCTTGGGGATCCGGTCCCACAGATCCGAATTAGGAGGACACGGAGCGTAGGGGCGCAGCCGGATCAGATCTTCATTCGTGCTATTTCTAACATAAAAGAAGGTTCGGGCCCAGCCCTTGCAAGAATCAATCCCCGTAACCCGGGGAAAGACGGATTGTTTCCGGGGAAAAATGGAAGCTGCACCGAACTGCGTGAGTTGTTTGTCCCCCAGGTCAAGCTCCTTATTCGGAATCACGTTCCGGTGAAGACCAAAAACAGGATCCAGAGCTCTTTGGTGGGCCACAATCCGACATACCCCTCTATGGTGGAGGCAAAGCAAGAAAGGGAAGTGATGGCGTTTGCCGGAAGGTGGTGCGGTTGAAGCTCGTAGATGTTGAGCCAATCGTGGAAGAAATCGCTAATGGGGAGGCTGAACCCACGCTGGAAGTGGGAGAGGAACACCACGAACTCACCGGGATTGGGTGAGGGTGCGAGCTCCTCGGAGGCGAGCCGGGCAACGACGCCCTCTGGGATGCGGCGCGTGCGGTAGAGCCAGTCGAGGTCGTCCTGGCACACCCAGGAGCCAGCCCAGGCGCCGCGTTCGGTGTTCTCCGCCCCCTCCTCCATCTCCGCCTCCGTGACGACGAGCTCTTCCTCTGTCATATCTAGGTTGATGTCCTCACCGGCCCTATCGGAGGTGGGGGCAGTACCTTGGATTGGCGCGGACCCGTGGTAGTGGAAACGTGAGGGAACGGCGACAAGGAAGGTGCGAGGCACGGGGCAACGGCGGCGCTGCTAAGCAGGTGCAGCGGCGGCGGCGCTGTCGCTGGGAAGAAGAAGAAGAAGAAGAAGAAGAAGAAGAAGAAGAAGAAGAAGAAGAAGAAGAAGAAGAAGAAGAAGAAGAAGAAGAAGAAGAAGAGGAAGAGGAAGAGGAAGAGGAAGAGGAAGAGGAAGAGGAAGAGGAGGAGGAAGAGGAAGAGGAGGAGGAGGAGGAGGAGGAGGAGGAGGAGGAGGAGAGAGGAGGAGGAGGAGGAGGAGGAGGAGGAGGAGGAGGAGGAGCGGCGCGAGAATGGGAAAAAGAATAAGGGGCGCGCCCCTCCCCTATTTAACCACACCCTAGCTAGGGTAGTGGGATCGCGTGGTGCGGCAAGGCCAGACGGTGTGGCCGTGTATTTTTCGGGTCAGCCAATCAGAGGCGAGCCACAGGAAGGATCACAGGGCGCAGCGGATCCCACGACGTGACGTTATGATACAGTTAACGAGGAGACAGACGTGATCTGACGTGTGCAACAGTAACACTTGACATTAACTGCGGCAGTCACTAGCGCATGCCCTTAAAATGAGGCAAGATAATGATTACCCTCCACGTGGGATAGCGTACGAGATAAGGAAGAATATGAAGGGAATATGCCCGAGAGGCAATAATAAAGTGGTTATTATCTTATTCCATGTTTATGATAAATGTTTATTTTGCATGCTATAATTGTATTGATCGGAAACGTCAATACATGTGTGTTTAATAAACAAAAAGGGTTCCTAGTTATGCCTCTCTTATAGACTAGCTTGTTGATTAACAAGATGATCAAGATTTCCTGATCATGGACATTGGATGTTGTTAATAACGAGGTCACAACATTGGTGGAATGATGTGATGAACATTCATCCGAAGTATAGCATTACGATCAAAGTCATTATGTTTATATTGCTATAACACTATACGAAGTAATCTTTATCCTTAGACCATGAGATCATGTTAATTGCTAACACCGGAAGAGTATCTTGATAACATCAAACGTCACACCATAACAGGGTGACTATAAAGATGGGTTCAGTGCTATGAAGGTGTTATGTTGAGGCTCATGGATCAAGAGTGGAATTTGTTAATCCCAATGATGGATAGATATACTCTGGGCCCTCTTGGTGATATCACATTAAGATAGCTTGCAAGCAAGTGATGTGATCACTAGAATGTTATATCATGGGAACGAGAAAAGAGTGCATGTCGGTAACGAGATAAAACTAGGTATGGAGATACCGATGATCGAATCTCGGACATGTAATATATCGCGAGACAAAGGGATTTAGTTACAAGCGTTAAAGGTTCTCACGATCACATAAGTCATCGTTGAATGTGTAGGAGTCAGTACGGATCTCCAGGTCCCGCTGCTGATTATTGATCGGAGAGGGGTCTCGATCATGTCTGCATTATTCGCGAACCGTAGGGTGACACACTTAAGGGATACCGACACCATTTGGAGCAAATATGTTTCAGATAAATATTTAAGAAAGCGCTGGAATTATTTCAATAGACACCAAAACTGTTTCGGGTGAAATTGCTGAATTGGTTCTGCATGTAATATTGAAATGTTGCAGGGGGTTTTATGTGAATGTTTGTTAATTAAAGTAATTAACAAAATTCTGAATAAAAATAATACAAGAGTTTTATTAAATGAGAGAGCATTGAATTTGGAAAAATTTAATGCATTTAAAGTGGAGACTTTAAAGGGGAATGTGAAGAGGCATTTTAATGTGGAGGGGTTACCACCACATGAATGGAGGAGGTGAAGAGGCACCTCCTCCATGCGCCGGCCATGAAGGAGGGGCACCCCCCTCCTCCTATAAAAGACCACCCTCTCCTCACTTCTCAAACACACCTCCTTCCGAAGGATCTCTCTCCCCCTCTAGTATTATTCCCCATGGTCTCGGATTAGCGAGATACATGTTCCCGGTGGCTTTATCTGGAAAGGAGTTGCTGCTTCTGCTGCTTTGCTGGAGCGAGGGTTGGAGGTTGTCGGGGGTACCGGACGTGTGTGCGATCACGGATGCACCGCTGCTTTGCGGTGCTGGACTTGGTGCTGTTTTAGCTGGATCTGATGGACGTGCTGGAGCCGGACCTGCTGGACTTCCTCACGATCTTGAGATCGGCAAGTGTACGACTACATCAACCACAAGTTCCTACTCGTTAACAAAACTCATTGTCTTCGAGGGTAAGTTCTCGTTGGATGTATGTCCACCCGTTGCTTTGTACCTAGTAGATAGATCTTGGCGTGTAGTTCACATCATAGGAAATTTTTTGTTTTCTAAGCTGCGGACCCAACAGTGGTATCAGAGCCTGATCTATGCGTAGGTGCTTTGCACGGGTAGTACACATATGTTTATATGTGGGCGATGATGATCATGTTATTGCATCTTCTATGTATTTTGGATATTGGTGCCATAGTGGGATGAAGCGGCCCGGACCAACCTTACATGTCATCGTACATGAGACCGGTTCCACGACTGACATGCAACTTGTTTTGCATAAGTGGTTGGCAGGTGTCTGTCTCTCCTACTATAGTCAATATCTGATTTACAACGAGTGGCTAATAACTTGGTTATCCTCGTTGTGGTTCATGTTCGTAGGTAAGAACGGTTCTAACTCCGAAAGCCCTAAGCCACATAAAACTTGCAATTGATAAATTAGAGGCGTCTAGTTTAGATCGTTGCTGGGATAGTGTCTGGATATGGTATTGTTGTAAGTAGATGTATGATAGATACTCTTACAACACACTCAACGTGTAAGTTCCATAGACCTTGGCCTTACACAAGAATGATAGAGATCATACCACGATGCAAGTGATAGAGATCAAATGCATGGACCATATCATCTCACTTTACACATTAGATGTTAGCATCTTATACTACTAGTTTGGCGCTTTCTATAGCATTGTAAGATGATCCCTCATTTAGATATCAAGATAAAAATGTGTTCATCCTTAAGTATGCACCGTTTTATGGATCGTGTTTCGAGACATCACGTGATGATCGGGTGTACTCGACTCTACGCTTTCATATAAACGGGTGTAAGACAGTTTTACACATGCGAGTACTAAGGTTCTTACTTGGCAAGCCTAGCATGTACAGACATGGCCTCGGAACACGGACCGAAAGGTTAAGCATGATTCATATAGTTGATATGATGCCCATATAGATGCTCGCCTTTGAAGCTACATCAACTCACGTGATTATCGGACTTGGTGTAGTGGATTTGGTTCATGTAATCACCAAAAAGACATGAGGGATGTCGTTTTTGAGTGGGAGTTCATTAGTAATTTGGATTAGTCGAACTCAATTTGTCATAAATTAAATCAAAGTGAATTTGCATAGTTTGTTGTAGTCATTGGCATTCGTTTTCTACCTTAGGCTTAGTTTTTATTTGAGATAATAGAACTATAGAATTCTGGATATTCACTTTACGAACTAGTATCGTAATGTTTTGAATGTCAATTTAAAGTTGATAAGTCCTATTGCAAACTTTCAGCAAACTCTATTTATTCCATGAAGTTTAATAAGTAGTATTAAATCAAGAGTAAGAATTCCAATGTTAGTATCTAAAGTATCATGTTTGCCTCCATGATTATTGATATTCAAAAGTTGTTTTAATATCAAGATTATATTGGAGCTGAAAATTGTTTCAGAAACCATCATGTGTGAAAGATATTGTGATATCTGAAACAATGTTTTTGGTTGCATTATGATAGAGTATAATTTAGCAAAATACATGTTCTCATATTGTATGAGAATTTGTGAAGGTTGGAGATGCTAGGCATCTGAATCTACCAAAAAGGTTTTGGGAACTGATATTATACTCGCGATTCTTCCTTATAGGCTATAGTAGCTTGATCATGAAAGTTGTCATGATAAGGATGAATAGAAGATGTAAGTAAAATGTTTACTACACTAATAGATTACTAAAGAATGGATTTTTGAAAGAATGCCAAACATTTGATGATGGTGATCCACTTCAAAGTGCAAGTCCAAAGGTATTAGTATTTGACTATATACAAGCTTTGTACCATGTGTCATGTTGATGACACCACTATTGATGTTGATAGATTCTTTTAAAAGAAAAGGAATTGCTGAAAGAGAATCTATAAAATATTTGGCAGAAAATAAAAGGTTGGAGATGTCCAACTTGGGTATATAGAAGATATACATGTTATGGTTGTATTCCTTGCTTATTAAACAATGTGGTTCTTAGGTATTGGATACCGGTATTGGATACTGAATTGGTTGTTATGAAGTGTCATACAGGACAACGCAATTCATGAACTGCAATGGCCTAAGTAACTAGCAATAGAATAAGTGATGATGATCATCGAAATCAAATAAAATGTTGTTGTTCTTTTTCGTTGTCGTCAAACCTAGCTTTCAAGATTTGTTTTAATAATTGTTATTTTGTTCCGGTATTACGAGAACAATGGTTGTTCAAATAGTTACCGTATTCCATAAAGGATGGATGAACTTTTACAAGTCTAGTGGGAGAAATCACATCCATAAACACTATTGCTAAAATGTCGCAAGACAAATGATTGAGAGATCACATATAAAGTGACATCACTGTTTAAATTATATTGGAAAGAAAACATGAAGAAACTCCATGTTGATGGATTTTTGGAGTCTTTGATTTTGATCAATTGACGCATGTGAGACTTTCCTCGAGATAATTGAAACTCCGTCCATAGGCCAGAGAGGAACGGATGACTAGCTTATTGGAAATTGTGCATGCTTATGTGCATAGTCCATTATGGGTACCCAAATGCGATGGATCTTTTTTCTTCATATGCTTTCTTTGAAAATTTGAGTGAATATATCTGTATATTTACTTAATAAGGAAGAGGTATGAAACATTTGAAAGTTGTTCAAAGACTTTCAAGATGAAGTGAAAAATCATTGTAACAAGAAAATAAAGAGTTTATGATTCGATCATGAAGGAAGATATTTGAGTTACATGTTTAGCAAAACACCTAAGATTTGAGGAATTGTTCCATGAATTTGGATTTCCTGATAAACCACAGGAGTATGGTATGTTCGAGAGATGAAATCAAACCATGTTTTACATGGTAAGATCAAAGGTGTCATTTATAAAACTGCCATTATGTTTTAAGTATTGAAGCTTTAGAGACTAACGCTTTTACACTGAAAAGAGCACCATCGTGATCCATTGAAATGCCACCATATGAATTATGGTTTGGGATAAAACCCGAATTGTCTTTTCTTAAATTTTGGTATGCTATGCATAAGTAAAATGTTTACAACCAAAGTCGGATAAGCACGTCTTTGTAGGTTATCCCAAAGAATTTGTTGGGAATTTCTCCATAACACCGAGGACAAAAGAGTTTGTTACTTGGAACGTCAAGTTTCTTGAGAAGGAATTTTTCGTGAAAAGTTAAGTGGGAGGACAATAGAACTTTGATAAGGTTGTTGAACCTTAGCTATATGTGCTAAGTAGCACCGCGCCGGAAAGTGTCCCGGGGCGGCCACAATGCTCATGGCTCTCGCGATTACAAAAGGTGTGATCTCGGAGATTAGAGTTCCTATAGAACCGTGTGGGTCGGTAAGAATCAAATAGTAAGATTTGATAAACAAGTCGTTATTGTTTTGACAATGATGAACCGACTACATGCAAAGAAGCGATGATGGGCCCTGACTCCATAAAATGACTAGAAGTCATAGAATCCGTGATAGTATCCATACACGAGAAATCAAGTTTCTGAACTTGGAAGACCCTCCAGAAAGGCGTGAAGCCTATCGGTCGTGTTTGGATCTATGAAGAAATAAGACATGGATGTTTAACATCTATGAAATAGTCGACATGTCGGAAAGAAGTTTACGACAATGTTCAAGGAGTTGACTATGACAAGATTTGATCTTTCATAGCGATATATATTCTTGACGGATTAATGTAGCAACCACTACATATAATTTGGTATATGGTAGTTGAATAAACAAAACAATGTTCTTCTAATAGAACGGTTACCTAGGACATGTACATGACATGGTCCGAAGGGTTTTGTTAATTCAAAGGGTGCTAAAAGGGCATGCAAACTTCAATAGTTGAAGTAAGCATAGCGGAGTTGGAATCTTCACCATGATGAAACTGTTAAAAGAGTTTAAATTTATCGTAGATGATGAAGATGCTTGCATTTGCAAGAAATTAAGTGGGAGCGCTGAGACATATTTCTAATACATTATGTAGAGGACATATTGTTGATTGGAAATGATGTATCTTGTATTGACACAGGTTAAGAATTTCATTAAAATAAGTTTTCGATGAAAGACTTGGGCAAACCCGGAATATTTGGCATCAATATCTATATGGATAGATTAAGGCGCAAATATGGTTGTGCCAGACATACATATATGAGATATTGAAAGGGTTCAATATGGAAACAACAAGAAAGGTTCTTGCTGCATGGAAAGGATTGTATCAAAATTCAAGTGTTTCAACACTTGGTGAGTAAAATCACATGAACATTTTGATCGATTATACCATGATATGTATATATCCAGAATGTCCTATGCTCTAAATGTTATGAGCACATACCAGAATGATTCATGAGATGATCATTGGATGATAGTAAAGATATTCTTATGAGCTTTGGAAGAACTAAGAATATATAATGTATAAGTGACAAATAGTTAAAGGTAGTTCATTGTAAAGTGTTACATTGATACTAGTTTTGTCACAAGATACAAATTAAATTTATCTCAATTTAGACTATGGTGGCACAATGTAATGGAAAGGATGTTCCATGATGGATTTGGATGAGTTCCAAAGTTGAGACATTGTGACAGATACTACAACAAAAGGCTAAGTATATGACTGCTGTAGTAGCAGCATAGGAGGGCATTTGTGTTAAGTAGTTTGTTATCAAACTAGGTGTGGTTCAATCGGGCTAATACTATGAAGATATATTGCGTGACAATAATATCAACATATTTTAACCGGAATGAACTAAAGGTCTCACCAAAGGACCAAATTTATGCAATGCCATCTCATTTGAGAATGAGTGATGCGTAGAGACGCAAAGACATGCAAATACACACGGACCTGAAACTGTCAGATCCGGAGATTATGTTAACCACTAGCAATAGCGTATATGCAACACAAGAAAGCCATAGGTGTTCAATACGCAAAGTTTTTAAAACTAGATTATTGACTCTAGTGAAAGTGGGAGACTGAAGGGAATATGCCTGAGAGGCAATAAGAAAGTGGTTATTATCTTATTCCATGTTTATGATAAATGTTTATTTTGCATGCTATAATTGTATTGATCGGAAACGTCAATACATGTGTGTTTAATAAACAAAAAGGGTTCCTAGTTATGCCTCTCTTATAGACTAGCTTGTTGATTAACAAGATGATCAAGATTTCCTGATCATGGACATTGGATGTTGTTAATAACGAGGTCACAACATTGGTGGAATGATGTGATGAACATTCATCCGAAGTATAGCATTACGATCAAAGTCATTATGTTTATATTGCTATAACACTATACGAAGTAATCTTTATCCTTAAACCATGAGATCATGTTAATTGCTAACACCGGAAGAGTATCTTGATAACATCAAACGTCACACCGTAACAGGGTGACTATAAAGATGGGTTCAGTGCTACGAAGGTGTTATGTTGAGGCTCATGGATCAAGAGTGGAATTTGTCAATCCCGATGACGGATAGATATACTCTAGGCCCTCTCGGTGATATCACATTAAGATAGCTTGCAAGCAAGTGATGTGATCACTAGAATGTTATATCATGGGAACGAGAAAAGAGTGCATGTCGGTAACGAGATAAAACTAGGTATGGAGATACCGATGATCGAATCTCGGACATGTAATATATCGCGAGACAAAGGGATTTAGTTACAAGCGTTAAAGGTTCTCACGATCACATAAGTCATTGTTGAATGTGTAGGAGTCAGTATGGATCTCCAGGTCCCGCTGCTGATTATTGATCGGAGAGGGGTCTCGATCATGTCTGCATTATTCGCGAACCGTAGGGTGAAATTGCTGAAATTGGTTCTGCATGTAATATTGAAATGTTGCAGGGGGTTTTATGTGAATGTTTGTTAATTAAAGTAATTAACAAAATTCTGAATAAAAATAATAAAAGAGCTTTATTAAATGAGAGAGCATTAAATTTGGAGAAATTTAATGCATTTAAAGTGGAGACTTTAAAAGGGAATGTGAAGAGGCATTTTAATGTGGAGGGGTTACCACCACATGAATGGAGGAGGTGAAGAGGCACCTCCTCCATGCGCCGGCCATGAAGGAGGGGCACCCCCCTCCTCCTATAAAAGGCCACCCTCTCCTCACTTCTCAAACACACCTCCTTCTGAAGGATCTCTCTCCCCCTCTAGTATTATTCCCCATGGTCTTAGATTAGCGAGATACATGTTCCCGGTGGCTTTATATGGAAAAGAGGTGCTGCTTCCGCTGCTTTGCTGGAGCGAGGGACGGAGGTTGTCGGGTACCGGACGTGTGTGCGATCATGGATGCACCGCTGCTTTGCGGTGCTGGACTTGGTGTTGCTGGAGCTGGATCTGATGGACGTGCTGGAGCCGGACCTGCTGGACTTCCTCACGATCTTGAGATCGGCAAGTGTACGACTACATCAACCACGAGTTCCTACTCATTAACAAAACTCGTTGTCTTCGAGTGTAAGTTCTCATTGGATGTATGTCCACCTGTTGCTTTGTACCTAGTAGATAGATCTTGGCGTGTAGTTCACATCGTAGGAAATTTTTTGTTTTCTATGCTGCGGACCCAACAGAATAACCCGAATAACCAAAGGATGACCCGTCCAGCGAGTGAAAACTCAGAATGTGCCAAGGGAAAGTAAGCCTATGGGATCCGGACTATGAGATAACTCGGAGAAAGGAGCAAAAGGTTCAGAAAATTGAACCTGCCGTGGCCTTAGCGGCTGGAGCTGCTAAGACCGCACCAGCTTCGGGGATTAATGTTGGGGGGATACCCCTGGGTAGGGTCACGCCGGGGGATAAAGGCCGAGTTAGCCGAGGTAAGGCGAGGTCAAAGCAAGTGCTAGCCGAGTCACCTCAAGGCAGGCCAAATCACGGAGTAACCCGGACCGGAGGATGTCCGCCTAACTGAGTTCCGGCCGACCTATGTCGTATGCCGGCAGGATGTATCTAACTTGTATGCAGGTACAGGTGTGGCCGGATTAACCAGGCATGATCTGGGTTATATCAGGCTGGCAAGAGAAGGAAGGTATCTTGCTGGTCAAAAGGAGGTCACTATGCGCTGGAACGTGAGCGAAGCGGACAGAGGCTAGGACCACCGAGGCGTGGCCGACAAGGGTGACGTTGCCAGTGTCGGATGACGCTGGTGCCATAGAGGCTCACGTAGCCTCTGCATTGGCTTACAATGGGGAAAAGTGACCCGGTCGGTTTACTATTTTGGGAAGAGGCATATTCCCTGGAATATGCCTCCACGTATGCCCTAAATGGAGACTTAGACACCCTATATAAGGAGGGCTAGGGCATCTGTAGAGAGGGTTGAGTTTTACTTGGTTGGTTCTTCGTTCCTGAGAGCTAGTTAGTGGTGAGAGTAAGAGAGTTTCTTCTTCCTCCTCTCCCCAATATGGCTCAAGGAGCAATTGTAACCTTGGAAACCCATTGAATACAAAGCAACTATGTGTGGAATCACCACACTATCCCTCCCTGGATTCCTCTAGTGCATATTGTCCCCACCTTTAGCCTATCCATAGCATCTGCCATGACACCACCACGACACCGCTTTAGGATCAGCTTCGGCGCCTAGTTTGATAGACTATTTTCCGTCTTGCCCTGCCAGCTTCCGCTCGCTCTCTCCTCCAAAACCCCCAATCAAAACCAAACGCCATCGCCCCCCACCTGCTCGAGCTCTTCCTCGGGATTGCCCAATTGATCGATGATAGTGAAAATTCTAGGGTGCTTTATGATGGCCCCCTTGAATAAATCTCTGCTAGATGCGACGTCATCAGCATCGCGAGCCTCGCCGCCTGCTGCAAACGTTATCTTTACTCAGCAACACATAGTGCATCCCTGTCGAAATCTCGTCCGTTTGGTCTCCCCTGTGTTCTTCACTCTCACTCAACTAAGGTAGCGTGTGAGTACAATGTCTTCTACCGCGACAATCGCATGAAATAGTTCTACAGGGGCAGCTACTATTGCAGCAGGGGCAAGCAGAAGCCACAGAAGAAGTTCGGGTGGACCTTGTGCGAGCTGACGCCGCTGGACGTGTCCTCCTCTGATGCTATGATGCCAGATTGTGAGGGCAAGAAGTGGGCAGGCGCCCATGGAGTGGGTCCAAACGTCATCGCCACTGTTGGCCTCGCCTGGAACTGGGAGCTTGTGAATGTGTTCACTTGTCGCCGGATTCCTCTACCAGCGATCTTCCATTTTGAGGCCACACCCGAGGTACTTAAGTTTATCGCGGCTGGTCAGCCTACTAATCTACTGAAGATAGCCATTTGCCGAGTTCCCACAGTTGCTGGGAACTATAAGGATTTCTCTGTCCTGGTCATTTTCGACACGGTAATTGCCTTCCTTGATGGTTCTCATGGTATGTGGATGGTTCTTGAGAACTAGTTCATCATGTTCAACTACCACGATGCAATTATCCACAATGGAGTTGTCTATGTTGTAACTCAGATTGGCAATGTTTATGCATGGGATCCTTGGGCATGGGGTAAAATTTCCATCCTTAAATTTTCAAGCTTCATCATTCAAATTTTGCTCAACTGACCTCTAAATGTGTTTCCTTACAAGGTCCTGTGCGTCTTCTGGGGCCACCAGAATTAGACGGTAATCTTGAGTACAGTCCTGATCTGTGGTGGTTAGCAAGATCTCCTGATGGTGGTAGCCTTATTCTGATCAATAATGTGAGCGTTAGTGATAGGCGGTATGACACTACTTATCATGTGGCTGAAAATGTTGGTTATCATCACGGCCGCAATATCCACACATATTCTACTGGGTTTTGCTGCCATGTGTTCTTGATTGACACTAGTAGGTTACTTCCACCGAGGCAATGGCGGAGGGTTTTAGACCTTGGAGCATTTTCTATCTTCCTTGGATTGAACTATCCAATTACCATTCCAGTTAGAGCGGCAGGACTTGGCCCTGGAGATCTAACAAGAAGCAACTGTGTATACACCTCGCCGCATGCAGTTAATCTTGGTGGATTTAATATTTGTCCTGAAATATGCTGCATCAGTATGAATGCTAAAGACGCTGTTGTTGGTTTCTCAACCAACATTGGCTGGAATTTCCCTAAAAAAAACATTGGCTGGAATTAGCGGCAGACTCTGTTGTGGTTCATCCCAAGCTTGGCCAACACAAAGGATTGGAACCGGCATAATTAACAGTTCAAGGGAGATCATATGGAATAGAGAGTTGCGTATCTTGAATTATTTCCTTCGCCTTATTTGTATCATATGGCCTCAGCCGCTAACTTGTTGTACACTAACACTCATTTCACCGCAATGTAGTGCAAGGCCTGCGATTTGATCAAACTCCTTCTGTATGCAAGCCATAGTTTTAGTAGTGCGGGTTGAATATTCGGCAACTCGTTGTGCCCGCACCCCTTTATTATTTGTTGCACTTTCGAGTTCTCAAAAAATGTGAAATAAATCCGGAACATTGGCTATGTGGTATCTTGTGCATCTACAATATTCAGTCCCACAATAAGATCTTATGAAACCTGTGTTAATGAAAAAGAAAAAACCTAAGCAAACAATATCTTGTATTCATTTATTCATTTTGTGGTGGCTAGGCCATGTACTAGTAATATTTTTGGGATGGAAATTCATAGATGAACTACATAAATATGATCTATGTTCATGATTTATTTCACATTTTCGGAAAACTTGGAAGTGCCACATGCAATAGCTTGTTGCCGGTGTAGCTAGTTGCAAATTGTAATTTTCGTCGTGGACGTACCTAGTGGTTCGAAGCGCATGGTGCATGCAGATTCTCACTGGCAGGTGGATCCAACCTTAATAGGGCCCACATGTCAGTGAATCAGAGCCACACAAAGTCATGCACATTGCCTGTCTGGAGAGAAATCTGGTGTCCTTGCGCGTCTCTCATTTTGCTGCGCGGTTGCATGATGTACACGTGTAATTCCATGTACCTTGTACTAGAACATATATGAACACATGCAACATGCCAAAAATACGACGGACACACCCGTATTGTGCATTATATCCGGTGTATATATTTTCGGTTTTCTGCTACGAGTTCTGCACGTAGGGGAACAAGATGAAAGTACATGTGTCCACGTCGCGGCTACTACTAGTAGTAGTAGTTTGTCCTCCTATTTTCCGTTGAAAATACTAGTACACTATGTTGAAATGAAAGCTGTAAAAAAAACCCTCTGGTCAAACTGATGTGACTAGACAATACTTCACCTCTAATACATAGTAAGTAGGAGTATTGTCAAATTACTAGCTGCATGGCGTGCTAGTCTAACATAAAGTGACATCTAGGTGGCGGTGTCCTCGATGTTGTTGTTGACTAGACAGAGCAAACAAGTAAAATCTCCTCCCTCGTTTTTTTTCTTTGCCTCTCCATCTTCTTCCCTAGTCCTCACTCCGCCCACGATCTCCCTCATGCTCTCTCTTCTAACGCTCCCCTCCTCCTACAGAAAACCCCAGCCGCACTTGGCATCCGCCTAAATCTATCCAGCTGTGATGGCCGATTCGAAGCTCAGCGGGTAATGCAAGTGGGACCAACTCAGCGCGGATGATGTCGACCTCATCGTTCCGCATCTGGACATTTCCAGCACCGCTAGGCTAGCCGCATGCTGCAAGCTATTGTACGATCGTATCGCCAACAATGCAGGTACAAAATGGACTATTCACCATTGGAATGAACCCTCCCTACTGATGCCTCAACCTGCTTATTGGTTTGACGAGCACTATGATGATACGAGGGTACATCGTCTGCACGACATGGTGTATGATGTGGTGCCCCTCGACCATCCTCGGCGCACCGCCATCCTGCCCTTCATGCACGAAAATTCTGGGTTGGCATGAACGGCGACTGGCTCACCGCGATGGACCAGCGCGGGGCCTGGTGCCTAGCGAACATCTACACCTATCGAGTAATCGACCTTCCATCGACGAATACTTGTGACATTGTGGCCGCCTAACATCCACAATATAACCTGTAATGCTACTAGCCAGCCAGGGTTCCCCCAGTTACATGTAGTCATTTATGAACTCATTCACATTTCAAAAGTTTTTTTGGCGAATCCGCGGGTATGGAGAAAAGTTCAATAAGTCGTGGGATGGATCTCTTGAGCTGTTGAAGATCGTAATCTGCAGAGTGCCCACAGAAGCTGGGGGTTACACAGACTATAAGCTCCTCGCATTGTTCGGCGGTCATCCACAATATAACCTGTAATGCTACTAGCCAGCCAGGGTTCCCCCAGTTACATGTAGTCATTTATGAACTCATTCACATTTCAAAAGTTTTTTTTTGGCGAATCCGCAGGTATGGAGAAAAGTTCAATAAGTCGTGGGATGGATCTCTTGAGCTGTTGAAGATCGTAATCTGCAGAGTGCCCATAGAAGCTGGGGGTTACAGAGACTATAAGCTCCTCGCGTTGTTCGGCGGTGAAATCGCCTACCAAGAAGGCGGTAGCCAAGTTTGGAGATGTCTGGAGCATTCAGGTATTGGAAGATGACAGTACTATGATGCCATTGAACACGGTGGCCTCATTTTTGCGGTCATAAGTCAAGGCTGCACCTACTACTGGGATCCCACATCGGAAGGTAATTCTAGTTCAATGATGATACATTGCGAGTGATTCAGTGAAGTTGTTCTTTAACTACCTTGTTTATGTTTTACCTTTCATATGACTGAATGAGCACACGCTTTATGTCCTAAAAATTGAATGAACCATTGCCAGTAATGAATTAGTACCAGCAATATGCCTTCCAAAAATATAGTGTATGACGGCGTCCCTGCACTACTAAGTTTGTTCATTGTCAAAATACGAAAGGTATTATTAACTAGCATCTCAATTGTGAGCGCAACACAGTGAAGTCGGGTTTCTTTATCTGTTTGTACTTTCAGGCCCTCCTCGGATTGTAGGAATCACATAGGATTTTTGTAGGACACCAATGTTTCCTTTTTGGATTTTGCCTTGGGATTCAGAGGAATTGTGTAGGATTTTTGTAGGATTTGGATCCTTAGGATTTGTTTCTATAAAATGTTGTTTGATTCGAAAGAGTATAATCCTGAGGAATTCCTTCAAAGGATTCCTTTGCACTCTATTTTGGAGGAAAATTTCCATCCACTCCAACCTCTTTGTACAATTCCTTTGGTTTTCCTGTGCAATCAAACACCACTTGATCCAAAATACTGCAGGCATCTAATCCTATAGGATTCAAGTAGACATGCCTCTATATATAAAAAGTGGTGCTTCCTCTTTTGAAGCTTACAACAACTAGAAAACTAAGATAAGCAAGAAATCCAAATGTTCGGAATAGCAGAGTAAGAAATGCAATTCCTAATGTTGTTAATTTATTGAGTAATATTATTGTCAGGATTTTACTATTCACACTGTTAGCATGAACAATAAAGAATGCTGGTGTTAGAATATGTATGCCAGTAATGCACTTTTTGTCTCGAATTCGTATGTTGCAGGAAACAAGGAGCTTTCGTTTGTAATCCCAGCACCTATTCTGAATGATCGGCCATGCATGTTGTTCCTCGCTCGATTGGCTGATGGTGAACGCTTGATGATCATAATTACAATGTATGGCATGGGGGTTGCCCATGGCGAAGAGGGTGAAATCATTCATCATGCTCAAAATAGGACTAACCTGCGTCTATATCCTGTCTCTCGTGTCTACATTTTTGAAGAGGATCCTAGCTCTGCTGGACCTCCAGGGGTCATCGTTTGGAGGCAGGTTAACAGTCTGGGGGACAACTCTCTGTTTATCGGTCTCAATTATCCAATCATTGACAAGATGATGAAGACACGCGGATGCAAGGCTACTGATGGCACATTGTTCCCATTCATGAGGAAAAACTGTGTGTACACAACATACAGGAGATTTCATGAAATACAATTCCCTCAGATTAAACGCTGCAACCTGCAGCCAACTGAAGGAGAGCCTATGGCAGTTATCAGCCTTCCCAAAGATGGTTGGAACTCTGTGCGATAGGCGGCAATTTGGTTTAGGCCTAGTTTAGGTTTGGTATGCTCATTGTGTCATCCCTAGACTGAGTTGTGGATCTTTCTAGTGTATCGTTGTGTCATCTTTTTTTGCATCGTGGTCCAACAGTTGACTGATAGTACACTGGTTTAGTAGCCAGCTTGAATCAGTTTATATGAGCCATATCGTGCTTTTGTATTTAGTATTGCCTTCCACGGTATAATCCATGTAGCCATGCTTATTTCGTAGCGTGAACTCTGTACTATAGTTTTCAGTACTGTTACTAGCTTGTATATACGTGACTCATGCATTTTTTTGAACCATCGCACCTCGTGCAGCTTTGTGTTTTGAGAGGAATATTCCTTCTTTCCTCTTAGCGAACAGGGAAAAGTAGGTCGATGCTTCCTATAGGGCCATGAAACAGGCCTTAACTGGGTCGTAATTGATCTTGGCTCGGTACGCCAAAGCAGGCCAACACGCCCTAGGATGATAGCCGCAAATGTTTATGCCGATATTCTAAAAAAACGAGTTAATGCACACCCTTCCAAAAAAGAAAAATTGTTTAGGCAGACCCCATATTGTCTCCGATACATGGCATACTTTTGGCGCTACCGTGAAATTACTTGTTCAATACAGTATGTGTCCTTGCTCATTCTTCTATGTGAAATAAACAACTCAAGCTCTGATGTGACATGAACAAGTCAAGCTCTGATGTGCTGACATTGTACCGTCTGTGCTAGTGCACAAAATGGTTGTATTATTGTGTTCAAAACAGTGAACTAAATGTGCGAATTATAAGCCTTTTTGCATGATGACAATGCCACATGTTGGCACTAATTGCGGCATGTACATTATACGGAAGCATACAACTTCGAGTGATCAGTTTAAGTTGGTGCTTACCCGAGCTGTCTGCGGCAGGGCAAGTCAAGGCCACCGTGTGTCTATCGCTAATAGTTTATATGGCATGATTATAAGGTTTTGACTACATCAAATCGATTGGGCACTTAGGCCGATTCAGAGCCACCCAAACCATCTCGAAATACATCCTTTGCTGAAAAGATGATTGCGCGTTGTATGACTTGATATGACACGATTTTATGTCAATCAGTCAAACTCCCTCTAGTACTTTCCATGTTCAAATCCTGCGTTGCCCAAGTTCCTCGCTATGTTTGCTATGTATAATAAGGTGCAATTCGGTCACTTTTCTCCATTTCCAACTTCATTCTTTCGGATTCGGCGTAGGTACAGCCAGGTCAGGTGGACCATCGACCTTCAGTACAATATATTTTTACTACTCAGCCTATGAAAACAAATATTTCAACCCCACTTTGGACAAAAAACTTCCCATATTCTTGTTTCAAAAGAAAAACCCATAATTAGCCTTTCGTGGTGAGCAGAGTATATATATTTTAGGTACCAACTACATTTTTTTTGGAGGATGGGGTACAAACTACATTGAATTTTCACTAAGGACCTAGCAAAAAGATTGCACATTCAACCCAACACTGGCCCAAAACCTTGCAAATTTAGCCTGCCGGGTCAGGTGGACTACCGACCCCCGACTTATTGAGTACATTGAATTTTCAGTGAGGAGGTTATTAGAAAATAGGACTACAGTCTACCCAACTGTGGCCCAAAACCTCGCTAATTTATCCTTCCGGGTTCAGGTTGGCTGTGGGCCGCCAACCCTGAACACATTATTACTTGGTTTTTTAAGTTTAAACCACACTGAAGAAGTTTCGGTAAGGATCCCACGATAAGAAGCCCATTGGTTCACAAGATTGGACCCAAGTTATTTTTTTTATCGCCCAAAATCGTCTTAATTTAGTATTTATGTGCCATTCTGATAAAGTATAGGACAAGCTTCTCCTACCCATGTTGTATTTGTACAGAGTATTTAGCATTTTTTATGGCAAGTCGTTAGGGTCACTGCCTTTTCATTTTAAGTGATTTCAACATTTCTAAATGTGATATTTTCCAATAGTGGCATAGATGGTTCTAGCGTAGTGGAAGCACACATGGTTCCAATTTGTTGAATTCTTGAGTTTGATTCCTAGTTTTTTCAATATAAATATATAATATATATAGTATAATCTTTGTCATTCTTTTACATTTCTTCTAGCACGTTTCTTACACAGAGAAGGTTGACATCTGGGACCCAACAACGTGCCAAGGTCAAAACAACGGAGTCCATCATACATACTTTGCATTTGCAGAGACGCTGACATGTTGGACCCAGCAGAGACCTTATACAGATGTTGCATCGAGCAAGCAATGTTTCATTTACAGAGAGGCTAATATGTGGGACCCAGCAGCACGACCTTATACAGATGCTGCATCGAGCAACGTTGCCAGTTCGAAACAGGGAGGCGCGAGCGAGAAAAAAGTTCAGCATGCACACATGTCTTGTAATGAGAGGCTGAAATGGGGGACCCAGCAGCATGATCAAATGACATATTCGTCGAGCAACGTATCTAGTTCGAAACAGGGTAGCGCTAGAGAAGAAAAAATTCCATCATACCCATGATTCTTCTAATGTGAGGCTGACATAAGGGACCCACCAGCCTGAATAAACGACTGATGCAGCGAGCAACGCTATCAAGTTCAGAACACAAAGGCGCGATAGAGGGTAAAAAATTCATCATTCACATGTTTCTTCTAATGAGAGGATGACATGTGGGGCCCAGCATCGTGATTAAACGGTAGATGCATCAAACAGCGCTATCAAGTTCGGCACAGGGTAGTGCGAGCGAAGGAAAAAATACATCATACACACGTTTCTTCTAATGAGAGGATGACATGTGGGGCTTAGGAGGTTGGTTAAACGGTAGATGTGTTGAGCAGCGCTATCAAGTTGGAACAGGGTAGCGCCAGTGAAGGAAAAAATTCCATCATACACACGTTTCTTCCAATGAGAGGATGACATGTGGGTCCCAGGAGGTTGATTAGATGGTAGATGCATCGAGCAGCGCTATCAACTTTGGAACAGGGTAGCACAAGGAAGGAAAAAAATTCCATACACACGATCCTTCTAATGAGAGGCTGACATGTAGGACCTAGCAGCCTGACTAAACAGTAGACGCCTTGAGCTACGTTATCGAGTTCAAATCCGAGAGGCGCGACCGAAAAGTATGGTCCGCTAGAGACACTAACGTCTGGGGACCACACGCCTCAAAAGACTTCGGTGAGTCAACATCGCGCGGGGCAACGAAAATGATGCTTCTGCCACACGCTGGCCGAGCTTCCTCCATGTTTTTAGCAGATCCATCGTAGTAGAGGGCCGTGAAACCGGAAAAAAAAGTTTTCCATCGGCCATGGTCGAGCCGAGAATTTTGTCGTGGAAGACGCGCCTTCTACGACGACCGTCGGGCCAATTCGTGCGGAAGGAAACTTTTCTTGTAGTGGATGGTGTAATTACTTTAAAAGCTAACTACTTTGGAGTGGGTGTTCCACTTCACAAACCTAAGTGATTGCCATCAAGGTCAATGTCGTCGGACTGATGACATGTACGCCATGAGGGGATCCTCGAGGCATGTGGAAGAGAGGGGTGTGAGACGTACGGTATTCAGGAACGGTGAGCACACAAGTTTACCCAGGTTCGAATCCACCGGCTTTGGACGGATCCTACTCCTACTAGCAATCCAATAATACTGTAGAGTCGGAATATGGGTTACAAGGGTTTTGCCTGTGCGAGTTGAGATTGTAGACTATTGTGAGGGTGCCCTAAAGGCTCTCCCTAGGACGGCTTATATAGATATCCGACCTAGGGTTTACAGGAGAGACCTATCCGGCTACGACTAAGATCGGTTACAGAGTACATCTTGAACTACAAGTAACAATATGGGCCTATGTCAGTAAGTCTTCTAGGCCTTCCCGTAGCCGGATTGGACTCTATCTCTTCTCTCTGACTGGGCCGCCCGTGAAGCAAAGTTCTAACCCGAAGTAGGCCACCCTGGTCAGTGAGGCGCAGTGAGGATACCCGGAAAGTATATCCCCAACAGCAGCACCTAGAAGCCTCCATGATCCCAAGTCAGATTTCATCATCGTCTAGCCTGATCTTCGGCTTGCAGAATCGTGAAGGGTTCCTGAAACTTCCAAAAGAAAGGAGTAGATCCGAGTCTTAAATGAGCCGGACCTATAAACAAGTTATTCGGGTTTCCAGCTCAAAATTCAAATTAAGCTGGAACTTGGTCTCTACGTAACCTGACACCAGTCGTGGTCAAGTCACATCAATGACAGACATTTCCTGTCAGCACGATCGTTGGTGGGTCCGCCTTTCGTGGAACCGAGGCGTTGTTTCAATGCGTGCATGGAGACCGAGGCGGCGTAATCATCACGCAGGGGTTTCCCAGCTCTTTCCACGACGTGTGGCATGTTTACTGTAGCATTTACATGAATCTTAACGCGGCCAGTGGATATAAGTGGTGAGGATCCTATTCCTCATCTCCCCTCACCAACACTTTGCGTCGTTTCCTTCCTCCCTACACCTCCCACGAACTTAGAACTCCTCTGCTCCCCAGAAATCTCCAGCGCCGCCTATCCAAGGTCACTGGCACACCAGCAAAATGGCTTCTACATCATCTTCCGGCACGGCAGCGACGGCAGCAGCGGCGGAGAAGGAGAGAAATCGCGAGGTATGGATCCCGTGCGTCCTGGACGATGAGAAACTCCGCTTCATGGAAAAAGAAGGGCTCCTCCACGCCGGTGACTGGCGGAGCGGTTTCGACGAAACCATCCCCAACCCTCGCAACGACGAGCGAGTGCACTTCGGTACTCGCCTTGATAGAGGTCTAAGCTTTCCTCCCTCAGATTTCTTTTCTGAGGTTATAGATCATTACGGAGTTCATCTCCATCATCTCCCCCCAAACTCCATCTTAGAGATGAGAGCGTACGCATCTATGTGTGAGGGGTATCTCGGCATTAGGCCGAGCCTCATTCTCTTCCGGTACTACTTTCATGTCCGGAGAAATTCCATTACTGCTGGTAATCCTTATATTACTGGTACTATTAGTTTTTCAGTTAGGCGAGAGCGCGTCTATCCTCGGATTATGGCCAGTTTGTTGGTCAAGCAATGTCCGTCCACTTTTTTCTATCACAAGGATATTCCCACTCCCGGCAAAGATATTGCTTTGCCGGCTTTCATTGATGGTGCCGCCACGCCCCAAGAGTCCTGGGACGCAGATGCGCCGGCTCTCAGTGACGATTTGCTTCTTGCCAAGAGGCGGATCAAATATTTGATGAAGCACAACGGCCTATGAGGGTCCGATTTAGTTCACTGTTAGGTAGCACGCCAGATCCAGCCTCTTCAACATCATGGAGATCGACTGATGCACTCCATCACGTTGTTGAAGAAATATTCCCTCTGAATCAGCCCCAAATCCTACTCGGCAAAGGATTATGTATGCCAGATTAAATGGCTGATAAGGGAGCAGATCGAGAGGAAGATTTTGGAGCTGTCCCTGGACATGCATACATCAGAAAATCCCGTAGTGCCGGTAAGTTCCCAGCAACAACTTGAATTATGTGCTTATCTTTATATTACTTTGCAATACTGAGATATCTCTTCTTTTCAGCTTGCCGACCTCCCCGAGTCGGAGCTTGCTCCGATCGAGGGATATCCTCCTGAGTTTTCTCAGGATGAAGGAGAATTGGTCCCACTGCCGGATGTTATTTCTCAAAAGCGCAAAGCTCCGACAGTGGCCATCGGCACAAAGTAAGTGCCTGTCGTGAAGAGGTAATCTTTCTTCACAAGGTCTTTGTACTTTATGTCTTAATTATTTCTGAGATGTAATGTTTCATGTTCTATTACCTTCTCAGAGTTAAACAGCTCACCAAGGGCAAGGGGAAGGGAGCTTTGTCGAAACCCCTGTGTCAGTCAAATCTTATTTTGACTTCTCCTGCCATAGCTCCTCCGACACCTGCCCCTCAGCCTTCTGTAGCGCCGGAGATTACTCCATCCCCGACCGTTGTAGAAGATCTGGCTCATTCAGAGCCAGCAATCCTTGGGTCACAAACTGACGTCACCATGGGTGACTCAGATCTTGATAAGGGTGAACCCTCTTCGGATAATGATCCCTCGGTAGAGGTCTTCGCCGAAAATCTCCTGAACAATCCGGGACTTGCCAAACTTGGCTTATCTTGGAAATCTGTAGAAGAAATCTAGCGGCTAGCCCGGCAATGCCTGGAAATCCGGATTATCTCTGCTGAAGAAGAAGCACAAGAAGTAGAGGACATCAAGCACTCTAATCTTCTTGAACAAGTCTGTCTTCGCAACGAGAAGTTGAGGTCCGGCGAGCTTCCAACTACGCCCGTGACCCCCTTAACTCTCGCCGAGAAGGTTACTTCTGAAGTAAACGCGGGCCTGAACAAACTTGCTCGTGAACAATATGTAAGTCGGAATTCCAACTCACGCTTTTCCTTATTTCATATCATATCCTCTAGCCCCCAAGCATGAAGCTGGACATAAAAATCCGGATTTATGCTTCCTTGGGATGCCAAAGAATGAACTAGTGTAGCCCCCAAGGCTCATGCTAATATTAGTAAAATATTAGCCCAAGTCTTTAGTTGAATTATGACTTTGGGTATTCTGACTTACAGAAAGTATATTCATATAACCATGATTTATTGAAGAATATTCGCAATAAGCGGAAAGAAATCAAAGCTCTCCGTTTTGAAAATGCTCAATTAAAAGTTTTCAGGGATGAGGCTGAAGGTAAACATTCCAGAACTCAAACCTTGTCTCGTAATTCATAGTTGAATGTTTTTTCAACTTCTGTTCTTTTGATTTCAGCACTGGTAAAATAGTCATGTGCTATGATTGAGGAAGCCGAAAATCTAAAAACCCTAGAGGTGGAAAACAAGGACCTCCGCCAAGAGTTGAATAAGGTTAAGGAGGATCATGAGAAGAGCATTGCTCAAGTTCTCGAGTCCTCCTCCATGGCTACCGAGGAGCGCAATCGCAAGATTGCACTCCAGGATCGAAAAATTTCGGATCTCAGCAATGACTTGTTTAGAGAGAGAGACATTGTCGATGCACTCCGGGCTAAACTCTAGAGTCTTCGGGAGGAGAAGACCAAAGTCGACGATGTCATCTTTGGTATGTTTCACTCTTTCTGATTTATCTGCATCTTCTGACTCTTTGGAGTCCGGATTTATTTGATTAACCCCTTTGCATTACCTGCGTAGGTCCTCTGAACTTACTGGACTCAGCCTCTCCTGAGTCTCGCACCAGCCGGCTTACTCAAGTCGGTGATCTGCTGTATGACTTCCGCCAATCCCTCGAAGATATTATCAAGGTTCTCAAGGTTCCGGACATGCATAGCATGTCCAGCTTTGAAGTGCGAGATAAGGCCAAGGAGATGCCGCAGCTTGTCTAGGACTGGAACATGTCCTACGCGCGAACCACAGCGCAGAATGCTCCCACCATGGTCATGAGCCATCATGGAAGCATGGAGATATGGCAAGTGACCAGAGGGTATTCCACTATGGATGAAGACGGCCAGGAGCAGGACATCAAAGCCATTATGGACTCCTGTGTCGGATATGAGTGCCACGTAGCTGACTTGACCAGCTACGATACTCCCTTCTTCACTCGCGTAGAAACGCTGCCTCCACCCGTCGAAAAAACCGGTGAAGCTTCCGACGACGATCAAACCATCTTGGATTTGAACGTCTCAGAAAGATACTGACGCGAGGTTGATGTTTCCAGCGAGTCGGCAGCTCCTTCTTCCCCTGCATCGTAGAGCATCGGAACAAACATTGTATTATTCTGAAAACAATCCGGATTGTAAATAAGTAGTATGATACTTTTTTCTAGTGCTAAGTTTAAATATATCTATTTAGCACTTTTGGCTTTATAATTTGTGCCCGAAATATTTTCATAAGCACTTTATGCTTTTCATCTATACTTATCATTTATCTGGCTTTCCGCCTCGTCCCTTTCGTGAGCCGGCCAACTTTTAGCACGGAAACTTTGCCCAGCAACAGAGCTTAATTGCTAAACCAGTTTAAACTCAGAAACAAAGCCGGCCTCCAGTACCAACAATTCACTACTCGGAAAATATCCGCATCCGGCAATCAGATAAATAACTAAAGTATAGACTATAAAATTAAGATTCATACCCGAAGGTAGCAATTTTAGAATCGGAAATTTAAACCAAAACAAACATGAGCATAAAGTACTTTCAAATATTCTGGGATTTTTGATTATGACATGGTCATTCGGAAATAAGATGGTAAAAATCTTCTCAGAAAAAAATTGAGGCAACTAAAACTTTATTTCTCATTGAACATGTAGACATATATGATTACAAAGAAAAATAAACTAAGAATAAAAGGGACATAGCTGAGCAATATTCCATGGTCTGTCTAATTAATCTAGGTTTGTACATCCTCCAGCTCTCTTTCTTTTCTTAGTAGCAGGTCTTTCTTTGATTGGCCGCATATCAGTTAGGTAGTAAGAACCATTGTGCATTACTCGACTAACTAAAAATGTACCTTCCCATATTGGGGAAAGTTTGTGCTTTCTTTGCTGCACAAGCTGGAGAACCAAATCACCCTTATTGAAAGACCGGTTTCTGACCCTCTGGCTATGATACTTGCGTAACTTCTGCTGATAGGCTGTTGATCTCATTTCAGCAATGACGCGAACTTCTTTGACTAAGTCGAGATCATTTTGTCGAGAATTTTCGGCATCCTATTCAATATACGCGACAACTCTAGGAGAAGTGTGAGTCAAATCACTAGGAAGAACTGCTTCTGCGCCATATACCAAGAAGAAAGGTGTGTATCTGGTTGACCTGTTTGGAGTTGTTCATAAACTCCATATTACCGAAGGTAACTCCTCTTCCCAAGCCCCCACAGCACGTCGTAGTGGTGCTTCGAGTCTTGGTTTTAGGCCTTGTAGGATTAAACTATTTGCTCTTTCGACTTGTCCATTAGCCTGTGGATGTGCGACTGACGCAATGTCAAGCCGGATATTTTGTTCATTATACAATTCGGCAAGCTCTCCCATAGAAAAATTACTCCCGTTGTCCGTGATAATGCTATGCAGATAACCGTATTGGATTATGACATCCTCGACAAATCTTCTGGCCGTTGCTCCATCACAACTAGTGATGGGTTTAGCCTCAATCCATTTTGTGAATTTATCCACCATCCTCGATAAATCCACTTGGAGCCCGTTTAAACGGTCCTACCATGTCAAGCCCCTAGACCACAAAAGACCATGTTATAGGTATTGTTCGCAGCTGATCAGCCGAAACATGAGCTTGTTTGGCGTATTTTTGGCAGCCCTTGCACGTCTTGACCAGCCATTCGGCATCTGCCTTAGCTGTAAGCCAGAAAAAACTGTGTCGAAAAGGTTTTTCCACTAAAGACTTGGCTGCAGCATGGTGACCACACTCACCTTCGTGGATCTCTCGTAAGATTTCCACTCCTTCTTCCGGAGATACACAATGCTGAAAGACCCCAGATGCACTCCACTTATAGAGCTCACCACTAATTATAGTGTAGGCTTTTGCTCGTCGGACAATCTGTCGGCTCAGAACTTCGTCTTCGGGTAATATTCCGTCTACCAAGTAATCAAGGTAGGGTTGAGTCCAGCTGGGAATCATAGCCAGAACTGCTACTAATGGTGAGTCGGATTTGGTCGAATATTCCTTGTCCACTCCTTTTATAGAAGGGACTTTGAGGTGCTCTAAAAAAGCGCCATCCGGAACCTTTTTCCGTGCAGAGCCTATCCGAGATAGTGCGTCTTCTTCCTCATTTTCTGTTCGAGGGATGTGTTGAACTTCAAACCCTTCAAAAGATTTAGATAATTCATCCACAACAGCCCTATATGCTGACATGTGCTTGTTTGCCTTACAGATATCCGACACTTGTTTAGCAAGAAGGTCCGAATCTCCATAACACATTAAATATGAGATGCCGATATCCTTAGCAATCAGGATTCCATGTCGTAAGGCTTCATACTCGGCAATGTTGTTTGTCGCCGTGAAGTGGATCTGCAGTACATAAAAAAGTTTATCTCCTTGGGATGATTTGAGCACCACGCCAGCCCCCGAGCCCCCGAGCGCCTTAGACCCATCAAAATGCAAGGTCCAGTATTCCGACTTTGGCAGGGTCATGTTCTCCGTTGTCTCGGTCTAATCAGCAACAAAGTCAGCAAGGATTTGGGATTGATTGTTGTACGAGGCTTGTACTCAATGTCGAAAGTTGAAAGCTCTATGCCCCATTTTGCGACGCGTCCTGTGGTGTCACTATTGTTGATTATATCTCTCATGGGAGTTGTGCTCACCATAGTAATTGGATGTTCCTGAAAATAATGTCGCAACTTACGAGATGCTAAGAACACACCGTAAGCCAGCTTTTGATAGTGCGGATACCGCTGCTTTGATTCAGTTAGACCTTGCTGAGATAGTAAGTTGGACGCTGCACCAGGTGTTCTTGATTTTCCTCCAGTCTCTCCACAACCATGGCGATACTGACAACCTTGTTTGTCGCAGCGAGATAGAGCAACATCGGTTCCTATGGTTCTGGTGCTGCAAGGATGGGAGCAGATGAGAGTACTGCTTTCAGGTCTTGTAGCGCAGCTTCGGCTTCATCAGTCCAAACAAAATTCTTTGTCTTTTTCAGGAGTTTGTATAGTGGTGTGGCTCTTTCACCGAGCCGGCTTACAAACCGACTGACTGTGGCAATGCAACCAGTTAGTCTTTGAACGTCCTTCAGGCGGGTTGGCCTGGAAATATTGAGTATAGCCTTGATCTTGTCCCGGTTTACCTCTATGCCTCTTTGAGACACGATAAAACCTAACAATTTTCCGGCCGGGATTCCAAAGAAACATTTCTTCGGATTAAGCATTATGTTGTATTTTCATAGATTGGCGAATGTTTCCTCCAAGTTGGAAATCAAAGTTTCCTTCTTTTTGGACATCACCGCAATATCATCCACATATGCATGTACATTGCGTCTGATTTAGTCATGGAGGCAACGCTGCATAGTGCGCTGGTACGTAGCTCCTGCGTTCTTGAACCCAAAGGGCATCGTAACAAAACAGAAGGTTATGAAGGGGGTTATGAATGAAGTTTTGACTTTGTCAGATTCCTTCATCCGGATTTGGTGATAACCGGAATATGCGTCGAGAAAACATAGGAGTTTCGAGCCTGCCGTAGAATCGATAACTTGATATCCTAGGCAGAGCGAATGGATCTTTGGGACAAGCCTTGTTCAAGGCAGTATAATCAACACACATCCTTAAATAAGTGGTGTCCTTTTTAGGGACCATTACAGGATTGGCCGACCACTCAGTGTGGATGACCTCTTCTATGAATCCGGCTAACTCGAGTCGAGCTAGTTCCTTTGCCGAACCGTCGTAAGGACTGTTTGATGGGTTTAGCATTCGGGTTTTCATTTAGAGAGTGCTCGGCAAGTTCCCTAGGTACTCTGGTCATTTCAGATGGCTGCCATGCGAAGATATCTTGATTTGCTTGGAGGAACTTGATGAGCGCGCCCTCCTATGCGCTATCTAGGCCTACACCTATCTAGGTCACCTTGGAGGGGTCATCATCCTTCAATGGTGTCTTCTTCGTCTCTTCCGATGCCTTGAACTCTGGATTCGGCTTTGTCACCTACTTCTTCATCGCGGGCATCTCGAACGGATCTATGGTTTTCTTGATCTCCTGGTACTCTTGGGCGTGCAGCACGGCTTTAGCAAAGGCGGCATTTCCGTACTTACACTCTCACGCCTTCTTCGGGTCTCCCTTGATAGTGATCACGCCGTTGGGACCTAGAATTTTCATCATATTGTAAATGTATCACGGACGAGCCATAAAATCCCAATAAGCCGGACGTCCGAATATAGTGTGATATGTGCTCTTGCACGGAACCACTTCGAAGGAAAGTGCTTCCGTATGATAGTTCTTTGGAGTTCCAAAGGTCACATCCAAAGTGATTTCTCCCAGGGAATTTGCTTGTCTTCCCGGGACAACTCCGTGAAAGATCACAAAGCTATAATTCAGCTGGGTCTCCGAGATCTTCATCCAGCATAGCGTTTCGACATACAGGATGTTAATGCTGCTACCACCCTCCATGAGAGTCTTGGAGAAACCATAGTCGTAAATAAGTGGATTAACGACTAAGGCGTACTTTCCTCGCATGTGCAGGCGGATGATCAGCACGGTCAAAGGTGATTGCCACTTCCGACCAATCCAAAAATTGGGGGACAGCCGGAACAATCGCGTTGAGCTCATGCAGAACTACTTTTTTGACCTTAGCTGGTTGAGATCTGAGGAAGGTGACGTAAGTGTCCTTCTTTGTTGGGAAAATTTTCTTCCCTTCCGGCTTGGGATTTGAAGCGTCAGCTTCCTCCATGTCGAAATCTTCCTTGGTCTCTTTATCTTTTTCGAGATTCTTCTTTGCCTTCTTCCGCTTAGCCCTGTAGCCAGCAGTATCATCTTTCTTGATATCATCGTTAAACCGACACTCGGTGTTTGTGTGAGACGAGCCCCCATTGGCATCCAAGTGATGGACACATGGGTAATTGGCAATGTCGGCCCAGGAGTAGGTTTTGCCAGGTTCCTGGTCTCCTCTACCCTGGACCCTTGATGTCCCACGACCGCGTCCGCGGCCACCGCCGCGTCCTCATCCTCACCCGAGAGTAGTAGTGACCACTGCCGTTTCCGCGTTGGGTTTTTCCTCCGAGGTATTCTTGCGTTTTTGAGCTTGCTGCTTTGGTTGTTTTGCCGACGGTGACACAGCTAGGGCATTCAGCAATCCCTCTGCGTCGTCGTCAGCATCTACATACTTGCTCGCTTTTTCTATCATCTCTCCCAAATCAGTCACCTTGTCGCATTTCAAGCGATGACGTAGTAAACCAATTGGGAGTCCTGCAATGAAAACTTCAATTGTAGTTTGGTCATTTACCCCTTCACAGGAGTTCTTGGTGTCTATCCATCATCTGAGATAATCTCGGCAAGTTTCTCCGTCTTTCTAGGTGCAACGCTGTAGGTCTCCTACCGTACAGGGCCTCCGATATGTGCCTTTGAAATTCCGAATGAACGCGCTTTGCATGTCATACCAGTTGTGGATGGTGTTCTCCGGAAGTTCATTGAGCCATGATCGCGCCATCTTTCGTAACATAAGTGGGAGATATCGGGTCGCGACCAAGCTATTTCTGCCTTTGGCGATGCAGCAAGCTTGGAAAAAATCCTGGAGCCAAGTATCTGGCCGAGCTATGCTGTCGTAGGCTTGGATGTGTCTTGAGATAGCGAATCCTTCCGGGAATTTTGTTGCTCTTATACGTGGTCCGAAGCACTTTGGGCCCATGTATATATCATCATTCTCGTAGCACCGCGCCTCTATGTTAGAGTTAATCCTATGTCTTGCGTCACTTGGGGATAGAGATCGCCCTGATTGACGTCTATGGATGTGGTGCCTTGGGGCCAGACTTCAGCTTCTGCCACCACCTCCTCCGCCACGACGCCCTCCCTAGCCTCCTTGGGAGCCGTTATGATGGCTACTTGGTGGAGAGGGTGGAGCGGCTGGATTGTTTCTGGCTGATCACCGGCCTCCGTCTAGAGCGTTATTATTCCGGCTTTAGGGAGGGTTTCATTACAACGAGCCCCCTGCCGGCTTGACTCGACACGGTGTCTGTCGTTCCTTCGTCTGTCATTCCCATTGCGGTGGGGTTCAGCTGGACGGCTTGTGTGCCTAATAGGTGGCATTCTTTGTCGGTCCTCCTCCCGACGTTTCTCTTTGTCTTCTTCCCTGCGATCGTTTGACTCTCGCCGGGGAGGATTCTTTGGATAGAGGGCAGCGATCGCCTCTTGCTCGGCGGCTGGAGCAACGTTGCGCCAATCGTGTGCAGCTCTGTGATGTTGTCATGAAGATCCGGTTCTTGAGTAATTGTCTTCCCGACGGTCGGAACGGTGATGCTGTTCCGGAGCCCGCTGGGGTCTTACATCGTTCCAGGCCGGATCCGTGCGATATTGGTCGGATTGAGAGACCAGTTTTTCGCTTCCGAATTTCGCGGCCTTCTGCTGTTCCAGACCCTTGGTGAGTAGCTTGATGCCCAATCGAACCTATTGCAGTCCTGGATTATTTGCCAGGATGTCTCGAGCAGCGATAGTGTTTTGCACTGGTGTTGGATACACCAGATCTCCTTTGCTATCCAGCTGAGGCATCCCCGGGTCTCCCTCAAAGAGAACCTTACGTGTTTCTGGAAATTGATTATCATGTGTATGTCATTTCCGGTTCTTCTGATGTTGTAGAGAGATGAACTTCTCTGTCTTGGCCATGCGCTTCTTCTCTTCCTCCTTGTTCTTGGCTTCATCCAGGAGTACTTGGCGACGCGCTTCTAGGGCTTGGGCCCTTTCGTCCAATTCCGCAGCGGTTAGTTCTGCTGCAGTAGGGATAGGTGTGGTTAATGTAGCATCGATGAGTTTACGGGCACCTGCGGTGACCACGTGTCCATCCACCGATTCTTCTTTGGGCTCGTCTAGGATAAGTGCTCCATCCGAGTCTTCCCCATATTCCTCGGCAATCACCTCCCCTGCTAGAAATTCTTTTGCCAGGGTCTTGTTCTTCTTGTTCCTCTTCTTTGCCTTCTTGGCAGTGCCGGTAGCAAAGACGGCTTTGGGTCCGTTTCCTAGAGTCAAGCTCTGATCGGTACTTTCGGACATTTGGACCTCGGGATTATCTCCGATGTCCATGGCATCTTGTGCTTTGGGAGAGTTTTCTCCGGATCCTTCGTCCATGGCTTCTCCTTCTTCTACAGCTTTGGAGTTATACTCTTCATATTCCACGGAGAACTTTCGGAAATCCGACGACGTCATCGAGTCATCCGAGGATGCGGGTAGGTCGGTTTTGTTCCGATTGCCTCTAGCACTGAATCAGTGTTGTCTCCAGCATCGGCAGAACCAGATCCGGATCCAACATATCCGACGAAGTGCAATGTGTGGGTCCTGAGGTAATTGCGGCTTTCCTCGTGGGCTTGCTCGAAGATCCTGATGGTTTCGAGAACTTCATCCATGTTTGCGTCTTTCATTATCATGCGCTTCAACGTATGCCTCAAGAAAGGTTGATCTGTCCCGGCGCTGGCAGAGCCGGAACCGAGGTTGTTGTTGTGATCCTCCTGGATTTCGACCTCAACGTGTGGATCGATCTAGGATTCGGCTTCGTTGGGGAGATCCACTCCAGATTCAACTTGAACCACAAGATCTGCTTCAGGCTCGTAATTCTCCACTATCTTCGCAACGGGTGCGGGCTAGGTGGGATTAGGGTTTTTTTTTGAAATCCGGAACTCTGCCGCCTCCGTGGACAAAGGGGATCCAGAAATTTCCTCTGCCTCTATCATCACCGCTGGGGTGGGTGGGACAGGTTCAGCGAATCCGATGTTGTAACACCCTCAAATCGGCCCTATGCAAGTTTTAGCCCTTTCCGCCAAACCCGCATAGAAACGATTCAAGGACGCCCACCAATCGACCCTATGCAAGTTTTAGCCCTTTCCGCCAAACCCGCATAGAAACGATTCAAGGACGCCCACCAGGCACTTTCGGGCGGGTGGAAAACAAAGTAATACCATTACACAACAGTCCTCGATGGGACCCACAGAACAGATATATATACAACAATGACTCAACGAGTCGAGAATACATATATAATATACAAAGATCCAAATCACCTTGAAAACGATAGAGGATCCGGCTACGGACTAGATGCAAATGGGGCTAAGAGCCCTGAAGAATAACCAATGGTGTCCATAACCCTGCCCAGGCTAAGCCGGAAGGGTAACCCTGCTAACGACGTCGATCTCAAACCTACTAAAACAAAAGGGGTGCTGACAAAGGGCAAAGGAAAAAGAGGAGCGTCAGTACTGAGGCTAGTACACGGCGAGGCTAGAATTCGGTGGCTCTCGCCTACATAGGTATGGTGGGCTGAAGCGGCACCGCAGCGGCACTACACAACCTATAGAGACTCAGTAAAACTGGCGGCTATTAGAGAGGGATAAGAAAGACCCATTCGGATCCCACCTCAGACTACACCAAACATACCCATCCTGGTATTTTCCCCTCGAGACCAAACGAGGAAGTCAGACCGAGGAACTCACACGGTTGGCAATTTTACTCATTCCGTTTTAGTTGCAGCACTTACCATTCAGATATAGGTAGCATGAGTCATCCGGATAGCACAAGTAGTGGGCAGTTTTGGTGAACATTCCGTTGTAGTGGGAACATTTACTAGACAGATATAATTGTCCTGAGGAATCCCAAAACCTAGCAATTGTTGGCACTTTTATCACATTCCATTGGAGTTGCAATACTTACTAGGCAGATATAGTATGACACGGATCACCACGGATCCACCAGATGTTGGCATTTTTATTATCCATTCCGTTATACTTGAGCTGATTACTAGTCACATATTTAGTCAAATTTATAGCACTACTTTAGTTATGCTTGTCTATGATCGAGATACTGTGCTCCAAGTCGTCCATAACCGCGGACACGGCTTTCAGAAAGTTTTACCCTGCAGGGGTGCACAAATAGCAACACACACTCGATCAACCTCAGAAAAACCAACTCAAAACCCAACGAGGCATTCACGACAAAGCGATCACAGGATTCAGAAATATTTCAGGGGGCCACCCCACTAAGCTACCCGCAACGAAGTTGGCCGGCTCCGGAACGGACCCAGGGTTTGCGACGACGGGTGTAAACGACTAGGAACCCGAAAGTGTGACTGGGCTTGTCGATACCGCGAAAACGTGGCGCGATCCAAAACAGTACCAGTGCTCCACGCACAATCTTAAATAAAGCAGTAACATGGCATAAGTACAGGATAGTAATAAAGCCCCAAACTACTTTGTGGCCCCAAGAAATAGAAATGAATCAAGCTCTGGCTAGGGGGGTCCATAAGGCCTCCCGGATGTGGATAGTGCGAAAAATCAAGAAAGAGGTATCAAGTACTCGGGGTCCTACGGGACACAAGTGAGCGTGGAAGAACCAAATAACATCTATTGCCCACTGATGCCTCTACATTAGTTATATCTAGCAATTTAATTATTGCCTTTAAAGTCATGATCATCTCCATCATTAAACATCTCCACCAAATAAACATCTGCCAGCATTCCAACAACTGTGGTACTTGACAGCACGAGATCGCAGCTGAGCAAACAACTACGACTCGCAAGGCCAGTTATCTACCAAACACAGGTAATAGGAGGTGTCCAAGGCAATATGGAGGCTGCACGGGATATAACTGGGGTACGGAAACTAAAGCATCGCGACACGGATATCAATAGATCAACAGGAGGAAATAAAGACTATAAATGCAAAATAGGTAGAAGGGGGAGAGATGCTCGCCTGGGAATCACTGCCGAAGGATCCTATCTGGAGAACTTGTCGATACTCGCATCAACTCATCGGCCTAGTCCGCGAAGAAGCAAACACTAGAAGAAACACTGGATGCAATATTTAATACTATGGCAAAAGATCCGGCATGATTATGATATGATGCAAATGCGGTGCAATTAGGCATTATTAAGCCGAACCGGGGTCCCGACAATTAATTAATAAGTTCATGTTGTTTAGAACCCCCACAATTTAAATGTTGTATTAACAGGGTGAAACATGGCATCGGTTTGCTACACCAGTTAAATGGAGTCCGAATAAGACAAAGATATCCCGCGGATGGACTCCTTATTTGATTATGAGGTGAATCGGCATAATGCCCCAACCCACATGATGAGATGCAAGCATGAAACATTTAATATGCAACAAATATATGTTATATATTATAAAAATAGGGGTCTCAGAAAGGGGATCACACATCTGGGTTCGGCAGAACTTGGGCTCCGGGGGTCCGGGGTTCGACAGGGTCTTGGTGTTCGACGGGATTCGGGCGCGCCGGGATCGATCTTCGGATTTCGGGGTGGAAGTTCTTGGCGTCCCGGATCTCGGCATCTTCGTGTCAGAGAGAAAGAACTTGGCATGCCAGGGTCGATCTCGGCGGGATCGGTCTTCGGGGGTCCATCGGATTCGTTTCTTGGCATGGCCTTCGGACTCCGGGATGGATGACTTGGCGTTCGGGTGGTGACCTCCGGGTACGGTGTCCTTCGGTTCCATGTCCGCGAGCCCCGGATACTCCTTGTTAGAATTCCCCATGTGCTAAAACAAAACAAAGCGTGCAACGGCAGAGCTCGGCACACACATGTGCTTGGATGGAAAAATACCGGCACTGGGCATGCTCTGGAGGCAACAGAGACGGCGTTGTACATGCAGTTGTTCGTGGCGGCAGGGAGTAGTTGCATGAGGGCGCGACGCTCACAGGCAGAAGCGGGGGCACAAGCGCACAGACGTGAGCCTGGGGAGGCGTAGATTATAGCAGGCAGAGGCCGGTGGTGCTCCGCTCGGTCTTGAAGGGGCTCGGAGCAGGAAAGACGGGATAGAGGCGTCGCGGTGGTGTTGGAGGAGAGTAACTGGGGAGGAGACAGTGATGGGCGCCGACGGTGAGGAGCTTGCAGAGGAGGGGACGCGCGGTCGGGCGACGATGCAGCACCTGGAGGGTGGTGGCGATGCGGGTCTGGGTGGCCACGCAAGGGGAGGGAGGCAGCGGCGACTGCGGGGCGGCGAGGCGGCCGAGGATACGGGGGAGCGGGGCAGGCTCGCGATGGCGGCGGGGTGGATTCGGCAGGCGGCGGCGGGCTCGCGAGTAGAGAGAGACGGGCGGAAGTGGGGATGGCGAGCTGAGCGGCGGCGGGGGTCGACGACGAGGAGGCGCGGGCCGGCGACGCGCTGGAAGACGGCTAGAGTAGGGCCGGCGCTCGAGGATGTCGTGGGGACGGCGGCTTGCCGGCGCGGGGAGGAGCTCGGTGGCGGGACCTCGCGGCTGCTGGGATGGTGGGGTGCCGACACGGAGGAGCGGGAGAGGATGGGGGCGTCTTCGGCGAGGAGGGAGAGGCGAGAGGAGGCGGGGCGGCCCGGCGGCGGTCGGCGGGAAGGCCGGAGGGAGAGGCGAGGGGAGGAAGGAGGGGCGCGGGGCGCGTGGGGTTGGTGGCCCACGGGGGGAGGGGATCGAGGGAGCGGGAGGTTGGGACGGACGTGGGCAGAGGCGTGGGCCCTGGCTGGCGTGAGTGGAGATCCGAGGCGGGGCGGTTGCGTGTGGAACAGAGGTTCGCATCGGTGGGGGTGGGGGTGTGCGCACTGCACGTACCACGCGAAGTGGTGGAGCGGGGCTAGCGGGGTGTGTGGTACACGCGAGCGGGGCATGCCGGGCAGGGACCTGGGGCGCGTGCGACGCGTGAGCACTGCCGGATGGGGCCAAGCGGCAGCGTGGTGTGGGGTTGGTGGCTCCTGGCTGCTGCGGCGGGAAGATGGTAGGTGGGAAGGTTGGGTGTAGCATTAGCATTAGGTCTAGGGTTTGGGATAAACTGGGTATTAGGCTGCTGCTGGCCGGCCTTCTGACCTGGCCCGTGGCGGCCTCCCCAGGTTTTTATAAAAAGTATGTTTTTATTATATGTTTGTTTTAAAAGCCTTGTAAATTATTTTTAGGCAAAACAAGATATTCGGAGAACCCTAGTTTTATAATTTGAAATAAAGACGAGGAATAATTAGAATACAAAACTAGGCTTTTAGAAAATAGTTGTAGACAAACAAAAGCATGATGACAGGCCGATGCTCAAATGCAATGTGACATGATGACATGAGCATGCAGTCATGATGATGCAATGCACCAAAAACACCGCGATTTTCTAGTAGTGGTTTTAGCGGGATGCCACAGATGTATACATCGATCTCGCTGAAAGACATGATGGTGTAGGTGGTTACGGCTTCCCTAGCCAGAATCCAGGTCTTGTCAAGAACAATGAGAGGGACGTCCCTAGCATAGAGGATACGACTGATGGTGATAGTTTTGCCGATTCCGATTCTTGCAGATTCCGCCCGGAATATAGATCCGAAGCTCACTTGCCCCACGCTGGGCGCCAACTGTCGTCGGATTGATGATATGTACGCCATGAGGGGATCCTCGAGGCGTGTGGAAGAGAGGGGTGTGAGACGTACGGTATTCCGGGACGGTGAGCACACAAGTTTATCCAGGTTCGAATCCACCGGCTTTGGAAGGATCCTACTCCTGCTAGCAATCCGATAATACGGCAGAGCCAGAATATGGGTTACAAGGATTTCGCATGTGCGAGTTGAGATTGTAGACTATTGTGAGGGTGTCCTAAAGGCTCTCCCTAGGACAGCTTATATAGATATCCGGTCTAGGGTTTACAAGAGAGACCTATCCGGCTACGACTAAGAGTCGGTTATAGAGTACATCTTAAACTACAAGTAACACTAGGAGCCTATGTCGGTAAGTCTTCTGGGCCTTCCCGTAGCCGGATTGGACTCCGTCTCTTTTCTCTGACTGGGCCGCCCGTGAAGCAAAGCTCTAACCCGAAGTGGGCCACCCTGGTCAGTGAGGCACAGTGAGGATACCCGAAAAGTATATCCCCAGCAGTCAAGCTAAGTGACCTTAACTATAAGCACTTCATGGGAGGCAACCCATGTGAAATAAATTTATTTCTTTATGTATTTTCTATTGTGTTAGTTTTGTTTTTGTTATTGGTTTTTTTAATAAAGAGTGTTCAAGAAGACCTATGGAGAGAGCAGAAGAAAAATGTAATCCTCTATATTTTATTTTACTAACACATGGCCTAAGAAGTGTTGTTGGATCATTACTTAGTATTTTTTGTTGTTATCGAGTCCTTTGATAAGATGTGCAAAGGCGCACGGAGCTACTAATAAAATTCTTTAAGTTTTGTAGTTCACAATGTTCATAACGACCACTGGTACGGTCGGAGTAGACCGTACTATGAGCCTGTACCACCTCAAGGCAAAGGAAGATAAAAATGTTGATGGTTGCCAATGGCACCAGTGCCGATAATGACCACTAGTATGGTCGGACGCGCCCGTACCGTACCCCCGAGCAAATATCAGATTTTAAGCTAAGTCACTGTATAGTTAACGACCAGCAGTACGGGCGCCCGCGCCGTATCGAGTACACTGCCTCGGAGCAGCCGCCGCCCCCAAGGTAAGACACCCGGTACGGGCGGGCTCCGGCTGTACCACCCGCTCGTACCACGTACGCGACCGCCATAAGCACCCCGATGAGGTAACCTAAAAATCCCCAAATCATTTTATTCTCTTTGTTCTTCCTCCAAACTCCAAACCACCTCCATTGGATCTTCAAATTTACTCAATCTTTCTTCGATTCTTCGCATTCATTCGATCTAAGGTATGATTCTACTCCGATCCCGAACTTATTTGTGCAAAAGCTTCACTCAACCATTCATCATTATCAATCTAGACATAGGTCTTTTTCTTGATTCAATCTTGATATTAAGTATGCTTAGCATTGTTTCTAGAGGACTTTCTTTTGTAGTTAATGTATAGAATCACTTATGCTATGTTTCCATTGGACCAAAAAATTTATTAGCAATCTTTATTTACTTTATCTTGTTTTATTTATTAGATGAACACGAGGAGCCATACATGTGAGATGGCTATAGAATCCTTCGCACCACTCGTTGATATGTTAACCCCCGAGTCATTTGGCATCGAGTTCACCAAGGAGTTCCATCTGACTCGTTTCGATCATCTCAAGATTCGAGAGATCAAGTCCACCAAGTGGGCGTGTCCTTATATCCTGAACCAACTTGGCATACGTGGTGATTTTGATTTACTTTGCAACAATGTTGGTTTGTACAATTTTGTCTTTCAGGATGTTGCGACATATCGTCACTTGACGCTTGAGTTCTTCAGCACCTTGACGCACACAGTGGATCCTTATGGTTGTACTGAGAAACAAAGGCTCGAAGTTGATCGAATTAAATTCCTCCTTATAAACTGCGCGTATACTTTGACACTCATCCAATGGTCTCAATTCTTTGGGTTTACCAACAACAACACCGATGTACGCACAACTACCTTTGTTTTAGATCCTTACCCTTTACAATACTTTAATTTGATGAGAATTCATGGAAACGTATCCAAGGGGAACCAAATTGATCATCCTGCTATTCGATATTTATTCTATGTGATTGCTAACACACTGTAGGCACGTGGTGAGTTTACTAGAGTTAATGAGGAGGACATGTTGATTCTCGCAAAAGCTGCACTTATCAATTGTAACTTAATGCCAAATTTGGACGCTCTACTTGTGTTTTACCTTAAGCATCGGGCTCTTCAATCTTGAGGACTCATATGTGGAGGGGGAGTTGTGACCATTCTTGCACGCGCACTTCGCATCAACCTAGGTAACATCTAACCATTGACTGGAAGTAACCGTCTCAGTCTTTCTACTCTAAGAGCATGTGGTATGATTTCTAAAAATCATGGTAGATATTACTTCGACATACCTAGAGCGGATCACTTGATCCGAGCTCCTTTGCCTAATGGTTTATTCTCTATCGAGGATGGATGTTTGCGTTATGACGCGCATGTTGAAGCTAATCTACCCCATCAAGAAATACCCATGGGAGGAGGAGGAGATGAAGAAGTAGAACAAGGAGGACTCGAACAATATGTGCAGCCACCAAACTACTACACCACCTATGGAGACATTTATGCACTCAAAGGAAATATTCAAAACATGAACAACCTCTTCATCAACCTTCGAGATGCCACTACAAGCTTCGCCACCTAGTTCCACGATTGGAGCAGCCAATGGAACGTGGGAGATTTTCCACCGCCACCACAATGAGCAACAAGAGGGCTTGCAAAACCCTGAGCTTGGGGATGTGTTCCCCTGTGGATCCACCCAACGACATCGCTTCACTGCACGAAGAAAACAGAGGCACGCTAAGAAAAAGGCAGGATCCACAGTCACAGCAAGAGAAAGAGCAAAGACACATACTCGGCGATGCTCGGCACGATGGAGGCAGCCCTTGGCTGGTGACTCCTCTCCGTGCCGCTACCAGTTGGAGCGGCACTGGCCGAGGCGGCCCGCTTCTCCCTTGCCCTCCTCGAGGCGGCTAGGGCAAGAGCGGCATCCTCACCATGCGTGGCTACGATAGTACAGACAAGTTCATCAAAAATCTGGCTGAAGATACCAGCAACGAAAAGAGCACACTCATCGGGCGGGTCCTCGCAACCCTCGTCGGCCTGGGTGGGGAAACGCTCCGACTCCGTCTGCAGGTACTTTGGCGGCTTGAAGTCCGAGGATAAGATGGGCAGCTCATGGCCGCCCATGCCATCCTCCGCAAGCTACGCCATAAGAGCTACTCAAAAGGGGAAGATAAGGAGCAAGTAGAAGCCCTTCCAAAAAATCAACTAGAAGAGGAAGAGCAAAACAAATCTTTGGTGGCAGCCGGCCCTGGTGATACAGCGCGCAGGAGAAGGTCCAATCCTCCGCCAGGTCCTCCTTGGAGATCGTGGCAAGCCACTCTCTAAGGGACCCGTATGGCACCTCCAGCCGGGAAACCTAGGTGGGATCATCGAAGCCGGAGAGGTGGCACATCTTATGTGACCGTGCCATCAGCGGGAGCACACGGCATATCATCCAGGACAATGAAATGTCCCAGGGGGTGAGCCGCTCCTTCTCCACCAGGAACTCCAGCCGGGTCGCCATCTGGTCCATGTCCGCCGAGGCACCCAGGCCCTTGACGAACCAGGCCTTCCGGGTCGACGAGACATTGGCGAACGACAGCAGCCGGATCCAGTCCACCTCGGAGGCGTTGCACACGTAGAAGTACGAGCGCTGCCACAACTTCACCGTGTCGAGGATGGTCAGCTGTGGCATCGCCGACGATGGTCGTGGGTAGATGGCGCAACAACACGTCTCCTTTAGTGGCCCATCCTTCCCCACCACCTGGACCTTGAAATTAAAGAACTTGAGGAAGTTCATCGTATCAAGGCAAACCCCCAAGTAGGCCTCGCAGTAGGCTGCATGATGTGACAACTGCGCCACCGCATTCTCCCTAGGTGATGGAGCTGAAGGTCGAAGGTGGCGAAGAGCTCGAGGACGAACTTGCTCACCGGCAAGCCAAACCCGCGGGCGAAGTGCGTGTGGAAGACCACTACCTCGTCGGGCTAAGGGTTGGGGACCCGCTCCCCCTCCGGCGGGAGGCGGTGCTTCACCACTCACTCCGACGGGATGAGTATCCCCCACCGGTACTTCTGGATGAGGGCCTCCATGACGTACGAGCCACACCAACCTCCACCTTGCTCCGACAACATCTTGTCGGGTGCGGCGACCGTGATGGAAAATCGGGGTCCTGTCGTCGCAAAGGAGATGCGGCGACACCGGCAACCAAGAAGTGGAGGCGCAAAGGGCATAGAGGAAGCAGAGCACAAGGGGCAAGGACATCAATGCAAAGGAGGCAGCCGAAGTGGGGAAACACCCTCCCTTATAGCCCTATTTATCGAAGTAGAGCAAGCACGTCCCCCTGCTCCCCTCCGCCACATGGTGAGCAACTACTCCGCTCCCCCACGACGCTTCGGTTACAGATCGCATGCACCAACATAACTCCCTTAGAAGATCCCGCAGGCATTACTGCAAAGGCGAAGCGTGCGCATGATCCCCAAGAAACCGCTATGATGAAGACGTGTGCGTGGTTATCAAAAACTGTCGCGACAGACCAAGGGGTCAAACTGATGTGACGCGCGCTAGAAGTGGCAGGCGTGGCCAACGTAAGCACTGACGTCATCGACCAGGAGATTCAACTCCCCCACCGGCTGCGGCAACCGATAGATTCAATTGCCACTCACACTCTATGGGTAGGGATCTCCTGTGGGTGGGCCACCGGTTCCATTGCCGGTAAACTCCAGCCAGGAAACGACAAGCATCTCAAGCCGGAAAATGACAAACACTACAAGACAAACACTGTAAGACAAACTTGCAACCAGTTCTTCATCAACAATCATTTCAATTCAGTCAATGAGCACGCAAGAACTTCTCCACAAGGCAAAGTCCCAACGTGCTCGGTGACTAGTGTCGGGGGGATGACCCCCGGGTAGGCCAAGCCAGGCTCAACTGGTCGGCTCTAGGGATGCCTGGACGGATGGCCGCAAGTGAAGAACCACAACCGGGTGGACTGATCCATCCGGTCTGCCCTCAAGATTCCCTAGCTGGCCCATCTAGCCAAGTGACTAGAAGAGCCGGCTGGGTGGCCACCTCTACCCAGCCTCCTCGGATCCGTTGGCCAAGATACGGAGGGGGTGATGCTCCTCGCTGAGCGCACCCCTGACCGGACAAGTTGGCGCACCGCCCTGCCAGCGCTACAAGACAACTGCGCCAAAGTGCCAAGGCTAGAAGTTGAGGAGAGCGATGTCGGGTGACCGGTAAAGCACTGGCTGATGAGTGAAGCACCAAGCTGATGAGTAAAGCGCCGGGTGATGCCCAAAGCAACGACGCTGGGACACTGTAGCTAAGGATGCAAATGGGTAGGGTACCCTCTACCCTCTTTAGTAAAAAAATGAACTAGATTTTCACAAATCATTACTTTTTAAGATAACTAGTTCATTTGTTTGAACTAGACTAAAATAGAGGGTAATCTAAAGGTTCCAAACTTGCATCTCTAACTGTAGCGCTGTCCCCCCATGTACTAGAGGCTTGATCGGGTCCTGGCCCACCGGCTGGGCCCATCCAGCTGGCCCGCTTTGTAAACCCAAAGCCCAAATAGTAAACCCTAGAGCCCAAATTGTAACCTACCTCTCCCAACCAGTATATGGGGGGGTAGTGGGAGGGTTCTAGGTAAGTTACAAGCTCTAAGTTCTCTAGATTTGATAAGTTCAATAGTTCATCTTCTTCTACCTCTCCATAGCAGCTAGGGAAACAGCTCAAGGAGCACTTGTATTGGGCGTTTGCCCCTGAGATAGTAGATCCTTGCAGGAGTAGGAGTGTTACCTCGACAAGAGGGCTCCGAACCTGGGTACATCGCTGTGTTTGTAGTATCTATGTCCAACTCATTGCGAGTAGCCACCGATAGCATCCTGATTGTCCCCTCTCATGTCATCCCCGATGGCACTACCGTGTTTCACACCACGACATGTCATGGTGTCTCTCTACATGATAACAAAACTTGAAAAGTGCAAGAGGTAGGAGTGCGCTTACGCGGTGTGGGAAGAGGTCATACCAAGGTTTGAAGAAAATTAAGAAGAATAAAAAGATGGAGAAAAAGAAGGAAAAAAAGAAAAGAAAAAGAAGATGATGACGGTGATGGTGATGCGGTCATGTTCTATGAACTACCCCTTAGGATAAATTTGTCTGTAGAGCTGTTATTTGCTCGTAGCTAGGAACTTTCATTTCGAATTAGATTTGTTTAATAGTTAGAGCTAAAACATTGGTAAATTGCTATGTTTAGTTGTGTATAGTAATATCACCGTTTATGTATTGTAATATCACCAAAAGTTTTGGTAGCAATCAACCGAACATGTTGAATTTGCATCATCTCACCTTTTAGCCTATATAACATGTTGCCATCCAAACATGGTGTAGGAAATGAGTTCATAATGAACTGTGGGCAGCAAAACGATATGCAGATGTTGGCTTTAGACTTGGCCTAGTCCATCGAGTGGCTGACTTAGGCTAAGAGGAGGACATACGCAAAATGGCTACGGGCAACCAAATGGATCCCAAATTGATGCGGTTCTCTTCACGTAAAAATGTTATATCACTTGTGCTTATGATAGTGTTATTTTAACTGCTACATATTTTTTGACTGATTCGATCACATACTGATGGTGTTCTGTTCTACCACCAACACTTGCACAAGAACTCTAGTTTCTTCACGTAACCAGATTTTATTGAACTAATAAAGAATACATTTGCATCAAGAACTTTGATTTCTTCACATAACCGCATCCATCATGATGATTTTATTGAACTTCAGATGCAGATATTTCTCCCACGAGAAGGGTGAACTAGTTGATCTACCTTGAAAAGTTCATCACAGATACGGATCAAAACCAACTTTCACTTCTGTGTATTATTCAGACCTTTGTCGGAGCAATTACAACCTTTTGAAAATTATTTATGACCAAAATAGCTGAAGTTTAGCATAGGAGTAAAAATTATAGAAATGCAATTACTTCCTCTGTCCCGGTGTATTTGTCCTGCGCATAGTCTCAAGTCAGCGATTTGACCAATTTTAGATGAGATATATATGATAAAATATATATTATTAGAATAATTAGATGTTGTACTATCTAAAAGTATAATTTTATGTTATTTTATAAAGATCAAAATAGAGATCTAGAGGCACGCGCAAGACTAATACAGCATGATGGATGGAGTACCGTTGGGTATTTTCTACACCGCAGTTAACTTAGCTACTCCCTCCGGTCTATATTATTATTTTCAACTTTATCTAGATTTAGATATATCTAGTTAAATATTTAGACTAGATGCATCCGTATCTAAACAAAGTTACGGGCTAACCGACGAGAACTGCCGTTGATCTCATACTCCAAACCTACACACCTTTTAGTGTGCTCCACTCCGAATCTACACACTACAAGATGTTTAGATAAATTTGTTTTAAAAAAAGTAAAACATCAAACGATGCGAGTAGAAGAGAAGAAAAGGCGCAGACAAACAAACCACACACAGCAAAACAAAAGAACACCCCACACACACGCACGCGAAGTTCGTGTCACGAACACACACTCGCATTCTCCTCTCCGTTCAAACGCGCAGAAACCCCCCTCGCAGAGAGAAGCGGAGAAAAGAAAATCAAAACCTGCCAAAACCCTCGTCCACCGCCGCCATGGACAGGGCCCCGCCGCGCGGCGCTCCCCGAGATGCCGTCGGCCAGCGGTGGCTCGCTGTCTTCGCCTTCCAGGCCGCGCTCCCGGCCGCCGCCTCCGTAATCCACCTCGCGGCCTCCCCGCGCCGCCGCCACCCTAGCCTCGGGGTACACCCGACCCTCCTCCTCGCGCTGCACCCGCTCCTATCCTGCGCCGCCACGGGACTCCTCGCGCTCGCCTTCCTAATCTCCGCCTCGCCCCACCCGCGCCCACCACCGGTACCACTGCGCGCCCTCGCGGCCTTCCTCTTCGCTGCGGCTGGCGCCCTATGTGTGGCCGCCACTGCGTCTCTGGTTCCCGAGGACGCCGGATGGGCCGCCGTAGCTGGGCTGGGATTCCGCGGCGCTGTGTTGGGCGCGGTGTTCGCCGCTCACTACTTTGGGCGTGGGAGGTGGTTGCTCCAATTCCCCGTCGTGCAGGTGAGTCGAATGGGGGAAAACTAGGGTTTCTAGATGCGCTGCCCAAATTGCAGTTCGGGTTTGAGTTTGTATGCTTAGATTCGTATTATTACGATTAGGATGAACTGCATAGGATTTACTGGTTGTGTAGATGATTTCTTTTACTGAAACGTAGGAAGGATGTTTTGTTAACTGCGGCTCAACTATTTGTAATTTACCCTAGGGTGCTTGATCAGAGAAGGAGATGGCTGCTAGCAATGTTGCATTATTTGGATCAATACTTATTGGACACACATCTACTATTTGAAGTTTGAATGAGATAATTGATGAGATTAATACGAGCACTGCCTGTACTTTTCGGACGATATCGTGTTTGTGGTCAAATTCCAGCCATGCACTTTGTTTTGTCTTCACAGTTATTTGTAGAAATTCGTTTGCTTGTAATGTTCTTTTTTGTTTAAGAGGGAACGTGATGGGGGTTAATCAGATCTTAGGGCAATGTATTGTGAATTTTTAAAGCTAAGTTTGGTTAGTTTTGAGCCCTTGGTCGCCTTAGACTTGCTTGCTTGTTCATGGCTATCTTACAATTCTTCCTAGCAGTTACTTGAGTATGTTGCAAGTTGCTTACTTCTGACTTCTTTAAATTGTCCAGCGACCTCTGTTCTATGGATTAAAGATGGGACTTCTGCCGTCTATAAAAAGGGCTCTAAAGGTGTCGCTTCAGGCCTTCTGCCTTTCATTTGTCCCGATTTTCGTTCTTCCTCGGCAATTCAGGATTGGAGGATCCATTGGAAGCCAAATTATCACCCAAATTGGTACTTTTATGGTGATCACAGGTGTTTCCTTCTGTTGGGAAGTTAGCCATCATTTTGTCCAGGTTCGTTCTCAGCTATTCAAATGAAACAACATGCCATTAGATGTACGTTCTTTCGCTGTCTGGACTCTTCAGCTTGAATTTTATGGTACTTCAATACAATTCTTCCAACAAATTTCAGGTTGTGCATACAAGAAGGTGCAGTTTTACTCCACCTCAGAGCACTGCCGCTGCAGAGACTAATCCTACTGATTATATCCTTGAAACATTGGAATTAAGTGATCCACGGTCGCTCATGCAGTATCTTGCCTTTCAAGATTTGTGTGCAGTATCGGAATGTAACATAGAACCTTGGCGCCGGGGTGCCTTCTTCGAGGAATCTGGTGAAACTTACAAAAGAGTTGTGACAGCCTGTTTGAAGCCACTTGAGGACTTCACTTCAAAAATTGCTGAAGCACTCGAAGGGTTTTCTAGTGATAAGCCAGAACTATTGTCACAACAGTCTAAGCTCTATGGTGCATTTAGTGATTCACAGGTAATTTGACAATCATTTTTCTGCACTTAATAAGTTGTAGGTTGTTCTGTGTTTTTCCAGTTGTCAATACTGTCTGTTTTTATGTTCACGTAATTAATTAAACCTGCTTGTCATTGAGGACCATCCAGCAAATAGTTTGAATCTACTGTTAAGTTGGTTGCCTGCATGTTTTGTTTGACATCCATGAGAAAATATTTTGTTTTCAATAAGAATAGGCCATGCTTTGAAGATGTTGAGTTGGGTATAAATCAACTAATCAAGCATACATGCATACTGATTTAGTGACAAACATACATGTTGAACTCAAGATCTGCATAAAAGATCACACGATCAGGAATATTTTGTGCTAGGAATCAATCATATTATGTTACATACATTATGTTGTATGAGTATGCAAGCATGCACATGTAATCTCCTCTGGAAGGTTCAATAGCTTAGTATGTGGTGTTCAAGTCTTAAGGCTTTTCTGAACTGACGGTTATTATTGACAGCTGGTATGAGGACCAAATGTATTCTTCTAGTATACAGTAATTGGGTACTCAGGATTGTTAACTATCATAAATTCATAGTATGAAATTGCAAATGTGGTTATAGGTATGCATATGGATCGCCTGCAATGATTTTGGATATTACCTATGTGCATGCTTTATACAGTTATGGGAAGTTGGGTGATTTATAAAATGGGGCACATGTGGAGATGTCCTAGCATGACTGTATGCCCAAATTTGACTTCTACTCGTACACAGATGCCATGGGGTCTGGTTCATGCAAGTGTTGTTAAATAGTAGCTTGCTATTAACTTGTGTAGGATGTTTTAACTCAGAACTGATGGATAGCATTCTAGCAGGAAAAACTCTGTTCCGTTTGGAAAAAATTATGAGATGACTATTATGGACCTTTATTGTAACTGGAAAATGATTGGGCAATATCAGTATAACTAAAGTGGATATGTTTGATTTTCATAATTCATACTACAAACACTATATGCTGAAAATGGAAGCTGCTTAGATGAGTTGGTGTGTAGTATCACAATGAGTTCTTAGATTATATCTGGAAGCCAGAAACCATGAACCATGATATTCAGTTCAATAGCAGCTCAAACTTACTCCCTCTGTACCTAATTATAAGATGTTTTAGCACATTGTTATAGTGTGCTAAAACTTATAATTAGATACAGAGGAAGTATTATTTGGGGTCCGTGATATAGAGTTTTTTTCCCTTATTTTTGTTATGACTACTCATAAAAGTATATAAATAACCAGTTAACATTTTGAACATGTAGTTTACTTCCATTTGGATTTTGTGATGACTGTAGCTTAACATCATGTCAATTTTTTGTGGTTTGGTAACATTTAGAAACTTTATTTATGTTCAGTAGGTGTCTTCCAGAACAAGTTCAGTCAACTGCATGTCTAGGTGTCATAAAATTGTTTAAGGCCTGAAGGCCATGAAATGTTTTATGTGCGTGGTGGTGTATCATTTCCAAATCACATAATCCAAGTGTTACTTCATGCAGTGATGCCTAATGATGGATTGTTTTGTGTGACTGAATGTAGATATGCTCATGGTGTGCTCGGACATTGGCGACATTGACTGCACTCTCACGGCGAGAGGATCGGTATGGAGTTGCTCAACTCACTGGCTGCAATGCTGCTGTGATGTCTACGGTGCTGTCTGCGCTAGTTGCGGTTGAAGCATGTTTAGGAAAGAAAACTAACCCACAACCTGTGCACTCACTGGGTCCAGCAAGCATTAGGTGGGCCAACTTTTCCACAGCAAGAAAAGGCAATGTAACTGCCATTGCAAGCACGCAAAGAGGTGGTCTGCACACTAAAGCTTATTTGATGGCTGATGTTTTCCGGACTTCAGTTTATCAGATAGTTTCAGCCTTCCTGGATGACATGCGGGCAAATGCAAAAGCTTCGAGTTTGGAGAAGAATTGGATCAGTGAAGGAAGAAAACCTGTATTTGGATCACGTGCTGTGTTGGTTCAGAAGTTGAGCTTGTTTATTGAATACCATGCTGTCTGAAGATTGTGTGATGTCTCTCAAATCCTTGCTAGCAAAACAGTCCATACTTTTGGTGAAGGGATTTTGTTTTGGACTGAACTGTTTGTTTGAGTGAAGTTTGGAACTCCTGACACTACTATCTCATTGAGGTCCAGGAACCTTTGTTTCTGGCACTATATGTCCTACTGGGGAGAAGGCACTTAAAATTCACAATCTTTTGGAGGGCAAGGACCATAGCCTGTTATTACTGTGAGAGCTTTTGCGAAACAATCTCATTATTCTTCAGTTGTTGGAAGCAAATGGAAAGTTTACGCACTCAATTCTGTATGGCATTTGGAGATATTAGTATCTTCTAGCCTGTAATAGTGATCAAATCATGTCGTCATGGTAGGAAGGATGCTGAAATGTTTTGGGCTATCAGAATGGTCTCACTTGACACTAACTTGTTACGCACCAGTTCTAGCTTATTTCGAATGGTTTCCTTTATATGCTGATCAAGTTTTTGTTGTTCCTGTGCATTGACTGGTTCCTGATGATAACAGTGTTACGTGGGTGGAACACCGACGTTTTCATTCCAAACTTGCGCTTAGCCTTAGTGTTAACAGAGCATTCCTCTTTTTCAAGAATGTACTAATTCCATGTCCACTTTGACCCAATCATCAAATATTGAGACTTGAATAACGGGTAATAGTCGACATTCAGAAGTCAGAATTCATATGCTGAAGTTAAGTGGTATTTCCACTGATGTACCCATTCAAATTCTGCCGTGGAATTAACTCTAGTAGAGTACAATCTCTTCCTAGTGGAACAGAATAACCAACACCGCTGTTGCCTCGGGAGCTGTTAGTACAAACTGAAACAACGACGGGGCTGTGCAGCGTGAGCGCTAGCGACCGAAGCCAACACCTAACTAACGACTGGAACGTTGCCGATCAGCCTTGCCGTGGCAGCCAGCACTAGCGGCGGCCTCCTCGGCGAGCCGCCGAGCACAGAGAGCGCGGCCCTCGCGGCCGCTTTCCTGGCGCCGGCGGCCTTAGGGCAATGCCAGCGTGGCGAGAGGAATCGGCCCCGGTGCGCGTCCAGGCCGCCTCCGCAGCTCCGTGACGGCTTGAGGTGCTTCCTGGCCGGCTTAGCCAGGTCCTCCAGGGAGCCCACCGCCGCAAGCGACGCGAACGACTGCGACTTGCCGTCGAAGAACTTGGACAACCCCCTCCTGCACAGCACAGCACAGCACACACGAAGCAGCGTTAGTTCAAGAACGTAAGTAAACACATGGACACAAGAACGTAAACAGATGGGCATGCGCGCGCGTACTTGATCGGGAGCTGCGTCATGAGAGCGGACATCTCGAAGTGGTCGGCGCAGCTGGAGGAGGATGACGACGAGGAGGAGCTCGCGTCGTCGGCGAGCTCGGAGGAGGAGGAGGAGGCCGCGGAGCTCCTGGACGTGGCCTCGGAGCCGGAGGCCGAGCCGATGTCCTCGTCCTGCTCGTCGTACGCGATCTTGGGTGCCACCGCCATCCACGCTGCGCGGCCGACCAGCAGGTACGCGTCCATCTGAGCCCCCATGCCGATCGATCAGATCAGAGGAATAAAGCAGATAATCGATCAACGATAAGAGATTGTGAAAGAAGGGAGGAGGAGCGCCGCTAGAAATAAGGGGGACGTGGGGCGAGCGGAGGAGAAAAAAGCGCCTTGTTCACTCACGCGCGCAAATAAAAAGTAAAGTAATGCTGGTAATCGGTAGATTCGGCATTATCCTCCTCCTGGTATCTCTTGCTCTTGTTTTTATACTCTTCTTTATTCGTGAGGCAAATTTGTTTAGCTTTTCGTGGGGGAGGAGGAGGAGAGGGACGGCGCCGGCCGGGTGGGGAGTAGATAAGTATAACAGCTGCTGCAGCAGCAGTTTTGTGCGATGATGTAGCAGTTTTGATGTTTTAAGCGCAGCATCACCGTCTCATTTCAACATATTTTTTATACATATGAACACAAACTTGTAATAAAATGATGGTAAAAATATATAAATTCCAATAATATTTAATTATTACATGCCAAGACAAATAGTTCAAATACCACACAAATCATCGAGCAACAACATGAAGTTTATCTCAACTAACAACAATAAACATAGAAATGAAATAATAACTAATTTTGGTGGCCATGCCAAGCTCACCACTCCTCAATGAGGTCCTTTTGAAGCTCCATTTGCACATCCGAGTCTCTAATATCATGTAGAACAACAAGAAAATGAAGAAAACCGAGTTTCTACTTTTGGTGCGGCGCGCCGATGACCGCCAGATGGGGACAGCTACATGAGAGTGCAGACCGACGACCGCGTCTCGTCAGTGATGAAGGGGCAGGTTCGGCATGGTGAATCCATGGTGAATCGACGGGCTTGCCGACGGCTACTCGACGGTGGAAATCAGATGGGCGACTGGGACAAGCTGCGACGAAGTTGCTGGGCGAGGCTAGGAGGTGCTTGGGCGGCGGCGCGGCGGTTCCCGGCGGTGGATTTGTGGGTGGCGGTACAACGAGAGAGGTTGGTGGTAGTGGCGGGGAGAGGAAATAAACATTCGTGGGCGGTTGACTGCACGTGCGAGCGACGAGAGAAAATGCAGCACTGCCCGCGTTGCCGCAAAACATTTGCAGCACCGAACCGCTTTGCGGCAGCTGTTGGAGGCATTTTTTCCCGTGGTGCCGCTTCTGGCGGATATTTCCGTTGCTGGGCAAAATGCATCAGCTGTCAGAGATACTCTAAGACCTTCACATGGTTTCCACGCGTGTGCAGCGTGTTTGGTTGATTGTCCCCGCCTACACAGCTGTGCTTCGTTGCTTCGACGAGGGAGCATATGAAGGTCCACATACTTGAATTCCTAGCCGTGCCGGGCGGATTTACCCAGTTCACTTGGTCTGCATTTACGTTTTTAGGCCAATGTGTGTGCTTTATTAATCAAGAGACATAATATCAATACAACTAGTTTCCCGAATACACTTCGGAGCCACATCACACCACACAGAGAAACAAGAAGACTCTAAAGAACGAGCTAAACGATGTGCAACAATATTATGCAAATGGCTAACATGTTGAATAGAACAAACTGTAAATAAATCAATCAAAGTCCGCGTTTACGTTTATGAAACCTAGCAGCCGAACAGTTGTGACTGGTGTTAAGATTAACCTTGGTGGTAATGGGGTAATCCCCGCTCCCATATAGAACTGCGGTTCCTCGTTTGTACGAACCGTCACGGTGGTTTCTAGGGAAGACGTCTCCTCAAACCAGTGCCTCCCTTTGTAGATGACCGTTCCCCTTGTATATAAACCCAAATCAATCATCAATAAAAGCTACAGAATTTATTCTTCGACTTGTCTCTCGTTTACTTTTAACACGTTATCAACACTGCTCTACAGCGAGAGCACTTTTAACACGTTATCAGCACTACTCTTCGGCGAGAGCAAATCGAGAAGAAGATTGGCGGGGGAATCAAGACAAAAGCTCTCTACGAGGACAATCTAATGGAAGAAGAATTATGCCTTGTGAGAAGTGCTACCACAAGCTCCATATCGAGGGTGTTCAAATATTTTCATACTCTGAAAAAGATGAATGGGGATATTTCGATTATTGCTGGATACGAACGGTAATTATTGGCACTGAACATGCCATATTTACCCTCCTAAATGGTACACAAGTGACAATTGAAGATGTATTGTTATATCTGATTCTTCACGTAACTTAATCAGTTATCGAGATATCCGTACAAATGGATTTCACATTGAAGCCCATGAAGATAACAAGGAGGATTATGTACTCTTCACAAAATATTACGGATATGGAAAGCAACTATTTGAAAAAAAACCTTCTTCTCTGTCGTCCGGATTGTACTATACGCATGTCAAGCCTATAGAACATGTTACTTATAAGGTAATTTTTCAAAATATTGATGCCATTCAAACTTTGCATGATCGACTAGGCCATCCCGACATCGGATTATGAGAAAGATTACTAGCAGTTCCGTTGGTCACAACTTGCATGAGTCAAAGTTCCCTCGATTGTCTGATTTTATGTGCATATCATGTGCCAAAGGGAAGCTTATTTTGAGGCCTCCACACCTCAAAATAAAAGGTGAATCACTCTAGTTCATTGAACACATTCAAGGAGATATTTCTGGTCTTATTCAACCATTAATTGTACTATTTAGACATTTTAAGGTGTTAATTGACGCATCTACATGATGGTCACACATGTGTCTTCTATCTACACGAAACCATGCACGTGCCAATATTACTATTGGAGATACGCTCCTAGAGGCCAATAATAAAGTTATTTTATTATTGTTATATCTCATATGTTCATAATAGTTTTATGCCATGCTATAACTGTATTAAGCGGAAACATTAATGCACGCATGGTATGTAAACAAACCAAGTTCCTAGTATCCTTTAGATGACTAGCTCGTCGGGAAATCGATGCTCGAGGTTTCCCGATCATGGTACATTTATGTCAATTGACAACGAGGTCACTTCATTAGATGAATGATATGATGGACATATATCCAACTATAATATTGCAATGTGATCTAGTCATAAAGTTTAACATTAGACTAGACGAGGTTGCTTAGATTGCATCATTCGTCATACCGTATCAGGGTGATCGGGTGATCATAAAGGTGTAAATTGGGTATTTCAAAGGGGTATGTCAAGGCGTATGCATCAAGATCGAGATTTTCCTATCTGAGTGACAGATAGATACTCTAGGCCCACTCGGTGAAATTACATCAATGAGCTTGCAAACATGTGACAAGATTATGAGGACGTAATATCATAAAAACGAGTAAATATGTCTTGTCGGTAACAAGATCAAACTAGGTATGTTGATACTAGAGATCAGCTCTTGGACAAACTAGGTATCGCAATGCAAAGGGTACGAGACTAGACGTTTAAGGTCCACGCAATCATGTAATTCATGCTAAGTATGGGTTCCATCATGGGTTTCTAGATCTTGTTGGTCATTTATCTGAGAGGTATCTCGATCATGTCTATGCGTTCCCGAACCGTAAGGGTGTCACGCTTAAGGTTAGATACGCTTAGGACTGATCCGCGGCCGTAAGAGAAGTAGAAGAAGAGAGCCGGAATCGTTCCCGGGAGAAATCGAAGTGGTTCGGAGGAGTTCAAAAGATGTTTTGATGTGTAAGGAATTAATTAATATGTATTTATTATTAATTAAATGAATGAATTAATAAACACATATTTAATAATTAATAAAATGAGCAAAAAAGCACCTAATGGGCATTCCCGGGGGAAGGGCCCATAGGGGAAAGAGGGCGCGCATGGTGGGGGGGCCTCCCTACCATCGGCCAGCCTAAGGCCGTGCACGCGCTGGGTTGGGCCCATCCCCACCGCCAGCCGCCGCCTCCTCCTCCCTCTCCTTTGGTTTAGTCTCCCTGGGACTTTGAGGGATGGGATGCTCGCCTTCCCCTATATAAGGGGGAGATCCCTCTCCCATCTTCATCCTATTGGCTTTTTTTCTTTTCCTCTCTATCCCTCTCTCGCTCACGTGTGTTACCCAGTTTGGAACATGCACAGCGAGGTAGAGCTTTCTCCACCATACGCACACCATCATGCCATTGGAGTTGGTCTTGATCTCTTTCTTCCGGCGCTTTGCTAGACCACACCCCGGGAGACGCCTCTACACCAGACGTGTGTAGTACTTCGTAGGCACCGCCAGTTGGGTGTTGGACGCTTGGACGCCTACTCGACCTTGAGGTCGGCTACACTTTGGCTACATACCAACATTTGAACGGGAACGTAATCCCGCTTTCGGTCTTTAAAGGTATGAATACCCTCTCCCTCTCCTACTTTACATATGCATATATATATATCTTGGCTATATTGTTCTCGTCGTTAGGATTTCTTGTTTTCCACTACGGAACTCATCATAATAACGAAAGTAATTAAGTTATAGGATCATTATCTAGAAAGTCAAATTAAATCAATTCACATGGATAATTCTGCAAAATTCTCTTCGCATTCCTTCAATGCCTATTGCATGACCTTGAGGATTGAAGTTCAACACTCGGTTTCATATGTCCATATTTAAAATGGTTTGGATGAATCCCTAATTAAGAGGATCATACTCATTGCAAGACCTTTATTAATGAATCGCAGCTTGCCAACCTTGTGTTGGGGTCACATAGTTTTACACGCTACTGACTTAATCCAATTACGACCTACTACATATCATAATACTTCCCCTTCATACTTCCTTCAATCCGAATTATTAGACTAAATTAGCAAAATTCTGCAACCAAGGCTTGAGACGTTAGGCCAGGGAATATTTTTGTTCCGGATTATCAACCAATCAATAGGAGGAAGTTATTTCGTGATCAACGCATAGAGGTGAAATAACTGCCAAGTCTCCACGCCTGGCTAGTTTGTCGTGTGGAAAAATACCATGCATTGGCTGCATGTAGTGGAATTGAAGGGGAGGAGGCGAAAGTAACCCCATGCGGCCTATTTAATCGAGGTATTTAATGTATAATTCAACCTAATTTATCAAAATATCTGCAAACCCACATTTAGCATAATAATTTGGAATGGAGGGAGTATGCGGAAATTCTCCTAGCATTTCCCATCTCCGTAAGTTCGGATGTGCTACATACGTCCCTATATTACCATCACAATGCACATCCATTGACCCATATAGAAAACTAGGGATCTAAATGGGTTACAAATCACCGCCGATTATCAAGTACTAGGAACACTTCATTAGGGATCTATTCATATTCCGTCATGCTAATTGCATATTTAATGAGGAACATTTTTAGACATTAGGAGAGATTTCAAGTACTAGAAAGAATGCCTAGAAATTGATTAGAATGCCATCGCCATTTCAACCTGTAAGCCACATACCCAAGAGATCGAACTCCAAGTTCAGAAAATCATTAGACTACAACATCTTGCAAACAATCGGTCTGGTTCATTTACTAATCTAAAAGGTATTATGAAATCCTTGATTCCTGCTAGAAGTACACTTGAAAGAGTGGAGGTACTAACTAAAACCACTTAACTCCATATTCCTAAAAAATAGGGGAGTAGTACTGCCTATGACCCGAAACCTTCTTCTCACAAGTAGCAAAGGAGAAAGAGGAGAAAATCCTCAAAATCAGTAAATGCAAATCAACAAAATGCTGAAAATACCTGATGAGTAGTATACATCTGATGGATGGGAAACCTCTATAAGCTGGCTCCAGCTTGAATACAATAGTAGGGACATTGGAACACCCAGACTCATGCGTACTGGGAAATCATTAACATTCATCAAGGGTACAGGAGCTATCCACCAACTATATCGATTCTACAGAATCATTCAACCGTAAGCTTACGATTGTCGACACTTTTTTCTACAATTGCAAATACCCTTCTCAATGATCACGATCCAAGGACTATTGTTGAGTATGAAAACTGTTCTAACTTGTCTCAATGGAAGGATGCAATACATGCAAACCTTGCATCTCTTAATAAAAGGAAGGAACAATACCAACACCTCCTAAAGTTTTCCATGTAGGATTTAAATGGATTTTCCTCCATAAACAGAATGAGAACAATGATATGGTGAGACCCAAGGAAAGGCTTGTAGCACAGGGTTTCACGTAGAGACTCGACATTGATTTCAGTGAGACTTATTATCCAGTAATGAGTGCTATCACTTTCCGATATGTAATGTTTTTAGCGGTAGAAAATTGTCTATCTATGCAGTTGATGGATGTCATGACCGTATATATTTACGAGTCACTAGATTCGTACATATAAATGAAGGTTCCTAACAGAGTCTCTATCCCTGATGAAAAAACACAACATGTACTGTATAAAACTGAATAAGTTTTTGTACGGCTTGAAATAGTCAAGACGAATGTGGTACTACCGACTTAGTGAGTTCCTTTTTCAGAAGGGTTACTCCAATAGTGATGACTACCTATGTGTCCTCATCAAGAAGTCATCTTCAGGATCTCGACATCATTGGCAACACACAATATATTAATGAAGCACGCAATCATCTAAAGATGGAATTTAAGATGAATGATTTGGGTCCAACTAAATGTTTCTTGGGTCTCCAACATTCTCGCAGGAATAATGGTACACCAAGCTACCTATATACAGAAAATATTGGAGAAATTCAATATAGAAAAATAATATCCATTTAAAACTCACATGGCAGTTCGTTTTCTAGACGTAGAGAAAGATCCATTAGCCCAAGGGATGATGGAGAAGAGATGCTAGGACCTAAGGTTCCATATCATAGTGACATTGGAGTGCTAATGTATCTTGAAAATTGCACGAGACATGACCTCGCATTTGCAGTGAATCTACTTGCTAGACACAACGTAGCTCCCATCGAACGCCATTGATTGGGGTTAAGAATGACTTTTTATATCTCCAAGGCACAAAGGATCTTGGCCTATAATTTTAGTTTTAGAGAAATCTGGACTCTGGTATGATTGGATACACAGATATTGTTGCCTACTTCTCTGATCCCCATAATGCCATATTGCAGACAGGCTTTGTGTTCCTACATGGTAGAACTGCTACATCATGGAAGACTTTGAAACAAACAATGGTTGCAATGTCTACCAATCATATTGAAATAATTGCATCATGCGAATGTATGTGTCACCACAAGATGATAAACCACATATAAAAATCATGTGGAATTACTTCTATAGAATCACCAACCATTATCTACAAGTATAATGTGGCTTGTGTTGCACATATGCAAACATGATATATTAAGAGCAATATCACTAAGTATATTGCCCTTAAGTTGTTTTATCCATGTGAGCTCTAGAAGAATAGGGAAATGAACATCTTGAATTCAAATTATGCGATAATTTTGCTAATCTATTCATGAAGTCTCTACCAACTTCAACATTCCGGAAATATATTCATGGAACTTGTATGCAATGGCTTTGAGATTTGCAAGAATCAGAGGGAGTATATTCCTAAATTATGAAGGAAATATGCCCTAGAGGCAATCATAGAGATGATTGTATTTCATGTGTATCCATGAGTTATTATAATGTTCCTTGAATATCTATATACCAGGCAACTTGTATTGATTGGAAATTATATGAATTGTTTGTGAAACTCTTTACTTGTATGGTTATCTAATAATTGTCCCTAGTCGAAGTTCATGCGAGGACACACGTGAATATTAGACTAGCACATCGATTGGTTGATGACTATGTTTCGCAAGTCATAGACATAGAGATGTCAGACCAATGATGTGGACACATGTTATGAACATGGGGTTGGACTGACCCAATATGAGACTGGCAATAATACTTGCAGCTCTCTCTACACATCGTGTACGTTTTGTCCTTAGACCTGAGATTGTCGCATGTACTTGAGATGTGGATCGACCTACTTTGGGGCTATCAAACACTACTCCGTAACTAGGTAGTTATAAAGGTAGCTTTCGGGTTTGTCCTGATACATGCTGCAAGGCATCGGTCATTTAAGATGGGATTTGCCCCTCTCTACTTGAGAGAGATATCTCTGAGCCCCTCGAGTGATCGGATCCAGAAATACATGGCCGTGCTACATATGGTTAAGAGTTAACCTAGTAAAGGGATTCCGAATCACAGTATCGAGAAAGAGAGGTCAGCTTGGAGCTAGACCAAATATCGTGAGGCAAAGGGAAAGACATGTACTCAACCTTGTGATGGTTCGTCCGAATAATCTTTATATGCGTTTAGGAGTTGGCACTTCTTGCTAGAGGCCGCTACCAACTATTGACGGAGTAAGTGTACTCGCGGCATGTCTATACGTGTATGAACCTATAGGATCACACACTTTAGGGGCTGGAAGCCTAATGAGGATTGGATCCGAATTAGACCAGGCTTAGGCTGCTAATGGGCTGCTAATGTAGAAGCCCACCAGGGATGCCTATATAAGAGAGGGTGAGGCGAGCTGAATAGGGTTGAGCATTCCACCCAGGCGCTACTCCTCTTCCGCCTGTGTTGCACGCGCAGACCTAGCAGTCTAGCGTGTGACGGCTTCCACTCCGGACGTGTGGATACCTCAGAGGTGCTGCATCTGTAGCACTTGGACGAGCCACGCAAAGGGGAGCTGCTCGTGGGTCGAGGACGAGGAGGAGACGTAGAACGTCTACACTGCTGCAACGTGCTTCATCGAGTTCCTCACCTGGGCGTCTAGCGGTAATCCCGTGATCTATGACAATAGTGTTCCTGGTTGACGCGGTAGAAAATTTTGTTTTTACGCTAGTGTAGCCTACCCGTTACCCTACAGTGGTATCAGAGCCGATGCTATTCAGTCATAGGTTCGGGAAGTTTGCATATGGTGATATGTAGATTGATATGAATGATATGATCGTTTGTATGGCGGTGTTTCTGGATTGATCTATGATCTTGCTTTCCGTGATCGTGATTCGAAGGTCGTCGAACGACTTACCCCTACCGGTCGATTTCCGCCATCGGGGTAGACAGTGACACATAAATCCTTTTGAATCATGTGAAGATCAATATGATTGATCGAATCGGGAATTAGATCTGAATCGACGTACCGTGATCAAAGGAGTTTGGTCGAATCGGAACTATGGTCGGTTTATGGTAAATTTGATTTGCCGATCAAAATCCTTAAAGAAAATTGTATAGATTTGATCTCTCATTTTTCACAAAGGTACCGCGAGGGGCGCTGCCCCTTCGAACCCCGCAGGGGGAGACCCCCCTTAGTCGTAGCCCCCTTTTGTATCTCGTTAAGGTTCATAGGTGCTACGATTTCACATGATCCGGTAGAATGCGATTCTATGGACAACTTGTTTTGCAGGATTTATGTGATCAGTATGGCCCAAAAATGTATGTGATGCATGTATGTATTTTTCATGACCTGTGTGTCGTGTTTAGGGCAACACGGCTGGAGCCATATGTGTTGTCAATTATTGTAATGGCCTGCGTGCCAACTTGTGATGATCCCAAAACCATGTAATTTTGATTACTAGCTGTTAGGAGTAATAGCTTGTATTAGTTCTTGGAGAACTCATCACTTGGAGGATGGCTCGCATAGAGCATGAAGATGGAGATCATCATGGTGGACAGGTTCTATGGCGATGGAGATCACCATGAGAAAATGGGCCATACTATATCACATCTATGTGAATGCTATTCTTATACGTTTTACTACTATGCATGCTTAGATGATAGAAGTAGAACGATCCCTCACAAAGTTTAAGTTAAACCATGCCCTCCCAACCAAACCTTGCACCATCCTATGCCCTATACAATCAGTGGTGGGTCTATGAAATTAGGGTGCCACGGTTTTCCTTGGCTGGATGGGTTTGTATCGGATACCTACACGCATAAGGGTTGGTGATCTTAACAAGGTCATCTTAACAGTTAAGGACCTTGGGGCATAAAGGTTGGGCACCTAGTTTTGACATAGAGATATCACCCAACAACAAGAGTCATATGTGATATGATTAGCAAAGGTTGCTTACCGATTTACCTTGTCTTCTAGCAGTGATGCTAAAGCTCACTAGTCGAGTTGTTAATTGTGGATCTTGAATCACTTAGTATCAATAGAGGGATGTTGATTTAAGTGGGAGTATATGCTATTAAATTGTTTAATATGTTTTACTCTTTCATGGTTACATGGCTTAGTATTTTGCATATTTTTGTTGTTGTAGATCAATGGCACCGAACAATTCATCACCTTTCGCTTTGCGTTCGATTCTTGAAAAGGATAAACTAAATGGAACAAACTATTTGGACTGGGTCCGTAACCTGAGAATTGTTCTCAGGGCTGAGAAAAAGGAAACTGTTCTGGATACCCTAATCCCGGATGAACCTGCTGATAATGCAACTGCTACCCTTAAGAATGCCTTCAAGAAAGCATGTGATGAATCTCTTGAGGTTAGTTGTCTTGTGCTTGCATGCATGGAACCTGATCTTCAAAAGCAGTTTGAGGATCAGGAAGCGTACGATATGATCATTGCGCTTAAGGACATGTTCCAGACTCAGGCTAGGACCGAGAGGTACAATGTCGCTAAGTCCTTTGTGGAATGCAAGCTGGCAGAGGGAGCAGCTGTAGGCCCCCATGTGATCAAAATGGTTGGTTACAGTCAGACTTTGGAAAAGCTTGGTTTTCCATTAGGCCAAGAGTTGGCCACTGATTTCATTTTGGCATCTCTTCCATCTAGCTATGGGCATTTCATTTCGAACTACCATATGCATGGGGTGGAGAGGGGCCTTAATGAATTATGTGGGATGCTAAAAATAGCAGAATATGACATTAAGAAGTGTGCAGGGCATAGCCATGTGATGGCTGTGCAGAACAAGCCTAGCTTCAAGAAAAAGGGCACTTCTTGGCAGAAGAAGAAGGGCAAGGCTAAGGATACGATCCCTAAGCCAAACCCTGCACCCAAGCAAAAGGCTGGTCCTGCAGGAGACACTGAGTGTTTCTTTTGTCACGAATATGGCCACTGGAAGAGAAACTGCAGCAAGTACTAGGCTTCTTTGAAGAAGAGTGGAAGTAAGAGTACTTCCCACTTAGGTACGCTTGTTGTAAATGTTGTGGACATTTTTCTCGTAGATTCTTATGTTAAATCTTGGGTATTTGATACCAGATCGGTTGCCCATATTTGCAATTCGATGCAGGGGCTAATAAGGACTAGAGAAGTGCAGAAAGGCGAAGTGGATTTTCGCGTCGGAAATAAAGCAAGGGTTGCTGCATTGTTCGTCGGCGTCATGCAACTTCACCTTCCGTCAGGATTTATCATGGAGTTGAATAATTGTTATTACATTCCTAGTATGGGTCGAAACATTTTATCACCTTCATGTTAGATGAGGGATGGTTATTCATTCGCGAGTACAAACAATGGTTGTGTAATCTCTAAGAATGCTATGTTTGTGGCTGATGCTCCCATTGTGAATGGGTTATTTATTTTAAATCTTGATAATGCATGTGTTTACAATGTTAGTGCTAAAAGGCTTCGGCCAAATTATTTGAGTCCTACCTATTTATGGCATTGTCGTTTGGGGCATATAAGTGAAAAGCGCATGAAGAAGCTCCATGGTGATGGTCTTCTAACTTCGTTTGATTTTGAATCATATGAGACATGTCAAGCTTGTTTACTTGGAAAGATGACCAAGACGACTTTTACGGGGTTTCCCGAGAGAGCGACAGACTTGTTGGAACTCATACATACTGATGTATGTGGACCAATGAGCACGACAGCCAGAGGAGGATATCACTACTTCATTACTTTCACTGATGATTTCAGTAGATATGGCTATGTCTACTTGATGAAGCATAAGTCTAAAACTTTTGAAAAGTTCAAAGAGTTTCAAAATGAGGTAGAGAATCAACGTGGCAAGAAAATAAAGGCCTTGCGATCTGATCGCGGAGGTGAATATTTGAGTCACGAGTTTAGCAATCATCTTAAGAGTTGCGGAATTGTTCCACAGCTCACGCCGCCCGGAACGCCTCAAAGAAACGGGGTCTCTGAATGGCGTAATCGAACTTTGTTGGACATGGTTCGATCGATGATGAGCCAGTCGGATTTACCATTATCATTTTGGGATTACGCGCTAGAAACAGCAGCTTTCACACTAAACAGGGTACCATCTAAATCCGTAGTTAAGACACCATATGAGATGTGGACTGGAAAGAATCCCAGTTTGTCTTTTCTAAAGATTTGGGGTTGTGATGCATTTGTCAAGCGACTTCAGTCGGACAAGCTAACACCCAAATCGGATAAGTGCATTTTTGTGGGATACCAAGGGAAACCTTAGGGTATTACTTCTACAACCGAGAAGAGGGCAACGTGTTTATCGCTCGTAGCGGTGTTTTCCTAGAGAAAGAGTTTCTCACAAAGGGAACAAGTGGAAGGTCGGTGCGACTTGAAGAAGTTCAAGATGAGCCAGTCGGGGATGCTTCTACGAGTGATGCTATTGTAGAAGAACAAGTTGAGGAACCCGTGGCAATAGAAGCACCACAGCCACGAAGGTCGGCGAGGCTTCGCGAAGCGCGAGAGTTATTATTGTGAGACAATGATGAGCCTGCGACCTATGCAGAAGCGATGGTGGACCCAGACTCTGAGAAATGGCTAATTGCCATGAGATCCGAGATAGATTCCATGGGAGACAATCAAGTTTGGAACTTGGTTGACCTGCCTGATGGTTTTAAAGCCATCGAGTACAAGTGGATCTATAAGAATAAGATTGATATGGATGGAAATGTTCACATCCATAAAGCTCGACTTGTTGCAAAAGGTTTTCGACAAGTTCAAGGAGTTGACTACGACGATACTTTCTCGCCCGTAGCGATGCTTAAATCTATACGGATCATTCTAGCCAGTGTTGCACATTTCGATTATGAAATATGGCAGATGGATGTCAAGACGGATTTCTTAAATGGAATCCTTTCTGAGGACGTGTATATGATGCAGCCCAAAGGTTTTGTCGATCCAAACAATGCTGGAAAGGTATGCAAACTTCAAAAGTCTATTTATGGGCTGAAGCAAGCATCTCGGAGTTGGAACATTCGATTTGATGAAGTGGTAAAGGAGTTTGGCTTCACCAAAAACGAACAAGAACCTTGTGTGTATAAGAAATAAAATGGGAAATCACTTGTGTTTAATCTTATATGTGGATGACATATTACTGATTGGAAATGACATTCCTATGCTCGAGTCTGTTAAGACCTCATTGAAAAATAGTTTTTCTATGAAGGACTTGGGAGAAGCGGCATATATTCTAGGTATCAAGATCTATAGAGATAGATCAAGGAGGCTAATTGGATTAAGCCAGAGTACGTACATTGACAAAGTGTTGAAACGGTTCAGCATGGAAGAGGCTAAGAAGGGGTTCTTGCCCATGTCTCACGGCATTAAACTCAGCAAGACTCAGTTTCCTTCGACCACTGATGAGCGAGAACGCATGAGTAGGGTTCCATATGCTTCGGCTATTGGATCCATCATGTATGCAATGACATGTACTCGCCCAGATGTTTCCTATGCTCTAAGTGTTACGAGCAGATACCAGACTGATCCAGGTGAGATCCACTAGACAACGGTAACGAATATCCTTAAGTACTTGAGAAGGACTAAGGGTATGTTCCTAGTTTATGGAGGTGAGGTTGAACTCAGTGTAAAGGGTTACACAGATGCGAGTTACCTTAACGACTCAGATGACTCGAAATCGCAATCAGGTTATGTGTTTGTCATGAATGGTGGTGCTGTGAGCTGAAAAAGTTCCAAACAAGATACAGTGGCCTCCTCTTCTACAGAAGCTGAATATATTGCTGCCTCGGAGGCTGCAAAGGAAGCTGTTTGGATTAGGAATTTCCTGATCGCTCTTGGTGTGGTTCAGGGCTTGTCCAATCCCTTGGACGTTTATTGTGACAACAATGGTGCTATTGCACAAGCCAAGGAACCTAGACAGCACCAAAAGAACAAACATATTCGCATGCGTTACCATCTGATTCGTGAGTTCATTGATGATGGTAGTGTCATGTTATGCAAAATACATACGGACTCAAATGTTGCTGATCCCTTGACTAAGCCACTCCCGCAGCCTGCGCATGAAGCGCACACAAGAGCAATAGGTATTAGATACTGTCTAGATTGACTCTAGTGCAAGTGGGAGACTGAAGGAAATATGCCCTAGAGGCAATCATAGAGATGATTGTATTTCATGTGTATCCATGAGTTATTATAATGTTCCTTGAATATCCATATACCAGGCAACTTGTATTGATTGGCAATTTTGTGAATTGTTTGTGAAACTCTTTACTTGTATGGTTATCTAATAATTGTCCCTAGTCGGAGTTCATGCGAGGACACACGTGAATATTAGACTAGCACATCGATTGGTTGATGACTATGTTTCGCAAGTCATAGACATAGAGATGTCAAACCAATGATGTGGACACATGTTATGAACATGGGGTTGGACTGACCCAACATGAGACTGGCAATAATACTTGTAGCTCTCTCTACACATCGTGTACGTTTTGTCCTTAGACCTGAGATTGTCGCATGTACTTGAGATGTGGATCGATCTACTTTGGGGCTATCAAACACTACTCCGTAACTAGGTAGTTATAAAGGTAGCTTTCGGGTTTGTCCTGATACATGCTGCAAGGCATCGGTCATTTAAGATGGGATTTGCCCCTCTCTACTTGAGAGAGATATCTCTGAGCCCCTCGAGTGATCGGATCCAGAAATGCATGGCCGTGCTACATATGGTTAAGAGTTAACCTAGTAAAGGGATTCCGAATCACAGTATCGAGAAAGAGAGGTCAGCTTGGAGCTAGACCAAATATCGTGAGGCAAAGGGAAAGACATGTACTCAACCTTGTGATGGTTCGTCCGAATGAGCTTTATATGTGTTTAGGAGTTGGCACGTCTTGCTAGAGGCCGCTATCAACTATTGACGGAGTAAGTGTACTCGCGTCATGTCTATACGTGTATGAACCTATAGGGTCACACACTTTAGGGGTTGGAAGCCTAATGAGGATTAGATCCGAATTAGACCAGGCTTAGGCTGCTAATGGGCTGCTAATGTAGAAGCCCACCAGGAATGCCTATATAAGAGAGGGTGAGGCGAGCTGAATAGGGTTGAGCATTTCACCCAGCCGCCACTCCTCTTCCGCATGTGTTGCACGCGCAGACCTAGCGGTCTGGCGTGTGACGGCTTCCACTCCGGACGTATGGATACCTCGGAAGTGCTGCATCTGTAGCACTTTGACGAGCCGCGCAAAGGGGAGCTGCTCGTGGGTCGAGGACGAGGAGGAGACGTAGAACATCTACACTGCCGCAACGTGCTTCATCGAGTTCCGCACCTGCGCGTCTAGCGGTAATCCCGTGATCTATGACAATAGTATTCCTGGTTGACGCGGTAGAAAATTTTGTTTTTTACACTAGTATAGCATACCCGTTACCCTACAAATTATTCCTGTTCAAAGCATCATATTACACTCTTTTCCCCTTATATGAGTTTACTTTATATGTTCTCATTAAGATTTTTAATGAAGAAGTAATATGAACATAAGATCATATGTCATACTATCTTCCCTACCGGATTTTTTAGGAAGGTATACATGACATATTATTGACCGCTATATTCTATGGATTTATTTCATGTTGAGTTAACAAAAGCAATAATCATTATATGTTGTATCATTTTCTCTTTATTTTTTCACTGGGTTTGAAAGAGTTTTAGCAACATATTATACCATACTCCTCATATTTTTCCAACAAGATTTTAAAGGAGACTTAATCAAGATAATGTACTTTCATACAACCATGCGGTGATTATAGGGAGTGTTAAGATTATAACTTTGGTGATTATTAAGGGGTAATCCCCGCTCCCATATACCACATGCGGTTCTATGTTTGTAGAAACCGCCACGGAAGTTCCATGGTAAGACGCCTCCTTAAACCATCATATCCCTTTGTAGGTGACCGCTATTGTATATAAACTTGAACCAATCATCAATAAAGACTAAGGATTTCATTCTTCGAATTATCTCTCGCTTGTCTATGAATCTACTTGTAACAACTAGTACTACTAGCCATTTGGACTCCCCTTTGCATGATCTGGAAGCATGGCATCCCCATCTTTTATGTACTTTATTTTATGAAGCTATTGTGTCGATCGTCCTTTGTACTATATCTTTTTATATAGTTTATACATAATACTAATCAAAGAAAAAACTTGATATAATAGAGTGTTTGGGGACGTGAACGTTTGGAGCTCAGGCTACACATAGCCGGGTTTTTAAATAATTCAAAAACTAGTATGAAGTTTCAAAAAAATTGACCAAAAATTCATTATGTAGAATATAATATGCTCTACCAATTTGAAAAACTATCAACTCGAAATATCCAGTATTTATGGCTGCACACAAATGTCAAAATCTGGTATCTAAAGTAGTGAGTTATGCGTCCTGGGACACATCCACCAAGGATGGTTGCTATCCCCGTATTTGTTCGGTAAAGGGGGCGAGGTGCAACGAGCTCGACCAATCAGCAAACACACGACAAACAGACAAGCATTTTTCACCCAGGTTCAGGCCGCCCGGAGGTTAGCAACCCTACCTCATGCATGTCTAAATTGATCTTGATGGAGGGATGCGTACAAGAGGATGAACTCCTCACTTTCCCTCTTGCTGGGGGAGGTTTATACTATCCTCGCTAGCTTCCTAGGCCTTCTCCTATTCTCTCTATGATTTTCTCTCTGTAGTTTTACAACTCAACTAACTTACCAACCTTTCAACCTCTCAACCAACCTCCTGGACCCGTGGTGATATCCGTCCTTTTATAGAGCAAGGGATAACACAATCACCAGCGCGCTCGTGTGGTTCAACCGTTCCCGGGTTCCGACTCTGTGCGTCACGTGGTGTGGCCGACAGATAAGAGAGCGATATCTCTAGTTTCGATCATGTTTTGATATCTACCAAATCATCATCAGCTAAAACTACCAACTATGATCACCCCTTGATCCGTGGGGAAGCATCCTTGATACACTTTATTTGCTAAGTTTTAGGATTAAGTTATTCTTCTATATGAACTTTGAATCTATTCTCAAGTCATCCGTAACCGTGGACACAACTTTTCAAAAATATTTAACCTTGCAGGGGTGTACAACTTTACATGTACGCGTCGACCGACTCTTAATGCTAGAATGATTAGCCCTCTTCCTTGTAAGGCCGGCTAAGGGTGGTCGACCAAAACTTTTCCCTTACTTTCGCCTAATCCATGAGACACCCAGAAGGTTCCCGACTGTGGTAGTTGGTCGCACTTCTAGGCGGTCCTCGACTCTATGTATCGTTTCCAATTCAGTGTTGGGCACCCTTCCGTAGGCCACATACTATATGTGATGCACCACCTTCAAAAAACATTCCATGCGGATGCCGAATCGAAATATCAAACTAAGGATTCATGGATTAGACTAGGCAAGTCAGCTTGCCGGCTGTCACATCAGGTCGACACTAGAGATGGTGGAGGAGGGTCGGTAGGAAGGGGTATATGTGCATTTGACAGAGGAGACCGAGGTGAACCATCTGGTGGTAGTGCCACTTGGTTTGGCTCGCCGGAGCGACATCATCGACTAGCTACTACGACAATGGATGTCGGCGCACGATGCAGGAACGGTATGTAGTGAGGGGGATATGGAGAAGTGGTGCTTGAGCACTAGAGGATCACCACGAAGCTGTTGAAGGGGTCAGTGAGGCGATGCCAACTCAAATGGCGAAGAATCGATAACGGCCACTATGGTGGCTGATGGTGGAGTTGAGCTCGATAATATGGGTTGCAACAGTCCCTGCTTGGGTACATCGTATGTGAGGATGAGGGAGAAGAGCATAGCCGATGACGGCCTCAACTGGGCTTGGGGAGGCCGAAGACGGCGAGGACGACAGAGACCCAAGGCTAGGGTTTTGAGGTGGGGTTGGGGAACAAGAGAGAGAGAGAGAGAGAGGTTGTTCGATGGAGGGACATGATGGGGACGAGAGAGAGGGAGTGCATGGTGGTCATATCTCCTCCTCAAAGCGGTGGCGAGCATCGCGACGTGCGGCGGCGACAGACGACATTGACAATGCCACCAAGCTACTTCCTATGCGTGAGGAAGACTACGGTGCGAACTGGTACACGGGCTGGCCTACGGGGTTTCACGCGGGCGGCAGGAAGAGAGGGAGATACGGGATGCTAGCCCAGTCAGAGTTAGGAAGAAAATTTTATTTTCTAAAATCTTTTCATTTTTTCTTCTCCTTTTCTCTTTACATGTTCAAATCAAAAATGTTTTAAATTATTTCAAAAACACAAGAATGTTTAAAATATTCTGAATACACTCATGGGACCTTGATATACTAAGGGCTTCATAAGTTTTTTGCTTTTCAAACAGTTTTAAATCATTTTGAAATGGATTACCATGAGAGAGAGAGAGAGGTTAGGGCAATTGGGGTTCTCCAAAACTCTTTCAATGAAATTTTGTTAGGAAAATATCATGATGCTCATGATGCACATTAACCCTAATCAAGATTACTGAAACTAGGGATGTTATACCTAATTCATATATGGCCTGACTAAATGGTAGTGTTTAGGTATAGTTTGACATTTGTGCATGTGAAAACCATGTGTTAGGCATACGCGGTTATTTGTTTTTTGCTATCACTTGTTAATCATATTGTGTTTAGCACATACATGAACTCCACGAGGCTAAACCATGTTAGGTTAGTCACTATCACCTATATTCCCTTTCTAGTTAATTCTAAGTGCTCTAGAGAAATAGAATCACCGAGTTACAGGTGACGCTAAAGGACGCAAAAGGCCATTTTTACTTTAATCCTAAGTTCTTTTAGGGTTTAGCACGACTCTATAATTTCCGTTCTAGCATTTTTTTAATGGTGAAGCTACTACAACAGGGATCCATAATAAAGCATGAATGTTTTGCTCATAGCCATCAACAAATGATGCAATCATCGAAAGTTTTAAATATTATCTCCTACTATTTGGTTATAAGCCAATGGTTAGCTTTGCATAATTTGGATTGATCATATCACTTAGAGATGTACAATAACATCTAGTAGCTGGCTATAAGGAAATCCACATAAGCTAAATCCTACATATAGGAGAGATAATAGAGGAAAGAGACTAGCTATGCACGAGAAACAATGAACTACCGCCTGCATTCAGCCTAGTGGATGTGCTTAGACTAGTCATAATGGGAGTACATATGTAGTAATATGCAACCACATGCAGTACCAACTAGACATTTTACTGACATGACATGTCATTAAATGATGAAAGAGAGACTTGTGGTAACTACTATATTACCATAATATCACACACCCCAAACCAATATGCGTTTATAATATAATAAATGGAACTTTGCATGAAGATGATAACATAAGGTAGTAACGTATGCATGACACTACCTCATAATGAGAGTATCATAAGTGGTATCATGCATCACATACATGCAAAACGCTGACATGTCACTATAATTAATGATAAGAAATAGAATAGTAGTATCATACGTACATACAGTATCATAGCACATAAAAATATAAAAATTAATGTCAAATAAATCTTAAACACAAAATTACATTGAGATTCTACCATTCAATAAATATGATGAGATCATGATACTACTAGATGATACCATAAATTATAGAGGTAGTATCATAAACTAGTATCATGTGTATGATACTATCATGTAATACTATCCATTGTGACCAGTATTAAGCCGATTAAAACAAGTAAGTACATGTACATAGTCTTGCATGCAAGCAAGACATTGCTAGTAATTATATATTTAAATATTTGGCAAAGCTCATCTTAGCCATAATGGGATTATCATACTACCTCCATCCCAAAGTTTAAGGCTTATATTTTTGTTCAAAATTCAAACTATGTAAAGTTTGACCAAGTTTTTAGAAAAATATTAATATTTACAATATGAAATTCATACCTTTGATACATAATGAAACATATTTTCACATGGTACTTATATAATATCATAGTTGTTGATAGTTTTTTCTAACAGTTTGGTCAAACTTTTCGTAGCTTAATATAAGCCTTAAGATTTGGGAGGAGATAGTACCTAGTATCATGCGTGTTGTTGGAAATATGCCCTAGGGGCAATCATATATGATGATATTTCCCAAAGTATTCATAAAGTAATAAAGTTGTCCTTGTATAAACATCAGATATATATCATTGAATACATGATTCAGTTGTGGAACTATATATTAATGATTCTTCATACTAGATTGTCCTTGGTCAGTGAGGTTGTGCTAGACACACAACTTAGACTAATGTGCAAGTTGGCTGATGACACGGTTCCACTTGTCATGGGCATGGTGATGCTACTCCGACTTACACTGATTCGGCTAAAGTGTTTAGCAAGTCGGACTGACCCATAATTGAGATGCAACGAGCATGCTGTCATTTGCAGTCCCAAGTGATGGAACTCTTTGATCTGAGGTGATCGCTTGATCTAAGTTGTGGATCGCCAACTTAGCTTTTATCAAATGTTATTCCGTAAATGAGCAGTTATAAAGGTAGAGTTCGGGTTGGTTGTGAATCAAGCTACATGACATGGGTTACCAAGATGGGATTTGCCCGTCCAAAATTGAGAGATATTCTTTGGACCCTCTCGTGTGATATGATTCGGAAGCATGAACATGCGCGACTTGGTTAAGTGTTAACTAAGGAGTCAGACTAAGTGTTAGTCCAGTGAATCGTATATCATGGAACGAGAAGAGAGTTAATCTATTAAAGGGATAGAAACTACTCGCCTATAGCTTGACAAGGTATATCGTGTGGCATAGGGACTTGGACGGAAGTCACATTGAGAAAGGTTCGTCTTCTAACTTTACAACACTTGGGAGTTGTCACGTCTTGCTAGAAGCTACTACCATCTATAGACTTGAGACCAAGTGTTCATGGAAGTAAGTTAGACTCAAAGCCATGGCGGGATACTTAGAGGTGTAGCTCATGTCATGTCTAGGTGTACGTGAACCTACAGGGTCACACACTTAAGGGAAAGGAGCCCATGTGGATTAGATCCATGTCGATATTGGGATACATCCTAAATGGGCCTCAAGAGTTGAGCCCATCTTTGAGTGTATATAAGTTGAGTAACAAGGGATACTCCATGACATAGCCATCACTTTCCCCACTCCCATTTTGGGCTAGACAAGATCTAGCAATCCTCTGCCCGGAGCTCCTTCTTGTATGTGTGGATACCAGTAGAGGCGTTGCATGTGTGGTGCTAGATACAGAGGAGTTTGTGGGGACCCGGCGAAGGAGTTCCTGGGATCTGGAGGAGCTATTCATGGGATCGTTCAACATTTATTTGACACACTACATCAAGTTCCACATCTGCGCATCTAGCGGTAATCTCGTGGCCTATCACCTGAGCAAGATCTTGGGAATACCGCGTATGTAAAAAGGTTTTGTTTATGTCTGTGTGGCCCAATAGTGGTATCAGAGTGATATCTTCTAGTTTTTGGCTCTTGATCTATGCATATGTGTTATGCATGAGGTTATAGATTGGATCTACTTTGGGTTCCGGTGGTTGATCTATGAGATAGATCACTCGGGGTGCATGGAAGGTCAGGTGCGGATGATCAATGAGATTGATCAGATCTGCACAGGGGCCGTATTTGGGTAAAAGTGTTTTATCAAATGAAGGAATCCATGTTTCGGAATACATATTAGATATGACCGCACCCGTGAGGGATGCTGCCCCTTCGATCCCCGCCCGCTATCTGGGTAGCAGGACTGCTGGCTTCGCCCTGTCATAGCGGCTTAGATGTCATTGCCAGTTTCACAACATCGATAGATATCGTATCTATGTATAACTTGTTTTTATATTAAGTTTTGCATGGTATGGCTTATGTGCATGTGATGTGTGTAATCCATATGTGATTTGCATATCACGGGTTTGTTAACTAGCTGCAGCCAAAGCAATGTCACTGTTATTGTATAACGACCTGCGTGTCAGCATGTGATGCCACCTTCTTATATGTTCCTTAGTGCTAGTGTAGCATGTTTGGAGGACTTGAAGGACGTGGATTCCAAAGGCATGAAGAACAGGTTCATGGAGATGGAGATCACCATGAAGACATCCATACCATTTCACATTATAATTGGACTATTTGTGTTATTGTTATGCCTCTAGTTTATCTTTCTGTCCCTACCGGTGCTGCGCGATCACAAGTCAGACATTCTTGGTAGTGGGCTCATAAAATTGAGGTGCTACCAATTCTTTTCGAGTTGGACTCTTACAATGGAAGCACTTAGTAAGCTAGATGGGTCTATCACAACAGTTGTGGGCCTTGCGGAGAGGTCGGTCAGGAGCTGGGGTATGTGATGCCACTCGACCAACAAGAGTCGCATGAGATGCGATTGGCAAGGAGTTGCCTACCTAGATCACTTGACAGCTAACAGTTATGCTAAATCTCACTAGTCGGCTTGCTTATTTAGGATCCTGAATCACTAAGCAATTATCAGAGGGGTGTTGGTTCTAGTGGGAGCATAACTATTAAAATGTTAATACACCTACTCTTTTATGAATACATGTCTCAAGTGTTTTGCATACTTTCTGTTGTAGATCTATGGCACCTAGTAGCAATCTCCCTTAGCTATCCAGTTTTTCCTTGAGGACCATGCTAGATAAAGATAAACTTAATGGAACTAATTTCACCAACTGGTATCGTAATATGATAATTTTTCTCAAACAAGAAAATAGGGACCATGTTCTAGACAACCCACTTCCAGATGAGCTAAATGAGAATGTGAGTGTCGTAGTCACCAATGCCTACCGTAGGACTCGGGACGAGTCCACGGTAATTAGCTATCTTATGCTTTATCACATGGAAATGGACTTGCAGCATCAGTTCGAGAATGTTGAGGCCTACGATATGATCAGACGCCTCAAAAGTATGTTCTAGGCTCAGGCAAATACCAAGAGGTATCAAGTCTCTCAAGCTTCGCTGAGTTGTAAGCTTAAGGATGGTGATCCATGAGTCCGCGTGTGGTCAAGATGGTTGGTTACGTGCAGTCTCTAGAAAGGCTTGGCTACTCTATTAGCGAAGAGTTCACTACATATATAATTATGAACTCTCTTCCTAGTGTGTATGGTAAGTTCATATTGAACTACCACATGCATGGTATGGATAAGAAGCTCATTGAATTGCATGGGACGCTTAATAAGGCAGAGGCTAATCTCAAGAAAGGTACCAGTCAAGTGTTGGTGGTACAGAATAAGGCTAAGTTCAAGAAGAGTTACTGGACTAAGAAGAAGAAGACTAAGTCAGGAGGCAATGCTCAGGATTCGATCCCAAGTGTTTCCTCAGGGACTAAGTCATATCCTTCAGCCGGATCCACTTGCTTCCATTGCAAGGCAGATGGCCATTGGAAGAGGAATTACAGCAATTATTTGGCCGATAAATCCAAGAGTGGAGGTGTAACTTCCAACTTAGGTACACTTGTATGCAATGTTATAGACATTTATCTTGTTGATGCACCTAATAGTTCTTGGGTATATGATACTAGATCAGTCATTCACATTTGCAACTCGTTGCGGGGACTTGTAAGAACTAGGAGTGTGGCAAGAGGAGAGGTTGACATTCTGGTCAGCAACAAAGTGAGAGTCTCTGTGTTGGAAGTCGGCACGATGCAACTTCAGTTGCCTTCAGGATTCTTAATAGAGCTAAATAATTGGTATTATGTTCTAGTGCTTAGTCGAAACATCATTTCTACCTCATGTTTGATGAGATAAGGCTATGAGTCTAATATTAAGAACAATTGTTGTTCTTTATATTTGAATGATATGTTTAACAACTTTGCACCTGCCCAGGACGGGTTATTTATTTGGAATCATGATGGTGAATCTGTCTATAACATAAATGTGAAAGTTTGAAACCAAATGATCTAAATATGACTTACTTTTGGCACGGTTGACTTGGTCATATAAGTTGGAAACGCATGAAGAAGCTCCATGATGATGGGCTCCTAACCTCGTTCTTCTTGGAGTCATTCGAGACATGTGAATCCTTCCTACTCGGTAAAATGACCAAGACAACTTTTTCAAAGAGTTGTGAAAGGGCATCTGACTTATTGGGACTAGTACATAGTGATTTATGTGGTCCAATGAGCATGACAGCCAGGGGTGGTCATGAATACTTCATTACCTTCACTGATGATTTTAGTAGGTATGGATATATCTACTTGATCAAACATAAGTCAAAAGCCTTTGAAAAGTTCATAGAATTCTAGAATGAAGTACATAATCAACTAGACAAGAAAATAAAGTTTCTTCGGTCAGACCGAGGAGGCAAGTACATGCGCCATGAGTTTGATTACCATCTGAAGAGTTGTGGAATAGTTCCTCAACTCACTCCACCAGGAACACCATAGATAAATGGTGTGTCGGAAAGGCGGAATCGGACCTTGTTGGACATGGTATGATCAATGATGAGTCGAACAGATCTACCTTTATCATTTTTGGGTTATTGTCTAGAGACTACAACATTCACACTAAACAATGTACCATCAAAGTCCATAGAGAAGATACCACATGTGATATGGACTGGCAAGAGGCCGAGTTTTTCTTTTCTTAATATTTGGGGTTGTGAAGCATTTGTCAAACGACTTCAGTCAGACAAGCTCACATCTAAGTCGAATAAGTGTATTTTCATGGGATATCCGAGGAACACCTTGGGTTACTACTTCTACAACCGAGAAGAGTGAAAAGTTTTGGTGTGTCTGAATGGTGTATTCCTCGATAAAAAGTTTCTTAGTCGAGGAGTCAGTGGGAGTATGGTGTAGCTCGAAGAAATTCAAGAGGAATCGACTAGTGGCAAGTCAGAAAAAGCCGTTGTAGGTTGAGCCAGTCGTGGTAGCTGAGCCGGTAGCTGCACCTACATCGCGAAGATCGGCCAAATTGCAAAGTGTTCATGGTGTATTACTGTTAGACTGTGATGAGTTGGCAACTATTCAGGATGCAATGGTGGGACTCGATTCTGAATCATGGCTTGGAGCCATGATATCCAAGTTTAAGTCCATGGATGAAAATCAAGTTTGGAACTTGGTTGATCTGCCAGACGGTGCAAGACTTGTCGAGTACAAATGGGTCTTTAAGAAGAAAACTAATATGGATGGAAATATTTCTATCTATAAAGCATGGCTTGTTGCAATGGGGTTCCGATAGGTTCAAGGAGTTGACTATGATGAGACTTTCTCACCGGTAGTGATGCTTAAGTCAGTTTGGATCATGTTAGCTGTAAAAGCCTATTTTGACTATGAGATATGGCAGATGGATGTCAAGATGGCTTTCCTTAATGGAAAATTAACCAAGGACGTGTACATGATACAACCTGAGAGTTTTATCGATCTGGCTAATGATGACAAGGTATGCAAACTTCAGAAATCCATTTATGGGTTGAAGCAAGCATCTCGGAGTTGGAACATTTGCTTTGATGAGGTAGTCAAATTGTTTAGCTTCATCAAGAGTGATCATGATTCTTTTTTATACAAGAAGTTTAGTGGGAGCAAAGTAAACTTTTTGATCTTATATGTGGATGACATATTACTGATTGGAAATGATGTCCATGTGTTGCAAGAAACCAAAGAATCATTGGAAATGAGTTTCTCAATGAAAGACTTGGGTGAGGCAACTTACATACTAGGAATCATGATCTATAGAGATAGATATAGGTGGCTCATTAGATTAAGTTAGAGTACATATTTGGACAAAGTGTTGAAGAAGTTCAACATGGAATCGTCTAATAAGGGGTTCTTATCGATGTCCCATGGTGTAAAAATTAGCAAGACTCAATGTCCTTCGACAACTGATGAGCAAAGTAGGATGAGTGCGATTATGTATGCTTCGATAGTCAGATTCATCATGTATGCCATGATTTGTACGAGGCCAGATGTTTCCTATGCTCTAAGTGTTGCGAGAAGATACTAGGCTAACCCTGGAGAAATCCACTAGGGAGCGGTTAAGAACATTCTTAAGTACTTGAGAAGGACTAAGGATGTGTTCCTAGTTTATGGAGGTGAGGATGAAATTGTTGTAAAGGGTTACATAGATGTAAGTTATCGTACTAACTCAGATGATTCTTGTTCGGAATCTGGATACGTGTTTGTAATGAATGGAGGGGCTGTGAGCTGGAAGAGTTCCAAGTAAGAGACCGTGTCGGCATCTACAACAAAGGCTCAGTACATTGCTGCCTCGAAGGCGGCAAATGAAGCTGTTTGGATCATGAATTTCCTGATTGATCTTGGTGTGGTTCAAGGCTCGTCCAATCCGTTAGACGTGTATTGTTACAACAATGGTGATATTGCACAAGCCAGGGAACCTAGACAACACTAGAAAAACAAAAATATACTCATGTGGTACCACCTGATTCACCAGTTTTTCGATCAAGGTGATATCAAGTTATGTAAGGTACACACTGATGCAAACATTGCAGATCCATTCACAAATCCACTTCCACGGCCTAAGCATTAGGCGCATGCAAGATCCATGTGCATTAGATGCTTAGACATGTGATGTCGGGATGATTGACTCTAGTGCAAGTGGGAGACTATTGGGAATATGCCCTAGAGGCAATCATGCATGGTTATATTCCCCAAAGTGTTCATAAAGTAATAAAGTTGTCCTTGTATGAACATCAAATATATATCATTGAACACGTGATTCAATTTTGGAACTATATATTCATGATTGTTCATACTAGATTGTCCTTGGTCATTGAGGTTGTGTTGGACACACAAGTTAGACCAATGTGCAAGTCGATTGATGACATGGTTCCACTTGTCATGGGCATGGTGATGTTATTCAGACTTACACTGATTCAACTAAAGTGTGTAGCGAGTCAGACTGACTCATAGTTGAGATGCAACGAGCATGTTGTCATTTGTAGTCTCAAGCGATGGAATCCTTTGACCTGAGGTGATCGCATGATCCGAGTTGTGGATCGCCAACTTAGGTTCTATTAAATCTTGTTCCATAAATGGGCAGTTATAAAGGTAGAGTTTGGTTGGCTGTGAATCAAGCTGTGTGACATTGGTTATCAAGATGTGATTTTCCCATCCATAATGGAGAGATATTCTCTAAGCCCTCTCGTGTGATATGATTCAGAAGCATGGCCATGCGCGACTTGGTTAAGTGTTAACCAAGGAGTCAGACTAAGTGTTAGTCCAATGATCGTATATCACAGAACAAGAAGAGAGTTAAGCTATTAAAGGGATGTCAACTACTCTCCTATAGCTTGAAAAGGTATATCGTGTGACAAAGGGACTTGGACGAAAATCACATTAAGAAAGGTTCGTCTTCTGACTTTATGGCATTTGAAAGTTGACACGTCTTGCTAGAGACCGCTACCATATATCAACTTGAGACCAAGTGTTCATGGGAGTGAGTTGGACTCAAAGCATTGACGGGATACTTGGAGGCGTAGCTCATATCATGTCCAGGTGTACGTGAACCTACTGGGTCACACACTTAAGGGAAAGGAGTCCTTGTGGATATTGGGATACGGCCTAGATGGGCCTTAAGCGTTGAACCCAGCTATGAGTGTATATAAGTGGAGTCACAAGGGATAGTCCCTAACCGAGCTATCACTTTTTGCACTCCCATTTCAGGATAGACATGATCTAGCAATCCTCTGTCCGGAGCTCCTTCTTGCATGTGCGGCGCTGGAGACATAGGAGTTCGTGGGGATCTGGCGAAGGAGTTTGTGGGATCCATAGGAGATGTTCGTGGGATCGTTCAGCACTTCTTCGATGCTCTACATCAAGTTCCGCATCTGCACATCTAGTGGTAATCTCGTGGCTTATCACCTGAGCTAGATCTTGGGAGTACCACGTAAGAAAAAAAGTTTTGTTTATCTCTGCATGGCCTAACATCATGTTGGCAAAAATATGACATGTCATGCTAATTAAAGAAGAAAGAGATGGTGGTGGTATCATAATATGATATGGTATCATAGAACATAAAACTTAATATGAAATAAATCATGTACACATATTTATATTGGAATTCACAAACAATTAACTATTATGCATTAAAGGAATAATATCATATGCTCACATCGTATGCATGATACGTGATTGATGTTGATGTTTTTGTTGGGCCATGTCCCTCCACATGGAGGTGTATTGGCAGTCCAACATGAGCCCGTAAAGTCCAACACGTTTTAACCATTGATCGATGTTTGTATCCAGTGGTAGAGGAGCTCCTTGCTTGAGAGAGGAGTAGATAAGAAAACCCTAGCCACCCTTGGTGGCTGTGTGTGAGTGACTCAATTAGAGTATGAGAAAGTGAGAGAAGCAAGTCAACGTGGCTGCTGCTGAGAGAGGGTGAGAGAATACACAAAAACACCACAACCAAGTGAGACGAGAGAAAGAAGAAGGAGATGTGATTTCTGTCTAGATTTCTCAGATCTGACTGGTCTATCTTCAAGCTGGTGTTTGGAGGCTCAAATGTGCTTGGATTGGCTTAAAACTTGGTGAGATCATTCCTTGTTTTGAGCACTTCGATCTAGTTAGATGGTTTGAGGTTTGGGTCAGTGTAGCTTCAGATTTGGAAGCGGTTTTGTCAGTTCGGACTACTGCAATTTTAGCACAGAGCAGTTTTGGTAGACGAAAAAATTGGGCAGGCAAACGCTATCCGATTGAGATGAAATTTTGTGTGTATGTTGGGAACTCGTATGTCTACTTGTTACCAAGTTTGGTGATCATTGGATCTGCGATTTAAGAGCAGTTTGCTGATTATCGAAGAGGACAAAAACTGAGATACTTTGCTTTGTTGTAATCTTTCTCTCAAGTGGTTGTTGTCATCGGATTGATGACAAGTACGCCATGAGGGGGTCCTCGAGGCGTACGTAAGATAGGGGTGTGAGACGTACGGTGTTCCGGGACGGTGAGCACACAAGTTTACCTAGGTTCGAATCTGCCGGCTTTGGACGGATCCTACTCCTGCTAGCAATCTAGTAATACGGCAGAGCCGGATATGGGTTATAAGGGTTTCGCCTATGCGATATGAGATTGTAGACGATTATGTGCTACCCTAAAGGCGGGTCCCTAGGATGTCTTATATAGATATTTGGCCTAGGGTTTACATGAGAGATCTATCCGGCTACGACTAAGAGTCGGTTACAGAGTACATCTTGAACTACAAGCAACACTACAGGCCTATGTCGGTAAGTCTTCTGGGCCTTCCCGTAGCCGGATGGGACTCCGTCTCTTCTCCCTGACTGGGCCGCCCGTGAAGCAAAGATCTAACCCAAAGTGGGCCACCCTGGTTAGTGAGGCACAGTGAGGATACCCGGAAAGTATATCCCAACAGCAGCCCCCGGAAGCCTCCATGATCTAGAGTCGGATTTCATCATCATCTAGCTTGATCCATCTTCGACTTGTAGAATCTTGAAGGGTTCCTGAAACTTCAAAAGAAAAGATAGGATCTGGGTCTTAAAAGTAAGCCGGACCTATGAGTACATTATTCAGGTTTCCAGCTTTAAATTCAAACTAAGCCAGAACTTAGTCTCTGACGTAACTTGACATTAGTCAAGGTCAAGTCACGTCACTGTCAGACATTCCTATCAGCACGACCATTGATGGGTCTGCCTTTTGCGGAACCGAGGCGTCGTTTTAATGCGTGCGTGGAGACCAAGGTGGCGTAATCCTCGCGAGGAGGTTACCTAGCTCCTTCCACGACACGTGCTACAGTTATTGTTCATCTTGCACGAATCTTAGCGCAGGTGAGGGCTATAAGGGGTCAAGATCTCCTATTTCTTCCTTACCAACACCAGTTCCTTCTCCTTCCTCTCGATGCTTTCACACAAAAGCTCTTCTACCTCCCCCCAAGCGCACAGGGCCGCCCATCCTAGGTCACCACCGCCCACAAAAATGGCTGATGCTTCGTCTTCTAGCACGGCGGCGATGGCCCCTGCAACGGCGGAGAAGGAGAACTTTCACGGGGTTTGGACCCCCTGCGTCCTTGATGACGACAAACTCCACATCATCGAGAAGGAAGGCCTCCTCCACGCCGGCGACTGGCGGAGTAGTTTTGGCCAAACCATCCCCACCCCCAACACCGACTAGCGAGTGCACTTCAGCACCCACCTTGACAGAAGTTTAAGTTTCCCTCCATCAGCTTTCTTCTCTGAGGTTATAGATCACTATGGAGTGCAACTCCACAATCTCCCCAAACTCAATTTTAGAAATGAGTGCTTATGCATCTTTGTGTGAGGGGTATCTCAGCATTAGACCGAGTCTTATTATTTTCCGGTACTATTTCCACACCCGGAGAAATTCCATCACTTCCGGTAATCCTTACATTACCGGAACTCTCAGCTTTTCTATTAGGAGACAACGAGTCTATCCTAGGATTAAAGCTAGAAAGTACGTGAAGAAATGTCCTTCCACGTTCTTTTAGCATAAGGATATACCGGCTCCCGGCAAAGCAACTGCTTTGCCAGCTTTCGTCGATGGCACCGCCACGCCCCAAGAGTCCTGGGACGCAGAGGCTCCGGCTCTCACCAATGATGTGCTTCTTGCCAAGAGCGGATCGAATATTTGAGGAAGCACAAGGGTCTGAAAGGATCTGACTTGATCCACTGCTAGCTGGTGCGTTGGATCCAGCCTCTCCAACATCATGGTGATCAGCTCATGCATTAAATCACTAAGAGCAAGATGGATTCTCTCTAGATCTGCTCAAGATCATATTCAGATAAGGACTACGATTCCCAGATCAGATGGTTGATCAAAGAGCGGATCGAGAGGAAAATTCTGGATCTTTCCTTGGATATGTATACGACTGGCGATCCCGTGACACCAGTAAGTTTTCTAGCGATTACTCGAATGTGTGTTCATCCATACATTGTTACATCTTTTTGCAATACTGAGATAATTATTCTTTTAGCTTGCTGACCTCCCCGAGTTGGTGCTTGCTCCTCTTGAGGGATATCGTCCTGAGATCTCTTAGGATGATGGAGAACTTTTTGCATTGCCGGAGGCGCTTACCCGAAAGCGTAAGGCTTCGACTGTTTCTACTGGCACAGAAGAAGTGCCTGTTGTGAAGAGGTACCTTTCCTCACAAGGTCTTTGTATTTTATCTCTCATTCTTTTCTGAAGCCTAATGGTCTTGTACTATCACTTCTTTAGAGCTAAACAGCTCAGCAAGGGCAAAGGGAAGGGAATCCCGACAAAGCCTCTACAATAGTCAAAGTTAAATTTGACTTTGCCTGCTGCTCCACCTTCGACTCCTGCCCCAAAGCCTTATATAGCACTAGAGGTTACCTCATCTCCTCGTGTTGTAGAAGATCTGGCTCAGCCTTCTGAGCCAGCAAACCTTGATTCATAGACTGATGTCACCATGGATGACTCGGCAATTGATAAGGGTGAACCCTCAAAGGGTAATGATCCCTCGACAGAAGTTTTCGCAGACAACCTTCTTAGTAATCCGGGTATTGCCAAACTTGGCATTACTCGGAAGACTGCAGAAGAGATCCAGAAGCTGGCTCAGCAATGCTTGGAGAGCCAAAATATTACTGCCAAGGAAGAGGCGCAAGAAGCCGAGGACGTTAAGTTCTCCGAGCTTCTTGACTAAGTTCGTCTTAGGACGAAAAGCTGAAGGCTGGCATGGCTACACCACCACCAGTGATCCCGCTGACTCTCGCTGAGAAGGTTACTTCTGAGGTGAACATGAGTCTAAGCAAGCTTACCCATGAACAATATGTAAGTCCAAATTTGACTATCTCTTTTACTTTATTTCATATCCTCTAGCCCCCAAGCATGAAGTTGGATAGAAAATCTGGATTTATGCTTTCATAGGATGCCAAAGAACGAACTAGTGTAGCCCCTAAGGATCGTGCTGATATTAGTTAAAATATTTGCCTGACTCTTTAGTAGACTTCTGACTCTGGGTAATATTCTGACTTACAGAAATTTAATGCTTATAACCAGGAATTATTAAAGAATATTTGCAATAAGCGGAGAGAGATTAGAGTTCTCCGTCTTGAAAATGCTCAACTAAATATTTCCAAGGATGAGGCCAAAGGTAATCATTTCAGTCCTTGTCCTTGCTATTTTTTGCTTTCAAAGTCGAATTCTTATTCGACTGTTTTCTTTTTGCTTACAGAACTGGTCAAGAAGTCATGTAAAACGATTGAAGTGGCCGAGAATTTCAAAACCCTATAGGTGGAAAAGGCCGACTTACAGCGGGAGCTGAATGAACTTAAGATGGATCATGAGAACAACATTGCCAGCATTCTTGAGTCATCCAACATGGTCACTGAAGAACATGATTGAAAGATCGCAATCCAGGATAAGAAAATCTCGGATCTCAGTGATGAGCTGGCCAGTGAGAAGGACATCACCCGAGCTCTCCGGGATGAACTCTAGAGTCTTTGAGCGGAGAAGACCAAAGTGGACGATGCCATCTTTTGTAACTTTCCTATCTCTGACCTTTATTTCTTTCCGATTCCTAGGAAACCGGATATATGTTTGACTTTGCTTTTATATATGCAGCTCCTTTGAACTTGCTTGATTCTTTCTCCACTGAGTCTCGCACCAGCCAGCTTACTGAAGTCGGTGACTTGCTTCATGATTTCCGCCAGTCAATGGAGGATATTGGCGAAGTTCTGAAAGTTCCGGACATGAACAGAATGTCTGCCTTTGAGGTGCGAGATAAGGTGAAGGAGATGCCCCAGATCATCCAAGACTGGAATATGTAGTATGCGAGAACCGCGACACAGAATTCCCTTACCATGGTTATGACCCACCATGGAAGCATGGAGATCTGGCAAGTAACCAGGGGTTATTCAATTGTGGATGAATACGGCACGGAGCAAGACATCAAGGCCATCATGGATTCCTGTGCCGGCTATGGATGCCAGGTAGCTGATCTGACCAGCTACAACACTCCATTCTTTGCTCGCGTGGAAACGCCTCCTCCGCATGCCGAAGAAACAACCAAAGTTTCCGACGACGAGCAAACCGAATCCGATTTGCATTTTTTCGGAAAGATACCAAGGCGAAGGCGATGTCTCCTGTAACATCCCAATTTCAGCAACCCCGATTAGTTGTCCAAAATGAAAAAATTAGGGGGAACAAAAACTTTTTCTTGTTCTTTGGTGCAGTACTTGCTTGTTGTTTGCTTACACTTGTGCTTATGATGTGTATCTTAGGATACTCCTTAACTCACCCTTAGTTGACAAAAGCTTCTTACCCAAAACTATCTTGGCTTACTTTACATATTCTCAAACGTTCTGACATTTCAAAACAGGAGCCAAGATGCCTATGTAACCAAAACTATTTTGGTAGCTTATATTAACAAAACATGGAGAGATATTAATACAATCTCCTTATGTTTTCAAGATAGAACACTCAACTAATCTTACCTCTAGTTTTCCCAAAACTCTCGTTTGAAGCCTTTGAATTCTAATCTTGGTAGAGATACCAAGGTCTCTCACCTTATTCAAAACTCAACCTCTTCAAAATGCCCCAACCTTACCTCAAGCTGAGCTTGATGGTAACCCTAGTATTATTTGAGTAGTTTATAAGATGAGTTGCCTTGATCTGCTATGTGATAAAATGCTTTGATCTACTGATTGACTTGTTTGCTTAGGATGTAGTATGAGATACTCTAGGAGCTCATCAGTAGGATCAAGATTCTTCCAAATCATCAACCCCTAAGCAAGACTACAAACCTAGATCTGATCCGTAGCCACTAGGTGATCATCTAAAACCCTTAACCAGATCAATTCTGAGATTTCCCATTCTAGATGGCTCCAAGTCCATGAAGCCCAATATCAAGCATGGACCTCTTATACTCACTCTACACATCCATATCACCCACTTGTTAAAGCTCTGATACCTTGCAACTCATCCAAGAACATTCCCTCTCATACTCTAGTCAAAATCCTCAAAACGGCCAAATTTGGCTAAGTCTGGAAACAGTTTCAGCATCACCTTTTTGAATGCCTCCTTTTCTCAAACCATGTGCATTTTTGGAAATGCACTAGAACCATATTGTTAAACATACTAAGGACTACGAAGGCACACATTTTCCTCTGGTCATATCCTCCTCCAACCCACTTGTCCATGATGGTTTTGTAGACAAGAAAATAACATTTCCTGCAAAACTAGTCATCATGCCTACTTTGCTAGAAGCTCCCACCCTCATCCAACCTCTATGGACCAAATATCTGCATGGTTGTGATCTAATCATTGATGTCTATCAAAAACTACTTCACTTGCTCCAAGTGAATCTTTTTGCTGCTTAAACCCACTTGGTTTAGAAGGCATCATGACTCTACTGCATGGCAGCCTTATTTTCAACAAAGTTTGCCATCACTTCTAGATCACCTCAAATACAATTAATTCAAACTCCTCCTGCCATGATCATATATATGACCTGGTATACCTACCCATATATCCCTTGCAGCAAGATGAGCTCTAAGCTCCAGGATGCAAGCCTGTTTTGGAGGTATAAAAATAACACCACCCTAGATCATCAACCTCTTGTTCTCCATCCTTTTCAAGTGAAATTCCATCCCACAAGGTTGCAAACACTTGCTACCTCTTGTATACACCCTCCATCTTGATCACCAAGATTTATAAAATATTAACCATAATTATTATGGCCCTAAAACTATTTAATTCCTTAAATAGTCAAAATCTCCAAAACTCCCTCCCTAAGGGAAAGTTTGGTTTTTACAAAACCACTAGTCAAAACCACTTCCAAATTCCATCACAACTTGATCAAAGCTCATCCTCAACACTAGGACACACCATTGGTCGACCAAAACTATAGCTCTACCCAACCAATTACCAATTTTCCCTTGTACTAGTAGAAGGAGAGAGAAACAACAAAGATCTTACAAGATTTGTCCCCCTTATTTACCACAGCTGCCACCACCCCACTCTCTGATCCAACACGCCCAAATACCAGTCCTACCCCTCTCCACCGAACCCTGGACCAATCCTTGGCCAGCCCTCCCTCTCCACCATGTCCATTTTGGTAATTCACCTCATCTAGCACCCCTCCCTTGTATATATGGCCAGAGGCCACCCCCAGCTCACCCCTGCCCTCATTTCCTTCCTCTCACTCCCACTCACCTCCCCCAGCTCCACTCTCCCTCCCTAGCTCGTTGCTGCCCGAGAGAAGAAGAGGAGGAAGCTTCAGCCTCCTCAAGAAAATCGAGCAACGCACCTCCCCCTCTACTCCATTCCCTCTGCATGCCAGCCCATGAGTTCCCCTCCTCCTCCTCTACCTAACGGTGCTCTTCTTTTTGTCCAGGACCAACTCATCCGCCGTCGCCGTTGAGCACCGACGAGATCATCCTCGGCCGCCGTCGCGCGAGCTACCCCCTGGCGTTAACCCTCCCCGTGCCGCCCACCGATCTGCTCAGCGTCGTTGACCGTGTCACCCTGCACCCTCCGCGCCGCCTCCCGAGCCCTCTGGTGACCTCCCCTCCTCTCTCTCCAGTGAGCTAGGGTTCTGTCCCTGGCGCTCTATCGCTGCGACGATGATGAGCGCGGGCCGTCCATCGCGCCTTAAACGGACAGCCAGATCTGGCCGGTACCGCTTCGGCCTCCCCCTCTCGCTGACTGCCGGGCCCTGCCTGGCAGGTTCGAGCGCCGGCTCCCACACGCCTTGTTGAGCGCTGTGGGCCACTTTCCCTCTCAGCCGGCCCAGCAGCCCAAGAAGCCAGCCCAGCCTTCCCAGTTATTTTCTTTTTATTCTAGATCTAGAAAAGAGCCAGCCATTTTAAATCCATTTGAAAATGTAAAGCAAGTCCAAATTCCTAGATCTAAATTCCTGATAGTACTCTGATGTTTTCTCAAACATGTAGAGGCAACCCCAAGTCCAAATTAACTCCCATTATTTCCTGGAAATTATTCTGCTAAAATGTACCTGGAACACTAATTAATTTCCACAGAGAGTTTCACATGTCCATTTGAGTTGAAACAAAGATCTACTGAGAGGTATTTGACATACCTATCATCCAGCACCAGTATTATGCCTAGGTGAACAGTAGGTTGCCTTTAGCAAAAATATCAAAGCTAGCAACTTTCTGTCTTAGATAAATTCTCTAGGCCAAACCAAATGTGGTATCTACCCGATTCCAATTCCCAACACCTCCTGGGATCAGTATCTTTCCCAACCCAGTAGCTTAGAAGTTATGGAGCTCTGGATGATTTTTAGTGATTTAAATACTCCTATAAAGGGTATTTTCACTAAATAAAACACTCAAGGAGTTTGGCAACTCCAAATAGGGTGAATCTAATTCCTACAGAAAGGTATTGGACATGCCTATTACTTGACCATGGACCCAACTCAATAGCTTCTGTAGAATTAATCTGGTTAAAAAGAGAAAAGTTAGATAGAACTGCCTCTAGGTATTTCCCGAAGGCATTATGGTAATTCCTTTGACTTGATTCCAACTCTAGGTGGTTCAGTACAGTAAGTACTACCAAGCCATCCAAGGAAATAATTTTTGGAGCTCCAGAACTCTTCTGGTGAATTATTTCCTCAAACTAGAGTTTAATGCACTATAAAAAGCATAAGTAAATCTAGAAAATTGATAATCAAGTGAAACCACTTGTGTGGGTTTTGTATTGTCAAGACCTATCTGAGGATATCATGGTTATCCATTGGTAACCTACTGACCTCAAAACCCTAATCCACATGCCTTGTCTCAAGCTTTGACAACTATCCTCTAAAAGAAAGCACCCTAGTGGCAATCTTGTAAATTCCACCATTTGAATCCCAAGTTCTCCCAAACCCTCCCTAGTCCAGTAGTACTCTTTATGATTGTTTTCTATATGGTTTGATGCTTGATTTTCTTGTATTGATTGTGGACATTGTCTGCTTGCATATGTACCCGATGGCGACGATAGTGTGAGAGTCTGACGACAAGAAGGAAGGGATTTCTTATTATTATTTTATTGGGTATTCTTGGTCAACTAAAGAAGCCCAGGGACTTTTTGCTGATCACAGGCAAGCCACCATTCCTGAACTCTGATATATGTCCTATTCTCTTTTACCTGTTTTGTATCCTCTTATAAATCGCATTACCTACCTGCATGTTTTGGTTTTACAAATACGGCGATAGTAACTTGGCTCCTCCAAGTTATGAATTCGTGTCCTTCTAGGCACCACCCCGTTGAACCTATTATTTTATCCCCTTTAGACCGTGAGTACGATGGTTAGCATCCTACCTCCTTGGAAACCCCGGTTTTGAGAAAATAAACTATTTTGGGATTTTTCCCCACTTCAAAGGTTTCAAAATGGCTTTGTAAAACCCTGGGGAGAGGCATCATTCCCAGTGGAGGTTTTAACAAAAAAAATGGTGATGATGAGAAATGAGAATGTGATGGGATGTTCTATGCCTTTACTGGAACAATTTTTATCCGCGCAACCACATTACCCAAGGTGCTGGGGCTTAACTCGTAGTTTGTCCACATTAGCCGAGGCAACTTCTACCATGCTTATAGGGAGATATCCCTAGAATTCTAGGTAGGCGCCACCAGATCAAGGATCTGAAGCCTGTCGCTTGCTTCAGCAAGAGTGAGCCGGAACTAACAGGAGTCCGGTGCAACAATTGGGTCTCCCGTGGACGGTATGACTTAGGTAGTACAGAAGGAAGTGGAGTCACCAAATTTAAGGTATACGCCAAGTTGCGGCTTGGGTATGCGCGTGTACGGAAGGAAGGACTATGGATGGGAGCCACATGCTTGTTGCCGGGGAGAACAAACCCAAGAGGAAAAGCATGCCTTTGCTAGGGTAGACAAGTGAAAGGTTAGGTTTGATTATCCGGACCCCCATCTACCGTGGTAGTGGGCCGTGGTTGTATCCCGGCGGATGTATTGATTCTTGTGGGGAAAGTGCGCAAACTCTTCATAGTATAACCTATTCGAATAGACGTGTCCATGGTCAAGGACGGTTGTAAAGGTGTTGGCTAGGAGTACCCAAACTGTGCTTGTTTGGGAAACAAGTACTTTGAGGACGAAGGCTCCAGGGGAACCTGAGTTCGAAGGCTTTGTTTGACCCGAGGGGTCGAAGAGGTTTAAAAAGGGTTTTAACTACAAAACTGTTTTCAAACTCTTTTTCAACAAAGATATGGAGATGTCTTGATTTATAAAACAGAAGCATGTTTTCAAAGCTCTTTTTCAACAAAGACATGGAGATGCCATAACTTCAAAGTTAGTTTAGGCTTTTCAAAAGCAACCCCAGATAGAGCTATCTCGCCACAGCCATAATTGCATTTCCTTTGGTCATTTATCTTGGTGGTTTGCGAGTGCATTCAATGTACTCACGACTGTGTCCTTGGCTATTTACTTGGCCAGACTTTTAGAGGTTCGACTCCGGAAGATTCAGGTGACGTCTAGCGAGCTAGGCCGTCTTCCCAGTCAGCTGCCTGTAGGTTGAGGTACGATTGGGCTCTGCGCTTGGCGATGTTCCGTTGCTAATGATGATGTAGCCATAATGGCATTTATGTAAGTCTTGTAATTTGTTATGTTTTGGATGTTGTAATGATACCTGTCGGTTATGGTCCACGGCTCACTGATCATGGGAACATGGATGTATGCATAACAGGGATTTTCTCGGATGAATAATCCGGGGAGCCCACAGACTTGGTATCAGAGCTATCCTGACTGTAGGAGGCCTTAGTTAGCATGGATGTTAGACAGGAAACGACAAACCTATTTTCCAAAAAGGCAAGGGAGAAAAGATGACTATTTGCAAAAGTGCTTATGTCTCCTCCCCCTCTATTTCGAAGAACTATTTGAATAAATATGATTTCATAAGTTTAAAATCATGCACACCTGTCACTAACCCCAACCTGAACCTAAACCCTTCTGTAGATGGAGCCTATTGATGAAGAGTGGCTGAAGATTGGATTTACCCAAATCCTATGGGACTCGATGCAACTGTGCGGTTACCAGCACAAACCTACCTACACCCTCCACAAGGGACTGGAATCAGGAGATTATATGGGACAAATTTTCATATTAGCCAAGCCAGGAACCAATGGAAGCCCTATCCACCCCACCGGACCTCGGATGCCTAGTCCCGTGCTTGCTATCGACTTAGTAGCTAGAGAAGATCTGATGCGCATCCATAGTTCCCTCCCAGAGATGAGGCAGCCCACAACCTTCTACCTCCCCATGAAGGGAAATGTCGACTGCACCGGAGGAACTCAAGACCCTAGCCTGGCGTATCCTGCCCTCTCCTTTCAGACCCGCTACAGCTACTCTAGCAATGAGGCGTTAACAGCAGTTATTGATGAATAAAGCCACTCCCAGATGGAGCTTCGCCGCCTGCAAACCATTCTCACCCGTAAAGAAGCTCTGGAAACCCTGCAAAGGAAACAAGCACGAACAACTGCATCTGAAGGAACCTCGAAGGAAGCCGCCTCCAAGAAAGGCAGGAAGTGCACCACCACTAGTCAATACCTCCGTAGGTTCAAGCCCCTCAAGAAGGCGCAGGAAACCTCCACTTATCTGCCAGAAGCTAGCCACGACTCCTCAAATGCACCCTCCGAGTAATCACCCGCCTTGCGACACTCGCCCGTCTAGCAATAGGGTAGAGTTATGTGTCTTCCCCGAACACGTTTTGTAATGCTTAAGTACTTTTAGCACCTTCAGGTGCGGATTGGTTAGTTATGTAATGATTTACGTGGATTGCTATGATTGTTTGATTGTTCTCCTTCTTGCGTGTTTTACCCAAGTCGTTGCATCAGACCCAAACCTGAAACGCGTACCCTCAATCGGAGATTTCCCCAGGATGGCCATGGAGACCAGAAGCTCTATGAAGGCATGTAGCCGCTGCGGAGACGAAGGGCACCAAGCCAACAGATGCTCCGGCCACTGCCCCAACTGCGGAGAACCCCATTCACCCAAAGCTTGCCCAACTCGACTTATCACCTGTTTCATCTGTGAAGGCCAAGACCATGTTCCCATAAAGTGTCCAGTATATCCCCTCAGTAGCATAGCCCGTCAACCTCCAGGTACCAGCAAAGGCAAGGCATCAAAACAGTTACACCGAAGGATGGGCATCTGCTTCACGTGTGGCCTACCCGGTCGCTTTAGCCGAGAATGCCCCAAGGGAAAATCTACCAAAACTTCCGTGAAGGAGAAGATCGAAGACATCCAAGGTCCCCTCCCTCATAAAAGATGGTCACCTTACCGCTCGTTGCCCCTCAGCTCAAGACTGAAGATTTCGCACGCTTCGATAGGCGACAACACCCTATGGAAGTAAAGATCAAGAGAGAAGCCCCTTAACCCACTCCAGGACTTCCCGAAAGTCGACGAGTGCAGCCTGTAGTAAACTAGCCCATGTTCCCCCCTGGAAGGACAGCTAGGATGCCACCCTTCCCTTGTGTTGTCCGCCGCTACCTTAAGAACCGTCTTTTGCCCACCGTATAAGGATACCCCGACTTAGGACTCCCCGACCTACCCAAGTCCAACCCTAAGGGGGAAAGACCGCGTCTTTCCCGCAAAATAGAGTACCCCTCCGAGAAAATCCAATCGTGGGACCCGAAGACACAGATCTCAGAGCTCAGACTTATCACAGACTTGGATACAACAACCCACTTAAGTGAAGCGTCATAGACCCTTACAGAAGGAAGATCCCTCCCCGCAACCATGGTTGAAACCAGCTCGACCCCCGAGTTTCAAGAAGATTGAAGTTCAACCTTGCTTTCAAGGTGTTTCTATTCGCAGACAAGGCCGACAAGTTAGCCTGCAAGAACCACCTAGCACTAGCTAAGACAAATCCCCTAACCGTACTCTCTCGAATCTCGGGACGATATTCTTTTAAGGGGGAAAGGTATGTAACATCCCAATTTCAGTAACCCCGATTAGTTGTCCAGAATGCAAAAATCAGGGGGACCAAAAACTTTTTCTTGTGCTTTGGTGTAGTGCTTGCTTGTTGTTTGCTTGCACTTGTGCTTATGATGTGTATCTTAGGATACTCCTTACCTCACCCTCAGTTGACAAAAGCTTTTTACCCAAAACTATCTTGGCTTACTTTACATATTCTCAAACATTCTGACATTTCAAAATAGGAGCCAAGATGCCTATGTAACCAAAACTATTTTGGTAGCTTCTATTAACAAAACTATGGAGAGATATTAATACAATCTCCTTATGTTTTCAAGATAGAACACTCAACTAATCTTACCTCTAGTTTTCCCAAAACTCTTGTTCAAAGCCTTTGAATCTACTCTTGGTAGAGATAGCAAGGACTCTCACCTTATTCAAAACTCAACCTCTTCAAAATGCCCCAACCTTACCTCATGCTGAGCTTGATTGTAACCCTAGTATTATTTGAGTAGTTTATAAGATGAGTTGCCTTGATCTGCTATGTGATAAAATGCTTTGATCTACTGATTGACTTGTTTGCTTAGGATGTAGTATGAGATACTCTAGGAGCTCATCAGTAGGATCAAGATTCTTCCAAATCATCAACCCCTAAGCAAGACTACAAACCTAGATCTGATCCGTAGCCACTAGGTGATCATCTAAAACCCTTAACCAGATCAATTCTGAGATTTCCCATTCTAGATGGCTCCAAGTCCATGAAGCCCAATATCAAGCATGGACCTCTTATAATCACTCTACACTTCCATATCACCCACTTGTCAAAGCTCTGATACCTTGCAACTCCTCCAAGAACATTCCCTCTCATACTCTAGTCAAAATCCTCAAAACGGCCAAATTTGGCTAAGTCTGGAAACAGTTTCAGCATCACCTTTTTGAATGCCTCCTTTTCTCAAACCATGTGCATTTTTGGAAATGCACTTGAACCATATTGTTAACCATCCTAAGGACTACTAAGGCACACATTTTACTCTGGTCATATCCTCCTCCAAACCACTTGTCCATGATGGTTTTGCAGACAAGAAAATAACATTTTCTGCAAAACTAGTCATCATGCCTACTTTGCTAGAAGCTCCCACCCTCATCTAACCTCCTATGGACCAACTATCTGAATGGTGGTGATCTAATCATTGATGTCTCTCAAAACCTACTTCACTTGCTCCAAGTGAATCTTTTTTCTGCTTAAACCCACTTGGTTTAGAAGGCATCATGACTCTACTGCATGGCAGCCTTATTTTCAACAAAGTTTGCCATCACTTCTAGATCACCTCAAATACAATTAATTCAAACTCCTCCTGCCATGATCATATATATGACCTGGTATACCTACCCATATATCCCTTGCAGCAAGATGAGCTCTAAGCTCCAGGATGCAAGCCTGTTTTGGAGGTATAAAAATAACACCACCCTAGATCATCAACCTCTTGTTCTCCATCCTTTTCAAGTGAAATTCCATCCCACAAGGTTGCAAACACTTGATACCTCTTGTATACACCCTCCATATTGATCACCAAGATTTATAAAATATTAACCATAATTATTATGGCCCTAAAACTATTTAATTCCTTAAATAGTCAAAATCTCCAAAACTCCCTCCCTAAGGGAAAGTTTGGTTTTTACCAAAACACTTCGCCAAATCTTTGCTCAAGTGAGTTCCATACATCATACCTCACCTTCCCATCTCAAAAATAAATATTTTTGAGAAGCCTTATTATTTCTTTTTGCCCATTTTCTAAAATGGCTGAATTGGAATAATAATTGTTTTAAATACTTTTAATCCCCAACAAATCTTGGGAAAATTCCCCTAAGTGCGTATCAACATTTGGTACCCTTCCACAGCAAAATCCATCCTTGACCAATGTAAATTTATGAAATGCTCTTCCAAAAATCATTTCTATCCCTTTTGAGTAATTCAATTTAAGTGGACTAAAACTCCTCTGAAAAATCTCAAATAAATCCTAGGAGTCTACCCTTACCTCCTCTACTCACCAGTACCATTTTCGCCTCTGGTCCAATGCAAATATTTGGATTTCCTTCACAACCAAAAATTGGATCAATTTTGGCAAACTAGCAAACCACTAGTCAAAACCACTTCCAAATTCCATCACAACTTGATCAAAGCTCATCCTCAACACTAGGACACACCATTGGTCGACCAACACTGTAGATCTACCCCACCAATTACCTATTTTTCCCTTGTACTAGTAGAAGGAGAGAGAAACAAGAAAGATCTTACAAGATTTGTCCCCCCTTATTTACCACAGCTGCCACCACCCCACTCACTGATCCAACACGCCCAAATACCAGTCCTACCCCTCTCCACCGAACCCTGGACCAATCCTTGGCCAGCCCTCCCTCTCCACCATGTCCATTTTGGTAATTCACCTCATTTAGCACCCCTCCCTAGTATATATGGCCAGAGGCCACCCCTAGCTCACCCCTGCCCTCATTTCCTTCCTCTCACTCTCACTCACCTCCCCTAGCTCCACTCTCCCTCCCTAGCTCGTTGCTGCCCGAGAGAAGAAGAGGAGGAAGCTTCAGCCTCCTCAAGAAAATCGAGCAACGCACCTCCCCTTCTACTCCATTCCCTCTGCATGCCAGCCCATGAGTTCTGCTCCTCCTCCTCTACCTTACGGTGCTCTTCTTTTTGTCTAGGACCAACTCATCCGCCGTCGCTGTTGAGCACCGACGAGATCATCCTCGGCCGCCGTCGCGCGAGCTACCCCCTGGCGTTAACCCTCCCCGTGCCGCCCATCGATCTGCTCAGCGTCGTTGACCGTGTCACCCTGCACCATCCGCGCCGCCTCCCGAGCCCTCTGGTGAGCTCCCCTCCTCTCGCTCCGGCGAGCTAGGGTTCTGTCCCTGGCGCTCTGTCGCTGCGACGACGATGAGCGCGGGCCGTCCATCGCGCCTTAAACGAGCGGCCAGATCTAGCCGATACCGCTTCGGCCTCCCCCTCTCGCTGACTGCCGGGCCCTGCCTGGCAGGTTCGAGCGCCGGCTCCCGCGCGCCTTGCTGAGCGCTGTGGGCCACTTTCCCTCTCGGCCGGCCCAGCAGCCCAAGAAGCCAGCCCAGCCTTCCCGGTTATTTTCTTTTTATTCTAGATCCAGAAAAGAGCCAGCCATTTTAAATCCATTTGAAAATGTAAAGCAAGTCCACATTCCTAGATCTAAATTCCTGATAGTACTCTGATGTTTTCTCAAACATGTAGAGGCAACCACAAGTCCAAATTATCTCCCATTATTTCCTGGCAATTATTCTGCTAAAATGTACCTAGAACACTAATTAATTTCCACAGAGAGTTACACATGTCCATTTGAGTTAGGTGAATAGGAGGCTGCCCTTAGTAAAAATATCAAAGCTAGCATATTTCTGTCTTAGATAAATTCTCTAGGCCAAACTAAATGTGGTATTGACCTGATTCCAATTCGCAACACCTCCTAGGATCAGTATCTGTCCCACCCTAGTAGCTCAGAATTTATTGAGCTCTGGATGATTTTTAGTGATTTAAATACTCCTGTAAAGGGTATTTTAACTAAATAAAACACTCAAGGAATTTGGCAACTCCAAATTGGGTGTATCCAATTCCTACAGAAAGGTATTGGACATGCCTATCACTTACCCTTATACCCAACTCAATAGCTTCTCTAGAATTAATCTGGTTAAAAAGAGAAAAGTCAGACATAACTACCTCTTGGAATTTCCTGAAGGCATTCTGGTAATTCCTTTGACTTGATTCCAACTCTAGGTGGTTCAGTACATTAAGTACTACCAAACCATCCAAGGATATAATTTTGGATCTCCAGAACTTTTCTGGTGAATTATTTCCTCAAACTAGAGTTTTATCCACTATAAAAAGCATAATTAAATCTAGAAAATTGATAATCAAGTGAAACCACTTGTGTGGATTTTGTCTTGTCAAGACATATCTGAGGATATCATGGTTATCCATTGGTAACCTACTGACCTCAGAACCCTAATCCAAATTCCTTGTCTCTAGCTTTGACAACTATCCTCTAAGAGAAAACACCCTAGTGGCAATCTTGTAAATTCCACCATTTGAATCCCAACTTCCCCCAAAACCTCCCTAGTCCAGTTGTACTCTTTATGATTGTTTGTTGTATGGTTTGATGCTTGATTGTCTTGTATTGATTGTGGACATTGTCTGCTTGCATATGTACCCGATGGCGATGATAGTGTGAGAGTCTGACGACAAGAAGGAAGAGATTTCTTATTATTATTTTATTGGGTATTCTTGGTCAACTGAAGAAGCCCAGGGACATTTTGCTGATCATAGGCAAGCCACCATTCCTGAACTCTGATATATGTCCTATTCTCTTTTACCTGTTTTGTATCCTCTTATAAATCGCATTACCTACCTTCATGTTTTGGTTTTACAAATACGGCGATAGTAACTTGGCTCCTCCAAGTTATGAATTCATGTCCTTCTAGGCACCACCCCGTTGAACCTATTATTTTATCCCCTTTAGACCATGAGTACGATGGTTAGCATCCTACCTCCTTGGAAACCCCGGTTTTGAGAAAATAAACTGTTTTGGGATTTTTCCCCACTTCAAAGGTTTCAAAATGGCTTTGTAAAACCCTGGGGAGAGGCATCATTCCTAGTGGAGGTTTTAACAAAACAAATGGTGATGATGAGAAATGAGAATGTGATGGGATGTTCTACGCCTTTACTGGAACATTTTTTATCCACACAACCACATTACCCCAGGTGCTGGGGCTTAACCGTAGTTTGTCCGCATTAGTCGAGGCAAGTTCTACCATGCTTATAGGGAGAGATCCCTAGAATTCCGGGCATGCGCCACCAGATCAAGGATCTGAAGCCTGTCGCTTGCTTCGGCAAGGGTGAGCCTGGACTAACAGGAGTCCGGTGCAACAATTGGGTCTCCCGCGGACGGTATGACTTAGGTAGTACGGAAGGAAGTGGAGTCACCAAATTTAAGGTATACGGCAAGTTGCGGCTTGGGTATGCGCGTGTACGGAAGGAAGGACTATGGCTGGGAGCCACATACTCGTTGCCGGGGAGAACAAACCGAAGAGGAAAAGCATGCCTTTGCTAGGGTAGACAAGCGAAAGGTTAGGTTTGATTATCCGGACCCCCATCTACCGTGGTAGTGGGCCGTGGTTGTATCCCGGCGGATGTATTGATTCTTGTGGGGAAATTGCGCAAACACTGCAGAGTATAACCTATTCGAATAGCCGTGTCCACGGTCAAGGACGGTTGTAAAGGTGTTGGCTAGGAGTACCCAAACTGTGCTTGTTTGGGAAACAAGTACTTTGAGGACGAAGGATCCGGGGGAACCTGAGTTCGAAGGCTTTGTTTGACCCGAGGGGTCAAAGAGGTTTAAAAAGGGTTTTAACTACAAAACTTTTTTCAAAACTCTTTTTCAACAAAGAAATGGAGATGTCTTGATTTATAAAATAGAAGCATGTTTTCAAAGCTCTTTTTCAACAAAGACAGGAGATGCCATAACTTCAAAGTTAGTTTAGGCTTTCCGAAGCAACCCCAGATAGAGCTATCTCGCCACAGCCAGAATTGCATTTCCTTTGGTCATTTATCTTGGTGGATTGCGAGTACATTCAATGTACTCACGACTATGTCCCTGGATATTTACTTGGCCAGACTTTCAGAGGTTCGACTCCAAAAGATTCAGGTGACGTCCAGCGAGCTAGGTCGTCTTCCCAGTCAGCTGCCTGTAGGTTGAGGCACGATTGGGCTCTGTGCTTGGCGATGTTCCGCTTCTAATGATGATTTAGCCATAATGGCATTTATGTAAGTATTGTAATTCGTTATGTTTCGGATGTTGTAATGATACCTGTCGGTTATGTTCCACGGCTCACTGATCATGGGAACGTGGATGTATGCATAACAGGGATTTTCTCGGATGAATAATCCGGGGAGCCCACATCTCCTGTTGGGGATATGCTATATGGGTATCCTCATAGCATGTCGCCAATCCGCCTAACCCAGGTGGCCCATAGTTGGTAGTAAGGCCTATGGCCTACTGGGCAACCCAGTTAGACGAATCCTAAAGGGAGGCCCATGCCGGATAAAGGAAGGTACGCATGAGTCACCAACATACTCGGAGCCTTGGAGTACAAGACACGGAAGACTAGTTCGTGTAGGTGTAGGACTCTTTACCTTGTCCGACAAGGTCCTTTCCCTATATACCCTAGGTCTTGGCGCCTTTATAAGCCGGCATGTGGGAGCCTTTAGGGCACAACTTCTCTGATTGCCGCGTACAACACGCAACACCTCGCACAGCGAAACAATCCCTGTAACTCAGCGTATTGCCATTATAGTGATTTATAGCAGGAGCAGAGTTCCGCCACCATTGTGGGACTTGAACCTGGGTAAGCTGTGTTACTTCGTACCCGCCAGCTCTCCACCTTACCCCACGTCTCTAAACATGCACTGTGAGGACCCCTCCATGGCGTACTCATCGGCAATACCACGACAGTTGGCGCCCACTGTCAGGCCAGAGGCGCTTCGAGCTCTACAACGGGCGAGGTCCAATCTCTTCATGGGAATCAGCGACACCATAGCCATCGGTCGCATTCTCTTCTCCGGAAACGTCCTGATCGTCCCTCTAGATGAGTTTTGGGTGCCGACGAAGATGAACCCCACGTGATGCTCTGTCATCCCCTTCGGAGACATCCACATCTTCATCGGCGAAACTGACTCGGGTCCTAGCTCCCAGGAAGTCGGAAATTCGTCAAGCCCCACACGGACCGCCTATGAGCAGGACACGTTCGCGGAAGGATCTGGGCCATACCTCTCTTTGGAGTATGGTGGCTCGGATCAAGAAATTTCAAGGCCCACCCAAACCGCCCTTGTGCAGGATATAAAGGTGGAAGGACCCAACAAATCCGCTTGGCTTCCCCGAGCATTAGAGATGCGCAAGTCACACTTTGTCGGCGTCATCACCATCTCTGATCTGGCCAGATGCATTCAAAGGGATGGAGAACCTCCTTGGGAATACCTTGCCAGATGGATGAGGGTGAGGGAAACCCTAGAGGGCAACCGCGCCGACGATCTCGTGTACCACTTCATGGAAGGGCTCACGCCTGGAACACTCCTCTGGCATACCCTCCGAAGATGGCAGGCCACATGCCCTCTCCCCCTTGGTGAGATGGTTCCCATTATCAATGAATACGTGGCTACGGATGAAGAGGCCATGGCGGCAATCCCCGTCACAGCCAGAGAAGGAAAACAACAACAACAACCTGCCTCCATCACCCTCCACATCCGCCGTCACCAACACTGAAGCCAACTCCGACTCTGTCCTCGACGCACTTTATGCCGACATCAATATGGATGCCGGTGGCTCAGATGTTAACTCGGAGGAATACGACGCTGTTATGAGGGAGATCGAGCAGGAGATCGAGAAGGAGGAGCACGCCGAGAGGACCAACACTTACCACTAGGTGCTAGTCGCCATTGGGAACATGGTGGACGAAGGCTGACAGGAACAGGCATGTGAGAGAGCTCCGCCCACGCCAGCGGTCACCCCAGCAGCAACAGCTAAAAAAGCCGCCAAGCTTCCGGCTCCGGCCAAGGCTCTGCCTCCTCCGCTTACCCGCCAGGCACCGGCGCAGGAACTTACCACAGCCCCTAATACGGCCTGACAATCGAATCAGCCGCCAATGCCCCATCAATGTCTGTAGCTGGCAACCCACTAGCCACTCCCGCCGACAAAGCAATCTACGGCGCACTTCTCGTTGAACCAATCATCGTCGCCCATATCCGGAGCGTTACAGAGCTTGATGAGAAGCGTGCGTAAATCTTGGTGGAGGCTAAGTGCATCACGGAGCAGGTCGCTAAGTTGGACGAAGACATGGCTAAGGCACAACAATCCATCAAGGCGGCAAGAGCTATGGAGGCCGAATACAAGCAATTGCTATTGAAGCATAAAGCAAAGAAGGTACCAACTCACGTCGTCCAAGATCTCGGCATTCGGCGAGGTTTGGAATTTGACGGATCTAAGCTGACAAAAGCCACCCCTTACATAGATTCAGAGGGAAGGCATGTCATGCCAACCCCCGCTCTCAACATTGCCAACGCCAAGACCCTCCTGGAGCAGGACAGGTCGCCAGAAGCAGTTGCTCAGGAGTACGACCTCGTCGCTAAGGCATGCAAGCAACAGGAAAAGGCCGCCTCGTAGAGGCTTGTGTCCAACCTATAGCTGTGACAGTCAACCCTGAACAGCCGCAGAAGGCCAAAATCTCCCGGTGACGAAGGATCGCACATAGGCTCTACAGAGCGAGGATGGAGGGGGGCACGCAACAGGACTGACGCTATCCCAGTATCCTCCGACCATGGTGAAAAAGCTCGTTTCCATCGTTCGCGACCTCCACCACCATCTTGACATCATGAGGAACCAGAGCCGCGCCACCGCACAAGCATGCCACCTCCAAGGCGGTCCTAGCCTGGCATCATTATACGTGATCAGGGCGAATAGCCTCAGCATGCCGAAGAGCACAGCGGCCATGATGGATACAGGAGCAGGTCCCACAAGGAGCCACCACGTCCGACAAGCAACCGCGATAGGCGTGAGGAGTCGCAGGAGGGGCACAACAAGAGAGCTAACCCGCCGCCTCCACCGCCGCCATCGCCACCTAGCATCCATCATGGTGGAGGGCATTGCGGATCTCACAGATCACGCCACAACTCCCCTCCCCATGACGGAAAAGGGAAGCAGCTAGAGCCATATGATGCACGATCATGACTAGACAAGATCCAAGAAGCTCGAGAGCTCCCATACCTTGGGCCACGTTGATTTGGACCAGTCATACGAGCCACAACCTACCCCAAGGGCCTCCGGATAGACAAGACAATCAAGCCCTATAACAGCACTGTCAGGCTAGCAACGTGGTTGCAGGACTACAGCGAAGCAATTCACATCGCAGGGGGAAACCCCAATGTCGCCGTCAAGTACCTCCCACTCATGTTGACCGGCACCGCCTGACAATGGATCGACGACTTGTGAGAGAAATCAATATGAATTGGTTGGACATGCATGAAGCGTTCAACAAGAACTTCAAGGGCACGTACAAACGTCCTTGCACTATCCGAGACCTACAATGGTGTGTGCAGGAGAAGGATGAAACCTCCCATGCCTACCTCTCTCGCTGGCTGGATATGAAAAATTCATGCGCAGGGGTGCACGAACAGACCACTATGGCCGCCTTCATTGATGGGATGGAAAAGGGAACTTTGCTCCGGCATACGTTGAAGCGCAAGCAAGACAACAATGACCTCAACCTCAACGCAATGATCGCCATGGCTAGCGAGTTTGCCGCTGCTGATGACGCCGCACGTGGATCGTTGGGTGATAGCAATCCCTACCCAGGCCAAGAAGAACAACAATAACAAGCGAAAGAATCCGCCCGAAGAGAAGCAAGTAGCCGACATGGTTGCTGCAACATTCACTGGCAGAGGCAATGGCGTACAACGTGGACGTGGTCAGGGAGCTAACATTGGCCAGCAAAGGAGTGACACTACACCCTCAGCATCCCGTGTTCCCCAAACGTACGAAGAGTACCACGATATGCCGTGCTTCATCCATCTCGACGCCAATGGAAAATCCACCCACACCAATCGTCAGTGCAAGTTTGTCATGAACTCAAGGAGGACCCTGAGTCCGGCTACAAGCAAAGTCGGAAAAATAGACCCCGTGGAAAGGGAAAAGGGAAGAAGAAGGAGGAAGAACCCAACAAATCAAGTGATATGGATGAGGACATTGACCCAAAATCTTCCAACAAGGGAGAGGATAAAGGGGAAAATCCCTTCAAAAATAAGGCTCCATGTTACCACACCTTCCTTGGCACTCCACCCGTCCGGGCCTAGAAAACCTCTCTGAGGATACTGATGGCTACCCTCCCTCCGGTTCCCCAGTACGTCAGGTGGTCGGAAGTTCCAATTACTTGGGATAGGAAGGATCATCCGGAACTCATCCCAATAGAGAACCAGTATGCCATGGTCATCAACCCTTTGATTGATGGCACGGAGTTCACCAAGTGCCTCATGGACAGTGGAAGTAGCATCAACATCATGTACCTGGATACACTGCACAAGATGAACTTGACGGAGACCCAGCTAAGGAAGAGCAACACCATGTTCCATGGGGTTGTCCCTGGCCGACAAGCAAATTCCTTGGGCTGCATCACCCTTCTAGTCGCTTTTAGCGATGTAAACAATTACCGCCAAGAACGCATGACCTTTGAAGTGGTGCCTTTCAAGAGCATGTACCACGTCATCTTTGGACGCGACATCTTCCACTCCTTCCTCGCAAGGCCATGCTTTGTATACAACAAACTCAAGATTCTCGGACCAAATGGCGTCATCACCGTTGACAGAAGCTTCACCAAAGCACGGGAGTGCAAGCTCAGCGAAGCCGCCTTCGCCGAAGCAGTCCTCTACGGTGAGGAGTTCAAGCAGATCTAGAACCAGGTCGATGCCTCGGAGATGCCGGCTTCAAAGAAGCATATCACTGCTTCCGAACCCGCTTTCAAGGCCACCATCAAGACCAAACAGGTGGAGCTTGTCGTAGGTGATTCCTCCAAGACCACCACCATTGGCACGAACCTGGATCCCAAATAGGAAAGTGCGCTCGTCGAGTTCCTCCGTGAGAATAGGGACATCTTTGCCTGGCAACCTGCCGACATGAAAGGTGTACCTAGGGAACTTGCCGAGCACATTTCGAATATTGATCCTAATGCCAAACCGGTGAAACAACCTCTACGACGCTTTGGTGATGAAAGACAAAGGGCTATAGGCAAAGAAATAGCTAAGTTACTGATACATCCATTTTGCATCACTATTTTATATCATAATTTACTATTATTCATTGATATATTTCATATTAAGAGATGATACTTATGTTATTTCATCTGTGTTTGCATGGTTGATGACTTTTGGAGGATGGACCGCTGAAGTCAGGATTCTGATGGAAAAGGCACTGTTTGGAGGCAAAATTCACGATGATCAGACAATTCCAGAAAATACATGGAAAATCCTATTTTTCCAGAAGACGAAGGATGCCGGAAGGGGGAGCGGAGTTGGGCCATAAGGGGCCCACACCACCCCCTTGCGCGGGCTACCCTAGGCCGTGCCACCAGGTGGTGTGGCCACCCTGGCCCACCTATGGCTCTGCTCTTTGGCGTATATTATCCCCACGAAACCCTAAGACTCGAGGAGCGACCACAGAAAGTTTCCGCCGCCTCTGTGGGCTGGAAACTACAGAGAGAGAAAGAGCTCTCCGGCAGGCAGAAATCTGCCAGGGAAATTCCTTCCCGGAGAGGGGAGATCGTCACCATCAACGCCGTCATCGAGGTGGACTTCATTGGGATCATCATTATCATCATCACCACCATCATCTCCACCATCACTATCATCACCACTCCATACCACTGTAACAATTGGGTTGAATCTTGCATAGTTCTTAGGGGAAACTTTCCCGGTGTTGATTAATTGTTGTAGTTCATGCTATTGAGTGGAACCATTGAATTATCATTTATGTTCAGGTTGTTACTTATCATTATTTCATCTCTAATCTTGATCCATATGATGGCTTGTGAGTAGTTCGTTTAGTTCTTGAGGACATGGGAGAAGTCATGTTGTTAGTAGTGGAATTGTGTTGAGAAAGATTCAATGGTTTGATATTTAAGTTGTGTTGTTATTCTTCTAGTGGTGTCATGTGAACGTCGACTACATGACACTTAACCTTTATGGGCCTAGAGGAATGCATTGTGTATTTGGCTACTAATCGTAGGGGTTGCCGGAGTGACAGAAACCTAAACCCCCGTCAGGAAACCTATGCACAAGGGAGTGTAGGATCTCAGAGTTTAAAGTTATGGTTAGGTTTCTATATTAATTACTTTCTTGTAGCTGCAGATGCTTGCAAGGGGTATAATCACAAGTATGTATTAGTCCTAGGAAGGTCAGTACATTAGCATAGGTTCACCCACACAACACTTATCTAACTAAAGAAGATTAATCAACTATATGAAGCGAAAGCACTTGACTATATTCTCGTGTGTCCTCGAGAACGTTTGGTCATCTTAAGTAATACAACCGGCTTGTCCTTTGCTAAATAAAGGATTGGGTCACTTGCTGCATATATTATTATTGTATTTTATTTACTCGCACTTTATTTATCTGCACTATCAAAAAACCCTAAAAATCCGTTTGCTAAGTATTTACCGAGAATTCCTACTCCAAGCCACTCGTCAACGCCTTCTACTCCTCGTTAAGTTTGACACTCTTACTTATCGAAAATACTGTGATACACCCCTATACTTGTGGGTCATCAATACTATTTTCTGGCGCCGTTGCCGGGGAGTGAAGCGCTATTGGAGAGTGGAACTGGTAAAGGAAACTTCTACTGTGAGTATTGTTTATTTCTGTTAGTTACTTTTTTTCAATATGGATAATTCACTTAGTTTATTATTTCTTAATGCTACTACCACTGCTAAGGTAGTAGATGAACCACCACCTGCTAAAAATGATACTTTTAAGATACCTACAAGAATTATTGACCATGTCATGGATAACTACTAGTTTGGAGATGGAACTGTCCATCCCGGTGATCATTGCTCTTTATACATGAATTATGCGGGTTGTTCAAGTGTGCAGGTATTACAACAGATCATGTCAAGAAGAAGTTATTCTCATTATCACTGAAAGGAAGAGCTGAGGAACGGTATAAGCTGCTGAAGAATGGCTAATCTCTTGAATGGGAGGAAGAAGTACCTCTCTTTTATTCAAAACTTTATCCTCCTAGTGAGATTCATAAAGATCGGAATCAAATATACAACTTTTGGCCTCTTAATGGAGAGAGTACAGCTCAAGCTTGGGGAGATTGAAGTTACTAATGCTCAAATGTCCTATTCATTAGCTCCCTCACAATATTATTATCAATAATTTTTATGCAAGGCTTTCTCTTCATGATAAGGATCTATTGGATGCTTCTTGTGTTGGATCATTTACACGCATGGGAGAAGAAGCTAAATGGGATCTTCTAGACCATATTAAAGACAATGCTGAAGCATGGGAGAATGATAAAGGAAGAAAGTCAGGTATAAATTATGATTATGAATGCATTAAATCTTTCATGGGAACTGATGACTTCCAAAATATTAGTAATGCTTACAGTCTTGATTCTCAAAGTATTGCAAATTATTTCAAGGCTTTTGCTTCTTATATTGAAATTCCTAAAAAGAAATGGAACAAGTATCATGCACCATATAAAGATATTGCTAATTGTGTTCCTGCAAGATATACTAAAGTTTATAATACTAATCACATTTTACCTCAACCTTACATTGGGAAAATTCCTTTCCTAGTCAAGGTAAAGGAACATTCTATGATAGCTAGTATGGTTAATGAAAGTACAAATAAAGCTGTTGAACCTAACGAACAAGTAGTTGTTGAACCTATAATAGCAAATGTGAAAAACTTTGTCACTAAATATGTAGAAGATGGACACACTATCTTCTATAAGGATACTTCTAATATTGCTTCACAAACTAGTGTTATGAGAGCTAGTGTCCCTGTGTTTTCTGTTAGAATAAGTGATCATTTCTACAATAATGAGGTGATAGTTATATTGTTAAATTTATGCATGATACGGAAAGCTATTATGAGAGAGGGAAAAGTGCTCTTATGTATCTCAATAATATTAAGTTTCCTCGCTTTATGCTCAAAGCCTTTATGTTGCACTTACTTTGCCGTCCTATGCTATCAGCCTCTGGTTTCAACAATTTATTTTCTTACAAAATTCCCTTGAATAGGGAAATGGGTTACACTTAAACATGTGTATTTTTGCTTCTTTATGCTCTCTTTTACTTCAATTCATATTCTTATGTGAGCATCATTGAAATTATCATGCCCATCTTAATGGCTATAAAGAAAGAGCTTTTTGGAAGACAACCCAATATATTTTGCTTTCAGTTTGTTTTTGTTTATTTGAGTCTTGGAAGTTATTACTTCGGTAATAACCTCTCCTTATCCTTTTTGTTTGGTTTTTGTGTCAAGATCAACCTCTAATGAGAGAGAAGTAATATTTGGGAAAGTTGCTATCCCGAAACAGATTTCTGTGCTTCACCGTAAAAATCGTTAGAAATTTCTGAACGTCGGATTGAGCTGTAATTTTTTGTGCTTCTGCCCTAGGTTGTTATTTAACTTTCGATAGTTTTGAACTTTTTGATTTGAGCAACAGAAGATTTTCGAAAAAATTGATCTTTACCTGCTGGTCTGTTTTGACAGATTTTTGCCACACTTGCATTTGCCTCTTAAATCGATTTCTTTTTTGAATTCCTTTTTTGGGCTTTCGGAAAGAGTTGCTACAGTAGCTTATGTTTTGATGAATTTCAGTAGAAATTAAACCCAAAGGTTTATTATCTTGCACGCGCGAATGTTGCTAATGCGAATTGTGTGAAGTTCTGTGTGAAAGAAATTTCCAAGTTGTAGGAGGAAATGGTGTAATAAGATGGTGGATGGTTAAATGACTCAAGCAATATGTGTATGAAGATAAAGAAATTGATGTTATTCGAGTGGTGACTCCGATTTTTTTAATCAAAGACCATATTCAGAGACCTACAGAGTCCGTTTTCGAACCGTATCACAGTAGTTCTCTCGACGCAAAATCTCCTCCGAAATATGCATACAGATGCTTGAACATAACTACCAAAATCTCACTCGTTCACAGTAGTTCTCTCGACGCAACGGTGGGAAGTCTCTCTCTTTCTCATAATCTCTCAGGCTCTCTATCTCTCACTGATCGTAGTCTAACGTTGTACTAGAGGCAGCAGTATGAGTGTCTATTTATAGTGAGGCGATGACGGTCGAACCGTATCAAAATATCTAGGCTCACCGCCTGAACGATTTCCTCTAGTCTACGTGTCGGTAAACACAGGTTGACTGTATGCACAAGTCCACGTCAGAGCAAGGCTGGCAGCACATGCACACATGGCCTCTAATACCGAACCACGAAGCCTCTTCAAAATAAATTCCATGCATGAAACCTGCCGACATGAGTTCAAGCCTGACTCCACTTCTATTCTTTCTTTCAGATTCTATACTAACAATTTTTCTAGTTAGTTCCAACGACATGCAAAAGTACTACTCGTCCATGCATCATGGTGGACATGCACGAATGTATGAAGAAGCTACCAACATAGCTACTAGTACACGCTTAAATATCTGATTAGAGAATGTGCCATATTATTATACTCCCTAAGAACATTAGTTTTAACAAAAATAAAGATAATTAGAAGCTAAAATTACTTTTCTCAATTTAATTAATAATCAAAAAATTCGGGTTATCACACCCTGCCCACCTTATAAGAATTTCGTCCCCGAAATTCAAAACAAACATTCCATTCTAACAACTATTTTCTGACATACTAAAATCGCATTCTCATGTACCCTTTAAGAAAAGCAGAACATTCTATCAATTTACTCTTACTAGAAAAAAAATTCACACCAACAACTTACATACTGTCTGGACAAGAAAATCTAGGAGATTACCAAATATTTAGAAATCACTAATACCTTCGAGAATTGGTCCGTGTGGCAGAAAATATAAACAATCTTTCAATTATACAACAAATTAAACTATTCAAAGTTCACAACATCAATAAAGTTCTGCAAATACTATTTGTCCAACTCTAGTCGACTCTGCATGTAACAAAACAAGTTCTACCATGGAAATTTGAAATTAGACAACAAATATCTATTTTCTAATTACGTAGCAAGATTATTTTTTTACCGCCAAACTAGTCGCAAAATTTACATATCTACCCATTTATTCCCCGCGATACTAAACCTAGAGCTCTGATACCACTTAATTGTCACGCCCCGAGACCCGGCTCGGTAGAATGACAACCGCCACACGTATATAGACCTGGAGGCCTATATACCCGTAAGGCTAAAAAATACAGCAAAAGCCGGCACAGTGAATCTCGAGAAGCTTATATTGATTTTATTACATATTTAATTACATTTACACAGAAATACAACTATGTTCTCTATTTCGCTTCCCGTCCACCGGTTCAGCCTAATCTCCTGATGACGACATCTTCCGCAGTGCAACTCTGATAAAAACACTGGAAGCAAGGGGTGAGTACAAAAAATACTCAACAAACTAATTATACAAACAATCATATAAGTTGTAAAATAGACTTGCTTTACAAAAAAAGTGATTAAAGTAATTAAGCAAATTAAAAAGCACGGTGTCACACATGAAAGTAAGCATTCCCAAACCCGGGAGTCACAGGGGTTAATATTAACACTTTTACACTCTGCAGAGGGGTACTCCGACGCCGACATCCTCAACTAGAACCACACAGGACTCTAGAAGAGTAGAGCCCTTTAACCCACTAGAACACATACACCTGAATTTACTTATGTCGGTCGCTCCTACGGATTCATCACCGACACGTTCCGTTTCAGGGCTGTCTCCAGCGGAGAACTCAGCCAGTCCCATACCTGGATTATGACCGGTACAATACGATTACCTTCGTAGCACCAAGTTTTATTTTCTTACATTGTCCACTGTCCCAAATCCATATCCATGAAAAATACCCGGTTCGCATCGGTGGCTCCGACGGATCCATCACCACATACGACACCGACGTATTAAACCACATATACTTATTCCAAACTCTCATATCAAATAGTATTTCATGAATTTAACAACAAAAACTAATTACAAAATATATGAGAGAGGGATGAAAAAGCTTGCCTGAAATACGAAATATAGCTTTACGGTATGGAGATCCATATCAATATATATTCTCATAGAAGGTACACCTAGTAGCACTAGAAAGACTAGGATTCCGCGTGACAAGCGCCCACTAATCTTTTCTATGATGTATTAGCATCTACTGATATATGTACTTCCGATCTCCTCCGAAATATGCATACAGATCTTGAACATGACTACCAAAATCTCACTCGCTCACAGTAATTCTCTCGACGCAATGGTGGGAAGTCTCTCTCTTTCGTATCTCTCAGGCTCTCTATCTCTCACTGATCATAGTCTAACATTGTACTAGAGGCAACAGTATGAGTGCCTATTTATAGTGAGGCGATGGCGGTCGAACCGTATCAAAATATCTAGGCTCACCGCCTGAATGATTTCCTCCAGTCTACGTGTCGGTAAACACAGGTTGACTGCATGCACATGTCCACGTCAGAGCAAGAATGGCAGCACATGCACGCATGGCCTCTAATACTGAACCACGTAGCCCCTTCAAAATAAATTCCATGCATGAAACCTGCCGACATGAGTTCAAGCCTGACTCCAGTTCTATTCTTTATTTTAGATTCTATACTAACAGTTTTTCTAGTTAGTTCCAACGACATGCAAAAGTACTACTCGTCCATGCCTCATGGTGCGACATGCATGAATGTATGAAGAAGCTACCAGCATAGCTACTAGTACACGCTTAAATATCTGATTAGAGAATGTGCCATATTACTATACTCCCTAAGAACATTAGTTTTAACAAAAATGAAGATAATTAGAAGCTAAAATTACTTTTCTCAATTTAATTAATAATAATCCAAAAATTCGGGTTATCACAACTATCTTCTATCTTTTTACCTTTTTAGTAGAGTCATATCATGAATAGAGAAGTTATTATATAGAATGGTTTTCATTATAGAAGTGTCCCCCTCTCGTTAGATATCTATGTATCTCTTGGTGTGAGTTGCCGTTATGGAATATTAATGAGAAGTTCTATCATTTATTCTTTTGCATATCTTATATTAGTTTTCATTTTCTATTATATGATTGATCTTGTTATTAGTATTGGTATCACTTTGGGATCATTAAGTAAATTTAGTTGGTTTAGGCAAACCTGGCTTTGTTAGTAGCAACACTATTATGAGAATTGAATGAAAAAGATAAAAGTACTTTTAAGAAATATAATTTCATCATCTTTCTTTCTTGATTGGCTCTTAAGCTTAGTATTCTCTAGTTAAGATCTTTTGTGATTCCAAGGAAAATTGCATGTTTTGTTTTTATCAATTGTATATTTGTTTGTTTCCTTCAACTCTTATGCTTGCTATCCAGCCTTGCTAGCCTAAAACCTGTACTGAGGGGGAATACTTCTCGTGCATCCAATCCTTAAACCAAAACCTATGCCATTTGTGTCCACCATACCTACCTATTAGCATTATTGCTATTCCAAGTAAATTCATGTTTGTATCTACCTTCTGAATTAAACTTGTTATGTGAAAATTAGTGATGAAAGCTCTTTACAAACTTGATGGCACACTTTACTTTTCTTGCACTTAATAAACTTGAACCATTGTGCCCATCTATGTTGCGTATATGCTTGCGTTTTGTAAGTTGTGAAATGAAAGGGGAGCTTGTAAGGCTCATGGTGTTCGTATAAGTGTTAGAGAAACGCCTGGGCAGCTGGTCTAATCCATGCCTAATCATGGTGAAAACCTGCAGCGTAACCATAGTGAGCAATCTATGAAGCATCCTCTTTATAAAAAAGAAAAGAAAAAGAAAGACCTATGCAAATAGGAAAGAAAAAAAGAAAAAAGGAGAAAAAAGAGGCCTATGCAAATAGGAAATAAAAGGATGCTGAGATGCTTATTGTCTGCTTGCCTTGTCATTTAGATATGGGGAATCTTTCGTATCATCGGGAAAGGGATACCCCATTGGTGGTTCTCTATGATACACATTTACTTACAATGAAAAGAAATCACTTGTGACTAAACTTGAGTCGCATGAGGAACGGTCTTCGTAAGTAAGGGGCATGAGATTTTCAGCTTATAACTTGTCAAGCATATCCTCATACGTGATCACTTTAACCTTAATCACCTAAAGATGCTTGTGATAGGGGTAACGAGAGCTGAAAGCTAATAAGTACCATAATTTTTGGAAGCTCTTTATGAAACTTGAAATCCCTGCTTTCCTCTGTGAAGGGCCTATCTTTTACTTTTCAGTTGAGTCAGTAATCCTTTCTATCTCAGCAAGTATTTTGAGTTGTTGTGTTTCATTCATTCATATGATGATTTATTCAATCATGTTTCTTATGTTCCTTGTTTTGCACATTGCTCTTATCTTAGTGAGTATTACTTTGAAAGCTATCATTGAAAACCCCATTATGTTTGAGCTCCTGCAAATTGTTAACTATTCTTTGACCAAGAGCAAAGTTTGCCATTACCAATTAAGATTTACTTTGTGTATCTTTATTGTGTTTACCTTACTTATTGCAAGTTAAGTTATATAATAGTGAGTTGTCTTCTATTATGATTTATGTATTGATGAATGTGATGCTTCTTGTCCATATTCTTTTATCGACACTTCACTCCATAAACCCAATGTCATGTTTATTGAGATCAGTTTTCGCTTGGGGACAAGCGAAGTCTAAGCTTGGGGGGAGTTGATACGTCCATTTTGCATCACTATTATATATCATAATTTACTATTATTCATTGATATATTTCATATTAAGAGATGATACTTATGTTATTTCATCTGTTTTTGCATGGTTGATGACTTTTGGAGGATGGACCGCTGAAGTTAGGATTCTGATTGAAAAGGCACCATTTGGAGGGGAAATTCGCGAAGATCAGAAAATCCCAGAAAATACATGGAAATCCTATTTTTCCAGAAGACGAAGGATGCCAGAAGGGGGAGCGGAGTTGGGCCACAGGGGGCCCACACCACCCCTGGCGCGGGCTACCCTAGGCTGCGCCACCAGGTGATGTGGCTACCCTGGCCCACCTCTGGCTCTGCTCTTTAGCGTCTATTATCCCCACGAAACCCTAAGACTTAGTGAGCGACCACAGAAAGGTTCCGCCGCCTCTGCGGGGCATAAACTACAGAGAGAGAAAGAGCTCTTGGCAGGCAGAAATCTTCCAGGGAAATTCCTTCCCGGGGAGGGGAGATCGTCGCCATCAACACCGTCATCGAGGTGGACTTCATCAGGATCATCATCATCATCACCACTATCATCTCCACTAGAACCATCATCACCACTCCATACCGCTTTAACAATTGGGTTGAATCTTGCATAGTTCTTAGGGGAAGGTTTCCCGGTGTTGATTACTTGTCGTAGTTGATGCTATTGAGTGGAACCATTGAATTATCATTTATGTTAAGATTGTTACTTATCATTATTTCATCTCTGATCTTGATCCATATGATGTCTTGTGAGTAGTTCGTTTAGTTCTTGAGGACATGGGAGAAGTCATGTTGTTAGTAGTGGAATTGTGTTGAGAAAGATTCAATGGTTTGATATTTAAGTTGTGGTGTTATTCTTCTAGTGGTGTCATGTGAACATCGACTACATGACACTTCACCTTTATGGGCCTAGAGGAATACATTGTGTATTTGGCTACTAATCGTAGGGGTTACCGGAGTGACAGAAACCTAAACCCCTGTTAGGAAACCTTTGCACAAGGGAGTGTAGGATCTCAGAGTTTAAAGTTGTGGTTAGGTTTCTATATTAATTACTTTCTTGTACTTGCGGATGCTTGGAAGGGGTATAATCACAAGTATGTATTAGTCCTAGGAAGGTCAGTACATTAGCACATGTTCACTCACACAACACTTATCTAACTAAACAAGATTAATCAACTATATGAAGCGAAAGCACTTGACAATATTCCCGTGTGTCCTTGAGAATGTTTGGTCATCTTAAGTAATACAACCGGCTTGTCCTTTGTAAAAGAAAGGATTGGGCCACTTGCTGCATTTATTATTATTGTATTTTATTTACTCGCACTTTATTTATCTGCATTATCAAAAACCCCTAAAAATCCGTTTGCTAAGTATTTACAGAGAATTCCTGCTCCAAGCCACTCGTCAACACCTTCTGCTCCTCGTTGGGTTCGACACTCTTAATTATCAAAAATACTGCGATACACCCCCTATACTTGTGGGTCATTAGTTACTTAAGGCTGGCTTTATCCGAGAAGTTATTCATACTCGTTGGGTGGCAAATCCTGCACTTGTCCCTAAAAAGGGAACCAATGAATTAAGAATGTGCGTTTATTACACCGGCTTGAACAAAGCGTGTCCAAAGGATTTGTTTGCTTTTCCTCACATTGACCAAGTCATTGATTCGACGGCTGGCTCGGAACTTCTGTGTTTTCTCGATGCCTACTCAGGATACCACCAGATCCGGATGCGAAAGTCGGACCAATTGGCCACTTCGTTCACCACACCCTACGTCACGTATTGCTACGTCACGATGCCCTTTGGGTTCAAAAACGCTAGTGCCACGTACCAGCGGACGATGCAACATTGCTTGCATAGCCAAATAGGTCGCAACCTACACGCTTACATGGACGACATCGCGGCAATGTCAAAGAAATCAAATGATCTTATCGCTGACTTGCAGGAAACCTTCGACAATCTCCGGAAATACAACATGATGCTGAACCCAAAGAAGTGTGTCTTCGGGGTATCATCCAGCAAATTATTGGGCTTCATCGTTTCGCATCGCGGAATTGAGGTGAACCCGGGGAAAATCAACGCCATCCTCGACATCAAACACCCGACATGCCTGAAGGACATACAAAGGCTCATAGGATGCATCGCAGCAGTAAGCCGGTTCATCAACCGACTTGGTGAGAAGGCTATGCCGCTCTACAAGTTGCTCAAGAAGGCAGACAAATTCACATGGACAGACGAAGATGACGTAGCACTTCAGGAGTTGAAGAGAATACTCTCTTCCCCACCTATACTTGCAACGCTGGTACCAAGGGAGCCTATGTTAGTGTACATGGTGGAAACCAACCGAGTAATCAACATCGTCATCATGGTGGAGCGCAAGGAACCAACGCACGAATACGAAGTTCCGCGACCCATTTACTATGTAAGCGAGGTCTTGATGGAATCCAAGCAGCATTACCCGTACTACCAGAAGATAGCTTATGGAGTTTTCCTTGCTTCACGCAAGTTAAGGCATTATTTCCAGGAGCACCCCATCACAGTAGTGAGCAAAGCTCCACTGTACGACATCATCAACAATAGTGACGCTACAGGGAGAGTGGCAAAGTGGGGCATTGAACTTGCCGCATTCGACATCACCTACAAGCGATGCGACACTATCAAATCACAAGCATTGGCGGATTTTCTTGCAGATTGGACATAACTGCCAGAAGACACTCCTGTGCCAGAGCCAGAGTATTGGGTCATGCACTTTGACGGATCGAAGTTACTCAATGGCTCGGGGGCTGGCGTATTATTGCAATCGCCAACAGGGGAGAAGTTGCAATACGTCCTGCAGATCCACTTCAACGCTACAAATAACATGGCGAAGTATGCGGCCCTCATTCACGGACTTCGCGTAGCCAAGGATATTTGCATCAAGCACATAGTTTGTTGTGGAGATTCCGACTTGGGTGCCCAGCAAGTAGCTAGCACCTGGAAGCACGGAACCCTATGGTGGTGGCATATAGAGACGAAGTAGACGAAATAGCCAAGTGCTTCGATGGCTACGAAGTCAAGTACGTCAAAAGGGAAGACAATGAGGCGGCAGATCTGTTGTCAAAGCTTGGATCAGCTCGTCGACCAATTCCGCTAGGCGTTTTCCTGGAGCATTTACGGACTCCATCCGTGAAGGTAGCGGACCCCGACAACCCGGATAGAGTGGACTCATTTGTTAACGTAGTAACATTGACCTCTCCAGCTTGGACGAAGCCGTTCATGGATTGTCTACAAGATGGAACTTTGCCCGCTGATGAAGTCGAAAGCTGGGAAATAGTACGTAGAGAAAAATGCTATGTCATCATTAACGGCCAGCTATACAAAAGAAGTACGACATGAGTTTTCCTATGGTGCGTCTCCTAGCAGCAAGGTATTTAAATCCTTAGAAAATACATCTTGGAGATTGCGGGCATCATGCCGCGCTCCCCGATCACTGGTGGCCAAGGATTTCCAACAAGGATTCTACTGGATAACTGCCAAGGCGGATGCCGACAAGTTGGTACAAACATGCCTCGGGTGTCAGTTTTATGCAAGACAACCAAGTGTTCTAGCCAAAGAATTGCGAACAATACCAATAACTTGGCCGTGTGCAGTCTGGGGGCTGGATATGGTAGGACCTTTGCAGACTGTACCCTGTGGATTCACACACTTGCTAGTAGAAGTGGACAAATACACAAAATGGATTGAAGCTAAACCCATTAGAAAGCTTGATGGGGCAACTACCCTAAAATTTGTCCGGGATCTGGTGGTGAGATTTGTTCTCCCACATAGCATCATCAGTGACAATGGCAGAAATTTATCTCTCGGAGAAGTTGAGGAGTACTGTCATGAGAAAGGTATCCACCTTGACCTAGCATATGTGGCACATCCACAGTCAAATGGACAAGTTGAAAGGGCCAATGGACTAATTCTGCACAGAATCAAGCCATGCTTGGAGGCACCGCTGCATATAGCAGTTGGAGCCTGGGCGGAGGAACTACCATCTGTCTTGTGGAGTTTACAAACAACACCCAACAGATCCACCGGCTTGACTCATTTCTTCATGGTTTATGGAGAAGAAGCAGTTCTCCCATCTGACATCCTCCATGATGCACCAAGAGTTTCCACCTACAAGGAGGATGATGCTGAAGAATCTAGACGACTATCCGTGGACCTACTTGAAGAAGAGCACGTGCTGGCATGCTAGAGATCTGCCGTCTACTAGCAGAAGCTGCGTGGCTACCATAGTCGTCGTGTAAAGCATCGCTCATTTAAAGAAGGGGATCTGGTGCTTAGACTCAAGTAGGAGAAATCACACAAACTATCCCCGCCTTAGGAAGGACCGTTCGTCATAAGCAAAGAATTGCTCAATGGTTCCTATTACCTCGTCGATATTCGCAAGTTGAAAGATAGGCCAAAAAATCATAAGCACAAGAAACGTGACTACGATGATGACTACCCGGAGATAGATCGGCCATGGAACATCGCATATCTATGTCCCTTTTACACTTAGTACATTTATATTATGTAATAAGTTTCTGATATGATGAATGAAACAAAGCATTTGGTTCACTCATATTCTTTGAGTCTTTTACCTCCTTTAGTTGTCCATTTTTGGATCATATAAACCCATTATGCGCAAGGTTGCAGTTGCCCTTGTGAAAATTCCGCCTACGAGCGTTAGCTGAAGTTTTCTGGTCTACACGTTTTCTGAAGTTTTTATGTGGATTCCGGAGTAGTGACTTCTCGGCACTCAAAGCCAACGATTTTGTTCTTAGGTTCTGGACGGTGCTATTAAGCATCATCACCTGAGAGCATAGTTCTATGCTGTGAGTCTTCTGTCTCATGAAAGGTCAAGCATACGAACCAGAATAATGGATAACCCATCACTTTCTTAAAAAATATATACACATGCAGGAAACAGATAAGTTGCAGGAAGCTTGAATACAAGTTTTCTGCCTTAGACAAACATAAGTTTTTTCCGCATACATTCTACAAAGATACATTTAATATAGACATTGTTTTTCATGGCTCTGCTGTAGGGGGCTTCGTGGTGGCATCATCAGGAGAGCTAGGCCGAGAGAGCTCGTCAAACTCTGAAGGAGAAGGGCTAGACTCAGAAGAGGCCATGGCGTCATCCAGGATCTTGGCTGGCACGAAGACATCAGCCTTGACCAACTTGGTAACCCTAGTATCAAAGCCGGCAAGAGAGTTCCAAATAGCATCGCTATCGATCTCTTGTCCTTCCTCGTCTAGCTTGGGCACGCCGGAGGTCACCAAGTTGATGTCGGCATTGTCATAGTGAGCCTTGACCAAGGACAGGGTCATCCTAGCACCGGCCCGGATATAGGAGACTTACCCGTCTTTGATTTTCTCGGGGCTCGGCGCAGGATTTCCGCATACTTGGCCGCTGAGTCTGCCACCTTGATATTGATGCCCAGAGGTTGAGCTATCTCCTTGGCTTAGGCGATGGTAGTGCTGACAAAGTTGCCGACAAGAATCATGCATTCCTTGGAACTTGGAGCACCCTCACCCAAGTTGGCTAAGCCAATGGGAGCTGTGGTTTGCACAAACATACAAGGACCATGAGTATAAACAAGTCAAATGGTTATCCAACTTATAGAAAAAGACCAAGACGGAGAAAGGTTACCAAAGATGCTCTTTTCATTTGCATGCATGTCTCCGCCATGGCATCGCGCTCCTTCTGGACTGACTTGAACATCTCAAGACTCCTAGCATTCTGCTCTTTGGCAGCTTGGTTCTAGTATTTGAGTTGTGCAATCTCATGCTTCAGGCGCTGCATCTCGACGTTCGCAGACTCTTGCATAGCCTTTATCGTCGCCTAATGGCCCTTGACGGCCTCAGTCAGGTCCTTCTCTAGAATCTTGTTTTCATCATCGAGCTCCTGGATATGCTTGGATTGCTCGACGATGCTCTTGGCCTTGGCAATGGCTTCTATAAGATGAAAATCAGAAAGTGCTATCAGAAGACGGAAGAAATTATCCAATGGGAAAGCAAGGAGCTGTCGTAGGAAACAAACTCTGGCTATTTTTGATCTGTTCCTCAGGAATTTGGTTTTACCCTGTTCAAGGTCCATCTCCTTCCGAAGAGCAACAAACCTCTCATTGGCGGCTATCCTCCATTTATACTCATTCTGCACATGATATAAGCATGCTTAGTTTCTCTAGAGCATCTAGTCGGAACTATTCAGTTTCACCTAAATGCTCAGGGCTACAGTACATGATTTTAAAGTAAACTAGTTTCTCTAGAGAATCTAGTTGGAACTCTGCAGTTTCAACTAAACGCTCGGGGGCTACATGGACAAGTTCTGCACTTAGTTCTTTGGAGCACTCAGGCCAATAACTATTGGATTATCTGCCTAAGAGCTGAGGGGGCTACATTGGGATATACTACACAAAGTAAAGCAAGTAAAGTTCAAAAAACTTACGATGGCAATGATCCTGAGATTGTTGGCTAGATGAGCGTAGGAATCGTGGAAGGTCCAGGCATTCTTATAGATTGCGTCGGCCTGCTTGATGAGGTCATCTAGGCTCAACGTCGGAGGTGTCGCAGCCAATGGAGAGGTTGAAGCTGGAGTCATGGATGAAGCTCTAGCAGCCTCCTGCACCTTCAAGGCAGTGGATGGCTCAGAGGCCCCCGCCTCGATCACAGCTTCCACGTCCACCTCTTCCACTTCCTTCCCTTTCTCGGTGGCATCCTTAGCCGGAGCTTCAGCCACTTTAGAGGAGGTGCTCTCCTGTGTTGCCAGGCCGCTGGGAGAAACGTCAGCCTCGACAGAGCCTACGACATCAAGGTTTGGATTGATTTCTATCTGCATGGCGGAGGTCTCAGGGATGACGGGGGATGACGTCCCATCAGGACCAGCGGAAGGTATGGGGGCATGAGTAGGGGAGCGGTGGAGGGAGAGGTCTTGGCGGACGAACCCTTGGTCAACATGCCATGAATGTTTTTTGACCCTCCAACATCTTTGGCAGATCGCTTCAAACTAACACCGGCTTTCCTCTTGAAACATACAAAGTATAAGTACAAGAGTTGAAGAAAGGTGTGAGCTATAAATACAAGATGGAGAATGAAAGTACTTACTCCACGGTAGGAGCCTTGGCGAGGGGAATGCCGGTGGACTTCTTCTTCTTCTTCTTCTTCTTCTTCTCCGCCTCTAAGGCGGAAGTGGATTGTTTGGAGACTCCACTCTCCGTTTTCTTATTCTTGGTCTCAGCAATAGTGTTAGAGGTTGAGATCTTCCTCTTTCGTGCTGTCGGAGCTGGCTGATCCTTGGAGGCGTCGTCGTCGGACACCACCTGGATATCCTTCAGCTTTGGAGCATAGACCTGGGAGGCCATTTGATTCGCCACCAAGGTCGCCAGCTGGGATACAGAGGAGTGTTAGATAGACAACTTCCAAGACAGAAAAACCTTAGAGTATATAACGAGCAACAAAGGAAACATTAGCTACCTCTGGGCACTTTCCGCATCTGAACATGTCGAAGGTGATCTTGAAGCTACGCTTCTTGTCCTTCACCTTGATGATGTCCTTAAGCCAGAGCTTGATGGAGTCAGTAGAGAAGTTATCCCGTGAAATTCGCATGGGATCCCTCATGTCTTGGTTATACTTGCACATCAGCTCGACGCGGTGCTGGATCCGCTGGATCCGCCTAACGTACCAGCACATGGCAAGATCCAAGCCCGTTAGATCTCTGTCTACGACATTCGATCCACCTTACGTCGTGATTGGCTTCATCGTCGGAGGGAAGAGAGGCTGGGGTCCGCCATGCAGGCACTTCGGTGGCAGATCCATCAACGAAGTCGGGGTAGGTCTCAAGACGGTCTGGCAGGGGGACATCTGTCCCGAAGAAATACGTGCGCTGCAAGTTCTTGCAAGACTCGTGCCCTATGATGTCGGGGAAGCACCGGCTAGGCCAGATCTTGAAGCTAAGGTTCCGCAAATCCGTAGTTCGTCCTTGGACTCTACGGACTCTCTCTTGACGGTGAAAAAGTATAGAAACATATCTAATCTAGGCTTAATACCTAGGTATCCTTCGCACACAGATACAAAGTTTCTAAGGACTAGAATACTGTTGGGAGAGAGATTGTGGGGAAGTACCCGGAAGTGTCGGAGGACATCCAAGAAAAAGTCAGAGACTGGCAGGCTAACGCCACGTACCAGCTGATATTTGAGGTACACCTTCTCTCCGGGTTGGGGAGAAGGGACCACCTCGCCTGCCGGCGCCGCCCGCCAGACAAACTTCTCCGCCGCGGGGAGATACCCTTCGTCGACCAGCTCTTGAAGATCTTCGACAGAGAGATCAGAACCCCTCCACACCCCCTTGTGGGAGTCACTTTCTTCTTCAGCAACTTTAGGTGCCGCCTGTTCTTGGTCATCGCCGGCGGAATCTGTCACGGTGGAGACGGGAACGACCACCCCCTCCGGCGGAATTATCACTCCCTGGGATTGCTCCATCGTAGCGTCGGGAATCGCCCTCGTGGAAGGAGTAGAGCTGCTGGAGGCCATTACGACAGGGAGTGTGTGGAGGAAGAAAGGGCTCTGGTTAGGGATTTCGTAGGAGAGCTCCAACAGTCGCGCGACTGGAGGAAGACAAAGACTAGGAAGCTAATGCGGGTAAAAAGAAATAGATTGACTGCGGTGGAAAATATATAGGCCTCGCGTCAAGATTCGTGCAAAAGAATTTGATGGATGGGACGTTGTCGACGTGGAAGTGAACGTGCACGGTAATTTTGCCACGTCCTCCGTCTTTTGCCGCTCCACCTTTTCGATATTTGCGTGCGTGAAAATAGCTAATGATTAATTCCTTGCTTCTATGAGTTTCATGGTAACATAGGATGTACCCTACGGCATCCTCCTGAGAGTTGAAGTGAAGGGTCATGTCCGAAGATTCCATCAAAGACGGAGATAATCTGACTCTGGAAACAAAGACTCAAGGAATCTTTGGATACATTGCGAAGCCGGAGAGGATTGTAGGGTTCTTTGGGAGACCTTTGAGATATTGCTTGACAGATTGACGACATCACTTAGACGGGATATTCAGAGATCAACGAGCAAGACGACGCAAGATTTCAAAGTCCTCCGGGGGCTATTGTTGGGGATATGCTATATGGGTATCCTCATAGCATGTCCCCAATCCTCCTAACCTGGGTGGCCCATAGTTAGTAGCAAGGCCTATGGCCTGCTAGGCGGCCTAGTTAGATGGATCCTAAAGGGAGGCCCATGCCGGATAAAGGAAGGTACGCAGGAGTCACCGACATACTCGGAGCCTTAGAGTACAAGACACGGAAGACTAGTTCGTGTAGGTGTAGGACTCTTTACCTTGTCCAGCAAGGACCTTTCCCTATAAACCCTAGGTCTTGGCGCCTTTATAAGCCAGCATGTGGGAGCCTTTAGGGCACAACTTCTCTGACTGCTGCGTACAACGCGCAACACCTCGCACAGAGAAACAATCCCTGTAACTCAGTGTATTGCTATTATAGTGGTTTATAGCAGGAGCAGAGTTCCGCCACCGTTGTGGGACTCGAACCTGGGTAAGCTATGTTACCTCATACCCGCCAACTCTCCGCCTTACCCCACGTCTCTAAACACGCACTGTGAGGACCCCTCCATGGCGTACTCGTCGGTAATACGATGACATCTCCAGTGAACCGGTAGCTCCTACCTCTTCTCCTGCATCATAGAGTACCAGAAAAAACAATGTGTTATTCTGAAACAATCGGTTGTAAATAAGTAGCGTAATATTTTTGCTAGTGCTAAGATTTGCAAGAACATATGCTTTTGACTTCGTTTTAGCACTTTTGGCTTTATTTCGTCGTGCCTAAAATTTTACATAAGCACTTTTGTTTTGTCTATACTTATCGCTTATCAAGCTTTCCGCCTCGTCCCTTTCGTGAGACGGCCAACCTTCAACACAGAAACTTTGCCGAGCAACGAAGCTCAATTGCTAAAACAGTTTAAACTCGGACAAAGCCGGTTTCCAGTACCAACAATTCACTACTCGGAAAATGCCCGCATCCGGCAATCAGATAAAGAACCAAAGTATAAACTAGATTTTTTTAACTTTATACCCGAAGGTAGAATATTTAGAATCAGAAATCAAACCGAATAAACATGAGCATAAATTAATTTCAAGTATTCTGGGATTTTCTATTGTGATATTATCATTCGGAAATAAGATGGAAATATAAAACTTCTCAGAAAATATTGAGGTAACCAATACTTTATTTCTTATTGAACATGTACACATATATGATTACAAATAAAGAAATTTTTAAGAATAAAAGGGACATAGCTAAGAAACATTCCTAGGTCTGTCTAATTCTTCTGGGTCTATACTGCCTCCAGCTCTCTTTCTCTTCTTGGTAGCAGGTCTTTCTTTGACTGGCCGCATATTAGTTAGATAGTAAGAACCATTGTGCAATACTCGGATAACTAAAAAAGTCCCTTCCCATACTGGGGAAAGTTTGTGCTTTCTTTTATGCACAAGTCGGAGAACCAAATCGCCCTTATTGAAAGACCAATTTCTGACTCTCTGGCTATGATACTTACGCAACTTCTACTGATAGGCTGTTGATCTCTGCTCAGCAACGAGGCGAACTTCTTCTATTAAATCGAGATCATTTTGTCGAGAAATTTTGGCATCCTCTTCGATATACACATCAACTCGGGGAGAAGTATGAATTAAATCGCTAGGAAGAACTGCTTCTGCGCCATAGACCAAGAAGAAAGGTGTGTATCCGGTTGACCTGATCGGAGTTATTCTTAAGCTCCATATCATAGACGGTAATTCATCTGCCCAAGCCCCCATAGCACGACGAAGTGGTGCTTCGCGTCTTGGTTTGAGGCTTTGTAGGATTAGACCATTTTCTCTTTCAACTTGTCCATTGGCTTGTGGATGCACGACTGACGCAATGTCAAGCTGAATTTTTTGTTCATCGCAGAATTTGGCAAGTTCTCCCATAGAAAAATTGCTCCCATTGTCTGTGATAATACTATGTGGATAACCATATCGGATTATAACATCCTCGACAACTTGTGACGGGTTTAGCCTCAATCCATTTTGTGAATTTATCCGCCATCACTAAAAGGTGAGTAAATCCACTTGGAGCCCGTTTAAACGGTCCTACCATGTCAAGCCTCCAGACCATGAAACGCCATGTTATCGGTATTGTTCATAGCTGATCAATCGGAACATGAGCTTGTTTGGCGTACTTTTGGCAGCCTTTGCACGTCTTTACCAGCCGCTCAGTGTATGCCTTGGCTATAAGCCAGAAAAATCCATTTCAGAAAGCTTTTTCCACTAATGATTTGGCTGCAGCATGATGGCCCCATTCGCCTTCATGAATTTACCTTAGGATTTCCACTCCTTCCAGAGATATGCAGCGCTGAAAAACCCCAGATACATTCCGCTTATAGATCTCACCATTTATTATTGTATAAGTTTTTGCTCGTTAGACAATCTGCCGGTCCAGAACCTTGTCTTCGGGTAATTTTCCATCTACCAAGATATCCAGGTAGGGTTTTGTCCATCTAGGAATCATAGCTAGAACTACTACTAAAGATGAGTCAGACTAGGTCGGATATTCCTTATCAACTTTTGTTATAGAGGGAACTTTGAGGTGCTCTAAAAAAGCGCCATCTGGGACCTTTCGGCAGAGCCTATACGAGATAATGCATATGCTTCCTCATTTTCTGTTCGAGGGATGTGTTGAACTTAAAACCCTTCAAACGATTTCGATAGTTCATCCACAACAGCCCTATACGCTGCCATGTGTTTATTTGCATTACAATGATCCGACACTTGTTGAGCAACAAGATCCGAATCTCCGTAACACATGAGTCGTCGGATGTCGATATCCTTAGCAATCCGGATTCCATGCAGCAGTGCTTCATATTCGGCAATGTTATTTGTTGCCGTGAAGTGGATCTGCAACACATAGAAAAGCTTATCTCCTTGGGGTGATTTGAGCACCACGCCAGCCCCCGAGCGCTTTAGACCCGTCAAAATGCAAGGTCTAGTATTCTGACTCTGGGAGGTTCATATTTTCCATTGTCTCTGTCCAGTCCGCGACAAAGTCAGCAAGGATTTGGGATTTAATTGTTGTACGAGGTTTGTACTCAATGTCAAAAGCTGAAAGCTCTATTCCCCATTTTGCAACATGTCCTGTGGTGTCGCTGTTGTTAATTATGTCTCTCATGGGAGCTGTGCTCACCACGGTAATTTGATGCTCCTGAAAGCAATGCCGTAGCTTCTAAGATGCGAAGAACACACCATAATCTAGCTTTTGATAATCCGGATACCGTTGCTTTGATTTAGTTAGGACTTCACTGAGGTAGTAAGTCGGACGCTGCACTAGGTGGTCCTGTTTTTCCTCTTGTATATCCACCACCATGATGACACTGACGACTCTGTTTGTCGCAGCCAGATAGTGCAACATCGGCTGGTGAGGTTCCAGTGCTGCAAGGATAGGAGAGGAGGAGAGTACTACTTTCACGTCTTGTAGTGCAGCTTCAGCTTCATCAGTCCAAATGAACTTTTTAGTCTTTTTAGGAGCTTGTAGAGTTGTGCGGCTCTTTAGCCAAGCCGGCTTAAAAACCGACTGACTGCAGCAATGCAACCAGTTAGCCTTTGAACATCCTTCAGGCGAGTTGGCCTAGAAATATTGAGTATAGCCTTAATTTTGTCACGGTTCACCTCTATGCCCCTTTGAAACATGATGAAACCTAACAATTTTCCGGCCGGTATTCCAAAGAAACACTTCTTCGGATTAAGCATTATGCTGTATTTATGTAGATTGGTTAACATTTCCTCCAAGTCAGAAAAGGTTTCCTTCTTTTTGGACATCACTTCTATGTCGTCCACATATGCATGTACATTGCATCCGATTTGATCGTGGAGGCAATGTTGCATAGTGTGGTGACCCAGCATACCATTGCATGATGTAGTACACTATAGTCGTTGACATAACACCAATGAAACACCATTCACTAGCATTACATCCCTCAGAGTGGTACAAGAAGAAACACAGCAGGTCCAAGACATGACTATAGATTACCACTCAACTCTTTACAAAAGATTTAGAGAACATTCTAGGTTAAAGAGAGAGAAAGAACTTCTTACAAAGAAGAACTAGAAATAATAACTCTGAACTATCTAGTAACTAAGACTAGCATCTGAACTATCAGACTTGCCATTGCTGCTATTGCAATGCTCTACAGAAGTAGGTTTTATGGCTATAGAATCTACTCCTGTCTACTTAAGAACTTTGTCTTCACTTCTGTTGATGCCTATGTTGACTTCATTGACTTTGTTGAAGATCTTGAGCTATCGAAGATGGTTTCTTGAGCAGAAATAGATGTTGGCGTCGTCTTCAACAGCTTAGAACCTAGCAAGGGTTAAGAAGGTACGGTTGAGTACAATCGTACTTAGCAAGTTCACTAAAAGGGAGCGTATGATGCATTATCTCTACAGCCACAGACCATAGGTCGTAGGCAATGCAGGTTTTCGTAAACATTTCCTCAAAGGTTGCTTTTATTGTGAAAACTATGTCCGACAACCTTCACATGTTAACCAGAACCTTCATGGGGTTCCTTTCCTGCCGCGTTCGTAGTTCCTTCCCGAAACAGGGAGTAACATTTCACAATTCTTACACTCTGTAGAGGTGCATCACTTTTCCCATAAGAGACCTTAGCCTTCTTGCACAACTAAGCCACGAGCTTGTCCACACTTCCTTGGTATGGGGCCCAGTCTAAGATCCAAGCTAGTACTGCCCTCTCCGTGACCCCGCATGAAGACACGATCCCCCGAGACAACTACCACAGTTACTCTTTGGGTAGCCTCACAGAGGCTCTGTAAGTAGCTATGTCTGGCGATCACCATCAGCTATGGTGAACTTTGACCCAGACAGCTATGCACAGAAAATCTAGACACCTAGCTCGCGGGGAACTAAGGGGTCCCACCCATGTGCTGGATTCTCTAGAACTCCACGAGAAATCAATAGCCTCACGATAAGGTCATCCGTCCATGCGAAAGGGAGAAGATACAGCTCACTTTCCCGTCCCATTCCAAGTCTTATGGTTGACATGTAATATACGGCGCTAGAATCACTGGCGACATTGGTTGTTAAGTCCTAGATATTATGTTCCTTTACCACTGGAACTGTATCAATAGATTATTACCATTTGGTAAATAATCCATAATCATATTATTATGAAAATAGTGTTTTCTGACCTTTTTGAAATGCAGGTGATGACAACATTTAAGTTACAAGCATTTGATAGAAAATAATCAAAGGACATTAGCAAATAGTGATTGCAAGATTATGCACTCACGGTCTTTAAGATACTAGAAGATCAAAATTCTATAAATAGCATCATTGTTCCGGTAAGGATAAATGTTTAAAGAAGCAAGATGCAATTATGCATAAGTAATGTAATGTAGTTTGATAAATGTGAATCCCTGGAATAATTGCATCGGATCTAGGCTTTGCAATCTTGTGGTGATATCTTTAAAATGTGCTGCACTTTTGTACTTGCTTCACAGTTGTGCTTCTTATTAAGGCTTGTGAGTGTGTGAGACAAAGTGTAAAGGCAACAAATACTATCCAACACTAAAGCACTCAAATGGGTCATGGTATCTAAAATATTTCTTAAACAAGATTAAGAATCAATTAGAGCTTTTAAAGAGGTGTTTAAGGATAACTTTTAATGTTTCTTAAAAGAATAACTTTTGAGGAAAATATTACTTTATAAAGTAAAAAGTATTGAACTTAAGGCTAACACTTTAAGGTTTTCTTATTAGCTAAGATTATTAAATAGGAAAACATTACTACATTAAATAATGATAGTATAAGTGGATGCATTTACCTTTCTATCTTAAAAATTAATGGTTATACTTAATAAGTAAATAATAGGTATTACTTAAATTACTTTGGAATTTGGTTCAAATCTTTAAGTGGTGTTCTCAAACTGGTGAAAGAATTAGTAAATAAGAGTTTGGTGATTTTATAAGTGCATAGGATTCTTGTGATAAACAATATACTATTTTAGTTGATTTTATAATTGATAAAAATCTTTTTGGAAAACTAAAATACCCTTAATTTGAGATGATAGTTTTAGTAGATACCTTTTAGAATGGTTTGACCTATGTTATCTTCACTTAAATACTAATTGACTTTTTATTACATTTTTAGACTTTAAACAAATAATGCTAAAAGTAATAGTAAACATTTATAAATTTTTAATCAATTAAAATAAAATAAAAGAGTTTAAATAAGATTTATTAGACCTTTACATTTTATTTGACTTCAATTAAGAAAGAGGATATTTTTAATAAGCATGTTTAACAAATTTACGCGGGTCCGAGAGTTGCAAGCCCTAATTCAGAGAAACCCTGGATACACATGAGAGGGGTTATTTTGTTCTTCTAATTAATCTTGTCAATAAGTTGCTCAACAATGCATTATTATGAGTCTATTGTGTAGCTCTTATTTTTCTGAACATTTTGATATATTATACATATGTTTTTGATTTAAAATAAATTAGTTATGATTTTTCTCAACTTTAATCCATTTTCAAATCATTATTAAAAAAATTAAACATTTTTGGGATTTATTAAGATTATTTTCTATCTAGACCCACATGTCAGAGGTTTATTCTTTTCTGAAAATATTTATGGAAAATATTAAAAACCTAACAGCCAGGGCCCATAACGGTTATTTTTATTTCTAGAAATTAATTACACAAAACATTTAAATAAAATAAAAGGAGATATGACCTCATGCTGATGTCAGCATGACGTCAGCAATGGAGATGCTCTCAAGTTGAGCACGTCCCCATCGATCGGCTGCGCGCGGGGCCTTGTGGCTAGGTTTGCTGGAGAGAGGGGAGCGAGGCGAGTCGAATAGAGGTGGCACCGCCCTTAAATGGTCGCCGGAGCGATGACACCGAAGAGGTCTGGCGGCGGCGCGTGGTGGTGGTCGTCGGCAGCGCAAACCAGAGCAGGAGGGAGTCGGAGGGGAGGTCCAGGAGGACCAAGAGATTAACCTGGGCGCGATGATGGGGTCGGCGAGGCCGGAGACAGTCGGACGACGTCGAATCGACGGTGGTCTTCATCAGAGAAAAGGCGGTCGGGGAGCTCGATTAGGGTTGCGCAACTTCGATTCCTTCCGCGAGATGACTGAGGGAAGCACGGGGAGCTCAACGGCAGCCTCGGCTTGCCCTGGGGCGACCGGAAATGGCGACGCGGCGGAGCACCTGTGAGGTTAGGGTTTTGGCACAGAGGGGAGGAGAGAGAGGAACACTGGCTAGGGTTCGTCCTTGGCGGCCCGAAGGCGACTTTATAGATGACCGGGGGAGGTGGCGCGGATCTTGGCGCACGCCGGCGGCGAGGGCACAGCCAACAAGCTGCTTGGCTCGATCGGGAGGTGGAAGACGACCGGAGGAAAACGATGAAACCGTATCAGGCCAGGTGGGCCGACTTGGGCTGCATACGTGCTACAACAAAGGTTGATCGGCTACTATTGCTGGATGCACGGGTGGTGGGTAGAGAGAAGAGGGAATTGGGCTTCAGCCCAGGTTAGGTTAGAACCACTTTTTCTTATTCTATTTTATCATTTCCTTTCCAATTTGATTCCTACAAGAGTTTTAAAATGTCTAGAATTTTTGTAAGACATTGATATATGATTGAGGTTAATTATAACCCATTCATCTACATTTCTTGTTGGCTATACAAAATATGTTATTATATGAAGGGTTCTTTTATTTAATAAAGTAAATATAACTTAGGGTTTTAGGGTTTACTTCCTATAAGAAAATCTTATAGATATGATTTGTATTACCACTAAAAGAATGTATTAGTAGTGGTTTAAGAGGCTAATAATTTATGATGGTGAGTGATAGGCATGGAATATATATATATATTTAACCTCTTTTAATAACCATATTAGATGTTGATTTAGATCCTGGGTTTATAATATGATGATTTGAATCCCAGGGTTCTCCCTAATTGGTGATTTCACCAAATCCAGTTCTACTTGATTTGCAGAGTTTAGAAACACCATGAGTTTTAGGGAGGTTCATTAGACTCACATTCTATTATGAATATGGATAAGGTTCAAGGTTAAGGGACACTACTTCTAAATCTATGAGCAGATTTGATACCTCAACTTAGAGTGAGATATTGGAATTAATTCCTAGAGCAATCTTGTTGGTTCATGGGTATAGATTTCTATTAAGGTTTAAGGTAATAAGGTGGACAAGACTTCCATTTATAAACACTCATCTGGTTCTCTAATTATCTCTTGGAAGCATTAATTGTCCAAGAGACATTGTTCAATGATTACCTAGGAATAGGAAATGATTTCACTATCTATTTGATTCTAGGATTTTGGATAATGAGGTAGACATGCTTCTATCATGCCTTGATAAGACCTTTTTAAGGCTTCTAAAGAATCCTTACCTTAATACCTCATTAATATTATATTTAGATATAAGGAATTCCTTTCCTAAATATACTCTATATATCTCTCTTATCTTATTCACAAAGATCACATCTTCCTGAATAAGACAATCACCTAACTCCACCATATCCATCATCATATGATGACATGGTCATGCCATTTCAGCATTAATAATTCTCCATTATTACTTTAATAAGAACATCCATTTCTTAACTACCTCTAATGATCCCAACAATGCAGCTACTACTAACTCCATCCATTAACTCCTTTAAATCCCCCTTGCAACTACCACCAAGGATTGCAAGACTACAATCCTTACTATCTATAACAAATGATATTTCATCCTCTAGAATAGGTATAATACTTCTCCCATAATACAAGTTTGTTATTGTACTAGCTTGGTTAAACTAATATGCCTCCAGCTACTCCATACAACTCATATTATATACTCCATCAAACTCTAGCTTGACTTCTCATGATCAAGCTAGATGATTTAGTTTACTAGGACTTGCCTAACTTGGTATACTCACAACTCTTCTTGAACACATTTTCATCTATTTTCAAGTGACTTGAGAATAATGACCACCATCCTTTGATCGTACAAAGCTTAGGCTTCTAATTGTCTGATCAAGATCTATAATCAACTAAGTAGTAGACTTGTACTATTCTCTCTATGAAGCTTATCTTGTTAAGAAAGATTACTCTAAGTTTATACCCACTTGTCTTAACAAGATCATTATTGGATGTACTAATACTACTAGCCTTCTCATAGCTCCTCAAGCACCATTTACTTCTTGGGTGTAGATACTTCTTCTATTTAACTCATGTGTGGGTTAACTCCTCCAACATCTAGGATCACATTCCATTGATGATGGCATACTTAACCATAGCTAGTTCCTCTTCCTTACTAATTTACTTAAGGTCTTTGGAAGGTCAATATAATAGGTTAAAGCTAAAATTCAATATGTGCTAGGTCAATAATTGATCACACACATTGATGACCAATTGACACTAGGACTTGGTTAAATAGGATTATCATCTATTAACATGACACTAAGGTATGTGATGAATGGTCTTAGATTGACTTCCCTTTCTACTCTATTTGTGATAAGAGTTAATGTTTAAGCAAAACCATGATACCCATGGTAGGAATAACTATGGAAAATAAGTGTATCAACGTTTAGTTATGGTACTTAAGTTATATACTTAACTTGGTATTCAGGTTTTGTTGTAGGTAATACCTTGATATCATTTTTAGAAGATTAACTATTCATCCTTGAGTATTGTTTGGAATTCCATGTAATGATATGTAGAAGATCAAGTACTCCTTATTAAGTAGTGTGTTGTGACTTAGTTTTATTACATTTTATCTACCCTTAGATCAAATTATATTAACCAAATATAAGGTTTCAGCAAAGGTCATACTGAAACTTATCGCAGTCAACTGGATGATCTACTTCAGTTCCACCAAGTTAAGAGAAGCTTCAATCTCTTTGACAAGTTTTATTAAAAGCTCAAAAATTATCCGGATTTTCTATGCATGAATGCAATGCACACACCTTATCTCACCTTATTTCTAAGCTCTAATGCTGGGGTGTTACAGACTCTCCCCCTTAAAATAAACTTCGTCCCCGAAGTTTGTGCTCTCTTATGTTTCAGAATGAGGTGTTGACTCGTATTGATCGCGACATTTCTTAACTCCATTGTGATAACAAATGGGAATAATTGTGGTATCCCGTATCCATATCTTTTTCCTTCATACTTGGCAACTTCCAATTGTCGCTTCCAATATGTAGCATAACTCCTTCTACTACAATCCCCTAGGTTATGTCTTTATAGTTCTACTTAGGATTGGTTTTGGACACATTTCATCCATTCCGATCAGGTTTTCCTACTACTTAACACTAGACTATTTTAGTAGGCTCTCCTCCTTCTTGAGGACAACTTACTGGCGGTTTCCACTTTACAACTAATCTACTCGGGTTAAGCAGTTAAATTTACTTCAATCATTCATCTGGACATATTGTCGGAAGTAGTTTATAATGATGACTTCTTCTAACCTTATGAGAATAAGGCTCAACCTCATTATTACTTTATACTTCTTCTCCAACCTTTAGATAGAAAGTTAGACAACAACACTTCAGTGTTTATTGTTTACTCTCCCCCTTGGGTTTTCCTAATGGTCTCTAATCTGTATGTATAATATCCATTAACTCAATAGTAAGGATACTGGTCTCTATCTAGCTTATACTTTACCTATATAAGGACTCACGAAAGAATCTGCGGTATACCCACACAGTTGTGGATCTCTGAAATGAATCTTCCAACATTACTTGTCTTACTTTTAACCTACTCGAAATTTTCTCTTTGGTAAGCCCGATTTCACAAAGCGTCTCGAAAAACGATCTTTAATTATATACTTTCTTAGGTCTAACTTAACTTAGGCCAAGTTTTATACTCTTTAAATCATACCAAGATGATCTAATTAACTAAACTGCTAGGATATCAGCTATAGATACCAACAATTGATACCAGCTGCGGATCCTCCTCGGTGCATGGATTACCCTACAGGTTTTTGACTTCTTATTGGCATTCTCTCTGAATTGTCAGAGCTTGAATACCACTTTTGTTACAAAACTCTTCTTTGCACTGATTCATGATACTTCCATGATCTTGGTGAAACTACTTCATTAGCTTCTGAGCAACATCACCCGCTTTGAGTGAACTTAAGTCCATTCCTTCATGTTGCTCCACAACTTGTCTGCATCAGTAATCCTTCTCATTGCCAACTAACAATAAGTTGGGATTGATTCATCCTTCAAAATAGTGTTAACACACCTTATATTTAGCCTCCTTCTTCGTGGAAGTCTTCATCTTGATCTTCGGAACTCGTCACTCCCTTATACGAATTCCCTTTTCTATCTAGGTCTATAACATCAAGTAATAACTTGATGATGCAACATGCATTTGCACATTAAGTCAAACATCATGTACGGATCTAGTCAATCAAGAAGATGCAAGAAAAACCAAGAAATCCAAATGTGGTACATATAACACACATCATTCTAAGCCCATAATATAATAGTTGAGTATAATACCTCTAGAATTCGGGCTTAGCTGTGTAGTATATGACACCTCCTTATATAGGTTTACCTCGTGATACTGAGCACTTAGAAGCCAAATTGCTCAGTTGCAACAGGATAATTTTGAGCAAAGTGGTCTCACTTTGGTTCTAACTAACCTCTTACTTTTGTTTCAGGACTACTAAATAATACCAATTTTCCCTTCTATCGTAAACTATCCTCACATGATCTGTCAGAACTACTAACAAAATTGTAGTTACTACCTTAATTCAAAAATTATTGTAATATTATGACACCTATGACTTATATCATAGACCTACACTGCTCTTTACTTATTGTTGTTACAAGATTATTTACTAAGTATTTGTCCTAATTACAGACTTATCATGGTCTCGGAGTTATTCTCACCACAAACTTGTTAATATTTACCTAGTCATCATGATTAAAGAGCTAATCTCACCATGACGACTCTTCTTCTTAGCTTACTATTAATGATTCTTCACAAAATTCTACTCCATCACATGGAATTCTCAAGTGAATGCCACAGGATTTACTTCCAGTTGTATCTATACATACCCTAATGGTCTACCTTAAGGTTTATAGCGGTATCAACTAATGATAAGATTCTTCTAAATTACAAGAATTCTAAATATAAACTCCATCACTAATACTACTCCACATGATATCCTAATCTTGGTTGTAATAATCTTTGATATTTTAACTTACGTAAGATATCTTAATAGTATTATACCTATTTAAATCTATACTAAAATGACATTTCTCTAGAGAATATTGATGACCCACAAGTATAGGGGGTGTATCGCAGTATTTTCGAGGGAAGTGAAACCCAATTATTGATTCAACACAAGGGGAGCTAAAGAATACTTATCAGCCTTAACAACTGAGTTGTCAATTCAGCTGCACCTGGAAACAATCTTGCTCACAACAGTTTATCAGTAGCAACAGTTTTGTAGTAGGAATAGTAAAGTAACAGTAGTAGCAAAGCAAAGACAGTAGTAACAAAAGCAGTAAACAGTGGGATTTTAGTGCGGTAGGCATAGGGATGGATGGACGGGCGTTGCATGGACAAGACAATTCACATAGAAATAAGAACATAGGGAAATTGCAGATAAATAAGATAAAGCACCCAAGTACTAGACAATCCTAGGCATGCATTCCATATATAGTCATACGTGCTCGCAATGAGAACTTGCACAACATCTTTTGTCCTGCCAGCCCGTTTGCAGCGGGGCCTCTAGGGAACTACTGGCAATTAAGGTGCTCCTTTTAATAGAGCACCGGAGCAAAGCATTAACACTCCGTGAACACATGTGATCCTCACATCAAAGCCTTTCCCTTCCGGCTACCCCGATTTCTGTCACTTTGGGACCATAGGTTCCTAACAATGACGTGTGTATACAACTTGTAGATAAGACCAGAAACAATACTATCATAATAGATCAATAATAAGTTCAGATCTGAAATCATGGCATTCGGGCCCTAGTGACAAGCATTAAGCACAACAAGTCGCAACAAAGTCCTAAAGCACTAATAAAAGATACTAGGCACTATGCCCTAACAATCTGATGCCATTACATGAACGATCTCATCCAATCCCTACCATCCCCATAGCCTACAGCGGGGGATTACTCACTCATAGATGGTGGAAACATGGATGGTCGATGTAGAAGCGATGGTGATGATGATGGCGATGATCTCCTCCAATTCCCCGTCCCGGCAGGGTGCCAGAACGGAGTTTCTGGTGCTGTTTCATGGAATCTGGTGGTGGCGGCGGAGAGGAACTCCTTCTAGAATAACGTCGAACCCCCCGAAGTTTTTTGGTCATAAGGCTTCTTATAGGTGAAGAGAGAGGCCGAGGGGGTGCCTGGGGCCACCACACCAGGCCTTGGCGCGGCCAGGCCTAGCCCGCGCCTGGGGGGTGTGGCCAGCCCCTAGCACTCCTCCGTCTCGTATTCTGGCTCCGTGAGTCTTCTGAAAAATAGGCACTTTGGCTTTTGTCCCGTCCAATTCCGAGAATATTCATTTTCTGACTTTCCTGGAACCAAAAACAGCAGAAGACAGGCAGCTGGCACTATGGCTCTTGTTAATAGGTTAGTCCAAGAAATCATATGAAAAGTACTCCAAAGTGTGGACAAAACACAAGAAAGTGGATAAAACCAAGCATGGAGCATCAAACATTATAGATACATTTGCAATGTATCAACATCCCCAAGCTTAACTCCTGCTCGTCCTCGAGTAGGTAAGTGATAAAACGAAATAATTTTTGTGGTGGCATGCACCATCAAAGACTAGATCAAAGTATTTGTAAACATTCAAAGCTGGGATCATAGTACTTCAATCATAACATGAAAGACAAAGTTCTAGCAATAAGACGAAGAAACTATGATGCAACATGAAAAGGCACAAACAAAAGATTCATGAATAACAATGCTTTGCAAGACGTTTGATTGTTTCACATAAAGAAAACATAGCAAAGTGGCATTCAGGTTGTCCATCAAAGAGTAGCAAACATAAATGCATAGGACACCTTCAAAGTTTACAAGAGTGACTAGATACAAATAGTTTAAAACAAGCAATGTCAAGGTATGCATCAATCAACAAGCCTTGGGACAAGCAATGTCAAGCTGGCCACTATGCTCTCAAGAAAGTGCTCAAAGAATAAGTGGAGACTCAATAAGTAAAAGAAAAGGTTTTGCATAGTTTGAAAGGTTTCCAAATGCTGAAAGTATGGTACTCATTAGCTTTGAGCTCTCATTGCCCCTATCATAAGCATATTTAAAGTGGTTAAGGTGAAAGTGAGGTCCAATCTGAGTTATATTCTTGACAGACTATAAACTGGAAATCCCAAGTCCCTTGAGTACGAGGGCCGCTCCTCATGCTACTCAACTTTAGTTACCGGTAAGTTCTTGTCATCGTAAGTATGTGCGTATCATTAAGAACCGCCAACGGGGTACCCCTTGCCCGATGATACGGAAGAATCCCCATATCAAAATGACAAGGCAAGCAGACAATGAGTATCTCAGCAATCTTCTTATTTACCATGGGAAAATGGTGCTTTTTCTCTCTTTTCTCTTTTCATAAATCTCCTTTTTTTTCTTTTTCTCAATAGCTATCTCTCTTTTTTATAAGAAGAATGCTTCATAGATATCATTATGGTTACGCTGCAGGTTTCCACCATGTCAGCATGGATTAGACCAACAACCCAGGCATTTCTCTAACACACATACATAACTCCATGGACTTACAAGCTCCCCTTTTATTTCACACCGACGACATCCGCAAACAAAAGAGCAAGGTATCAACTGGGTATATATTTACAAGTGTTGAAAGCATTCCCCGTGACAACACGGTTCTGCTAATCCCCAACCTATAATTAGCAAGCATATAACTTTCATGGAGAGTTCACAATGGTTCAGGTTTATTAAGTGCAGGAAATAAAGTGTGCCATCAAGTTTGTGAGAGCTTTACTAACAAACTTTCTCAAAACAAGCAAACATTTTATTCGGAAGAAAACAAGGCATATTGAATATGCACGGAAGTAGCAAATGATGCTAATAGGTAGGTATGGTGGACACTTTGGCAATATTTGGTTTAGGGAGTTGGAAACATGAGTAAAACACTCAGTGTAAGTGAAGGCTAGCAATAGTAAGGGAGTGACAAACGAGAGAGCAATAATGGCCATAATCATGCAGAGCGACAAAACATCATTGATCAAAGAATAAAGTGATACTACAAGTTGAAAACTAAAGGCTCATAAAGGCTTATGGTGACTTGAGATAGTCATAACATGGTGTGAGCATGTGCCAAGTCAACCCAAATAAAGCATCAAAGGAGAATACCACTATACTATGCTTTAATATGCTAAAACAACGCATGATTCATCCAAAGCACATTAAGCAATCTCAATTGTTTATAACAAGTCATGCTACAACAAAGAATACTAAGCATAAAGCCAAAACAATATCAAGCATGGCATGACAAAGCATAGGCCACAGTCAAAAACAAGCTCTCTTTACCACTTAAGCATGAGCTTGCCTACTCTTTTCCAAACCAAACCAAACCATTTGAACACCAATGTATGAAAGTGTTGGGTCCGCAACATAGAAAACAAAAAATTTCCTACGATGAGAACTATATGCCAAGATCTAACTACTAGATACAGAGCAACGGGTGGACATACATCCATGGAGAACTTACCCTCGAAGACAACGAGTTTTGTTAACGAGTAGGAACTCGTGGTTGATGTAGTCATACGCTTGCCGATCTCAAGATCGTGTGGAAGTCCGAGGGCCACAAATCAGCAGCGCATCCGTCCTCGCACACACGTTCAAGCCACCGGACAACCTCCACCTCCTCGCTCCAGCGAATCAGCGGAAGCAGCAACTCCTTCCAGACGCAAGGCCACCGGGAACATGTATCTCGCTAATCCGAGACCATGGGGGAATATCTAGAGGGGGAGAGAGATCCTTCACGAGGAGGTGTGAGGATGAAGGAGGAGAGGGGTGGCCTTTTATAGGAGGAGGGGGGTGCCCCCTCTCTCCATGGCCGGCGCATGGGGGGGGTGACCCCTCACCTCCCCCATTCATGTGGTGGTAACCCCTCCACATTAAAATGCCCCTTAACATTCTCTTTTAAAGTCTCCACTTTAAATGCATTAAATTTCTCCAAATTTAATGCTCTCTCATTTAATAAAACTCTTTTATTTATTTTATTCAGAATTTTGTTAATTACTTTAATTAACAAACATTCACATAAAACCACTTGCCTTATTTCAATATTACATGCAGAACCACTTTCTGCAATTTCACCCGAAACAATTCCGGTTTCTATCGAAACATTTCCTGCGCTTTACAAACCTTTTGTCTGGAACATATGTGCTCCTAAATGGTGTCCGGCAACCCTTAAGTGTGTCACCCTACGGTTCGCGAATAATGCAGACATGATTGAGACTCCTCTCAGATCAATAATCAGAAGCGGGACCTGGAGATCCATACTGACTCCTACACATTCAACGATGACTTCTGTGATCGTGAGAACCTTTAACGTCAGCAATTTAATCCCTTTGTCTCATGATATAATACATGTCCGAGATTCGATCATCGGTATCCAAATACCTAGTTTGATCTTGTTACCGACATGCACTCTTTTCTCGTTCCCGTGATATAACATTCTAGTGATCACATCACTTGCTTGCAAGCTATCTTAATGTGATATCACCGAGAGGGCTCAGAGTAAATCTATCTGTCATCTGGATTGACAAATTCCACTCTTGATCCATGAGCCTCAACATAACACCTTCGTAGTACTGAACCCATCTTTATAGTCACCCTGTTACGGTGTGACGTTTGATGTTATCAAGATACTCTTCCGGTGTTAGCAATTAACATGATCTCATGGTCTAAGGACTAAGACTACTTTGTATGATGTTATAGCAATATAAACATAATGACTTGATCGTAATGCTATACTTCGGATGAATGTTCATCACATCATTTCACAAATGTTGTGACCTTGTTATTAACAACATCCAATGTCCATGATCAGGAAACTTTGATCATCTTGTTAATCAACAAGCTAGTCTATAAGAGAGGCATAACTAGGAACCCTTTTTGTTTATTAAACACACATGTATTGATGTTTCCTATCAATACACATGCAAAATAAACATCTATCATATACAAGGAATATATAATAACAACTTTATTATTGCCTCTCAGGGCATATTTCCTTCAGTCTCCCATTTGCACTAGAGACAATAATCTAGTTCACATAGTGATAATCTAACACCCATGGAGTTCTGGTGTTGATCATGTTTTGCCCTAGGGAGAACTTTAGTCAACGGATCTGCTACATTTAGGTCCGTGTGCACTTTACAAATCTTTATATCTCCATCCTTGACATGCTCGCGGATGGAGTGAAACCGGCGCTTAATATGTTTGGAATTCTTGTGAGACCTTGGTTCCTTTGCATTGGCTATGGCTCCATTGTTGTCACAATAGATCACCATTGGGTCCAACGCACTGGGAACCACACCTAGTTCTGTAATGAACTCTTTCATCCAAACTGCCTCCTGCGCCGCTTCTGAAGCAGCAACATATTCCGCCTCCGTTGTTGATCCAGCCACCACAGGTTGTTTGGAACTCCTCCAACTAACTGCTGCTCCGTTCAAGAGAAATACGTATCCGGATTGAGACTTAGAGTCATCCGGATCGGTGTCAAAGCTAGCATCAACATAACACTTAGCGACTAGCTCTTCTTCACCTCCGTATATAAGAAGCATATCCTTAGTTCTTCTCAAGTACTTGATGATGTTCTTTACCGCTATCCAGTGTTCCGAACCTGGATCAGATTGGTACCTACTAGTCAAACTAATAGCATGTGCCACATCTGGTCTTGTACATAGCATGGCATACATTATAGAGCCTATGGCCGAGGCATAGGGGATCTTATCCATCATCTCTCTTTCTTCCGCCGTAGCCGGACTTTGAGTCTTACTCAATATCTTGCCTTGCAACATAGGTAAGAACCCCTTCTTACTTTCGTCCATATTAAACTTCTTTAATATCTTATCAAGGTATGTACTCTGCGATAGCCCAATTAGGCGTCTTGATCTATCTCTATAGATTTTAATGCCTAATATATATGAAGCTTCACCAAGGTCTTTCATCGAAAATTTGCTGTTTAGATAACTTTTAACACTGTTTAAAAGATCTATATCATTTCCAATCAATAATATGTCATCCACATATAATATCAGAAATGCCACATTGCTCCCACTCACTTTCTTGTAAATACAAGCCTCTCCATAAGTTTGGACAAATCCAAACTCTTTGATCACCTCATCAAAGCGGAGATTCCAACTCCGTGATGCTTGCTTCAGTCCATAGATGGATCGCTGGAGTTTACACACCTTATTAGCATCCTTAGGATCGACAAAACCCTTTGGTTGTATCATATACAACTATTCTTCAATATTACCATTGAGGAACACAGTTTTGACATCCATCTGCCATATTTCATAATCAAAATATGCAACAATTGCTAACATAATCCTAACCGACTTAAGCATCGCTACGAGAGAGAATGTTCATCATAGTCAACTCCTTGAATTTTTCGAAACCCCTTTGCGACAAGTCGAGCCTTATAGATGGTTACATTACCATCAACATCAGTTTTTCTTTTGAAAATCCATTTATTCTCAACGGCCTTTCGATCGTGAGGTAAGTCCACCAAGGTCCAAACCTGGTTTTCGTACATGGATTCCATCTCGGATTTCATGGCTTCTAGCCGTTTGTTGGAATCAGGGCTCATCATCGCTTCTTCATACGTCGCAAGGTCATCTATTTCATCAATCATGAAATTCATAATAGGATTGCCGTACAGTTCAGGAGCTGCACGTGTCCTGCTTGACCTGCGAGGTTTGGTAGTGTCCTCTTTCGGAGTTTCATGATCAATATCATTAGCTCTCTCTTCATTAGGTGAAGTCAACTCCGAAACAACTTCCGGTGCTGCGCTACTTGCCATTTCATGAAGAGAAGGTTCAATAACCTCTTCGAGTTCTACCTTCCGACTACTCACACCTTTCGCGAGAAACTCCTTCTCAAGAAAGGATCCATTCTTGGCAACAAAGACCTTGCCCTCGGATCTGTGATAGAAGGTATACCAATCGTTTCCTTAGGGTATCCTATGAAGATGCATTTTTCCGCTTTGGGTTCGAGTTTATCCGGTTGAAGTTTCTTCCAATAAACATCACATCCCCAAACTTTAAGAAATGACAGCTTAGGTTTGTTTCCAAACCATAATTCATACGGTGTCTTTTCAACGGATTTAGATGGTGCCCTATTTAAAGTGAATGTAGCGGTTTCCAGTGCATAACCCCAAAATGACAGTGGCAAGTCAGTCAGAGACATCATAGATCGAACCATATCCAATAAAGTACGATTACGACGTTCTGACACACCATTATGTTGTGGTGTTCCGGCAGGCGTGAGTTGTGAAACTATTCCACAATCTTTCATGTGTGTGCTAAACTCGTAACTTAGATACTCTCCTCCACGGTCAGACCGTAGAAATTTGATCTTTCTATTACGATGATTTTCCACTTCATTCTGAAATTCTTTGAACTTTTCAAAAGTTTCAGACTTATGTTTCATCAAATAGATATACCCGTATCTAGTCAAATCATCCGTGAAAGTAACAAAATAACGATATCCACCTCGCGCTGACACACTCATTGGTCCACACACATCAGTATGTATGATTTCCAATAAATCTGTCGCCCGTTCCATTGAACCGGAAAACGGCGTTCTAGTCATCTTGCCCATAAGGCATGGCTCACATGTATCAAATGATTCAAAATCAAGTGATTCCAAAAGTCCATCAGAATGGAGTTTCTTCATGCGTTTAACGCCAATATGACCTAGACAATAGTGCCACATATATGTAGATATATCATTATCAAGTTTAATCCTTTTAGCATCAACATTATGAATATGCGTAATACTACTATCGAGATCCAATAGAAATAAACCATTCAACATAGGTGCATGACCATAAAAGATATTATTCATATAAATCGAACAACCATTGTTTTCAGATTTAAACGAATAACCACTTTGCATCAAACATGATCCGAATACAATGTTCATGCTCAGTGCAGGCACCAAATAACAATTATTTAGGTTTATAACTAATCCCGACGGCATATGGAGAGGCAGCGTTCCGACGGCAATCACATCAACTCTTGATCCATTGCCGACCCGCATCGTGACCTCATCCCTTGCTAGTTGTCGCTTGTTCCGCAGCCCCTGAACCGAGTTACTTATATTAGCAACCGATCCCGTATCAAATACCCAGGTGCTACTACGAGTACTAGTCAGGTACACATCAATAACATGTATATCATATATACCTTTGTTTGCCTTGCCGGCCTTCTTGTCCGCCAAATACTTGGGGCAGTTGCGCTTCCAATGGCCAGTCCCCTTGCAATAGTAGCACTCGGTGTCAGACTTAGGGCCAGCTCGGGGTTTCTTTTCAGGCGTGGCAACAGATTTGCCGCCCTTCTTTCCCTTCTGCTTGCCTTTCTTGTCCTTCTTGAAACCGGTGGTCTTATTGATCATCAACACTTGATGTTCTTTCCTAATCTCCACTTCTGCAGTCTTAAGCATTGACAGAAGCTCGGGAAGAGACTTCTTCATGCCCTGCATATTATAGTTCATCACGAAGCTCTTGTAGCTAGGTGGCAGAGATTGGAGAACACGATGTATGCCTAAGTCAATGGGAATCGTTATTCCCAAGGACACAAGCTTATCGGCGTACCTAGACATTTTGAGTACGTGATCACTAACGGAGCTGTTCTCTTCCATCATGCAGCTAAAGAACTTTTCAGAAGCATTATAACTCTCTACGGCAGCATGGGTATCGAAAATCATTTTCAGTTCTCCCATGGTATCAAAGGCATTGCCATTTTCGAAATGTTTTTGAAGTTCTGGCTCTAGCCCATACAGTATGCCGCAATGAACTAAGTTGTGGTCCTCCTGACGAGTTATATAGATGTTCTTTTCCTCGTCAGGGGCATCAGGAGTTGGTGGGGGGCCTAGCGGCGCCTCTAGCACATATTGCTTTTGTGCAGCAGTGAGGAGAATCCTCAAATTCATAGCCCAATTGGTGAAGTTGCTACCATTCGCAGCAAGCTTCTCTTTCTCCATGAACACATTGAAATTAAAAGCAGGTGGTGCCATCTACAACAGAATTTGTAAAATATATTTAGACTAATTTTATGATAGATTGAGTTCAACTAATCCAAATTACTAATGAACTCCCACTCAAAAACGACATCCCTCGTGTCCTTTTGGTGATTACATGAACCAAATCCACTACACCAAGTCCGATCATCACGTGAGTCGGTGTAGCTTCAAAGGCGAGTATCTATATAGGCATCATATCAACTATATGACTCATGCTTAACCTTTTGGTCCGTGTTCCGAGGCCATGTCTGTACATGCTAGGCTCGTCAAGTAAGAACCTTAGTATTCGCGTGTGTAAAACTGTCTTACACCCGTTGTATGAAAGCGTAGAGTCGAGAACACCCGATCATCACGTGATGCCTCAAAACATGATCCACAAAACGGTGCATACTTAAGGAAGAACACATTTTATCTTGATATCTAAATGAGGGATCATCTTATAATGCTACCAAAAGCGCCAAACTAGCAATATAAGATGCTAACATCTAATGTGTGAAGTGAGGTGATATGGTCCATGCATTTGATCTCTATCATTTGCATCGTGGTATGATCTCTATCATTCCTTTGTGTGTAAGGCCAAGGTGTATGGAACTTACACATTAAGTGAGTTGTAAGAGTATCTATCATACATCTACTTACAACAATACCATATCAAGACACTAGCCAAGCAACGATCTAAACTAGACGCCTCTAATTTATCAATTGCAAGTTTTACGTGGCTTAGGGCTTTCGGAGATAGAACCGGTCTTACCTACGAACATGAACCACAGCGAGGATAACCAAGTTATTAACAACTCGTTGTAAATCAGATATTGACTATAGTAGGAGAGATAGACACCCGCCAGCCACTTATGCAAAACCAGTTGCATGTCAGTCGTGGAACCGGTCTCATGTACGATGACATGTAAGGTTGGTCCGGGCCGCTTCATCCCACTATGCCACCAATATCCAAAGTACATAGAAGATGCAATAACATGATCATCATCGCCCACATATAAACATATGTGTACTACCCGTGCAAAGCACCTACGCATAGATCAGCCTCTGATACCACTGTTGGGTCCGCAGCATAGAAAACAAAAAATTTCCTACGATGAGAACTATACGCCAAGATCTATCTACTAGATACAGAGCAACGGGTGGAGAAACGTCCATGGAGAACTTACCCTCGAAGACAACGAGTTTTGTTAACGAGTAGGAACTCGTGGTTGATGTAGTCGTACGCTTACCGATCTCAAGATAGTGTGGAAGTCCGAGCGCCGCAAATCAGCAGCGCATCCGTCCTCGCACACACGTTCAAGCCACCGGAAAACCTCCACTTCCTCGCTCCAGCGAATCAGCGGAAGCAGCAACTCCTTCCAGACGCAAGGCCACCAGGAACATGTATCTCGCTAATCCGAGACAATGGGGGAATATCTAGAGGGGGAGAGAGATCCTTCACGAGGAGGTGTGAGGATGAAGGAGGAGAGGGGTGGCCTTTTATAGGAGGAGGGGGGTGCCCCCTCTCTCCATGGCCGGCGCATGGGGGTGACCCCTCACCTCCCCCATTCATGTGGTGGTAACCCCTCCACATTAAAATGCCCCTTAACATTCTCTTTTAAAGTCTCCACTTTAAATGCATTAAATTTCTCCAAATTTAATGCTCTCTCATTTAATAAAACTCTTTTATTTATTTTATTCAGAATTTTGTTAATTACTTTAATTAACAAACATTCACATAAAACCCCTTGCCTTATTTCAATATTACATGCAAAACCACTTTCTGCAATTTCACCCGAAACAATTCCGGTTTCTACGAAACATTTCCCGCGCTTTGCAAACCTTTTGTCTGGAACATATGTGCTCCTAAATGGTGTCCGGCAACCCTTAAGTGTGTCACCCTACGGGTCGCGAATAATGCAGACATGATTGAGACTCCTCTCAGATCAATAATCAGAAGCGGGACCTAGAGATCCATACTGACTCCTACACATTCAACGATGACTTCTGTGATCATGAGAACCTTTAACGTCAGCAATTTAATCCCTTTGTCTCATGATATAATACATGTCCGAGATTCGATCATCGGTATCCAAATACCTAGTTTGATCTCGTTACCGACATGCACTCTTTTCTCGTTCCCGTGATATAACATTCTAGTGATCACATCACTTGCTTGCAAGCTATCTTAATGTGATATCACCGAGAGGGCCCAGAGTAAATCTATCCGTTATCTGGATTGACAAATTCCACTCTTGATCCATGAGCCTCAACATAACACCTTCGTAGTACTGAACCCATCTTTATAGTCACCCTGTTACGGTGTGACGTTTGATGTTATCAAGATACTCTTCCGGTGTTAGCAATTAACATGATCTCATGGTCTAAGGACTAAGACTACTTTGTATGATGTTATAGCAATATAAACATAATGACTTGATCGTAATGCTATACTTCGGATGAATGTTCATCACATCATTTCACAAATGTTGTGACCTTTTTGTTAACAACATCCAATGTCCATGATCAGGAAACTTTGATCATCTTGTTAATCAACAAGCTAGTCTATAAGAGAGGCATAACTAGGAACCCTTTTTGTTTATTAAACACACATGTATTGATGTTTCCTATCAATACAATTATAGCATGCAAAATAAACATCTATCATCTACAAGGAATATAAAATAACAACTTTATTATTGCCTCTCAGGGCATATTTCCTTCAGAAAGAGGGGGTCCAACTAATTTATTCAGCAAACTAAGCAAATCACGCAAACTAAAAATAAAGCGTTTGGAAGAAACCTGGATTTTTATTGATGAAGAAGGGGGATGCCTTGGGCATCCCCAAGCTTTGACGCTTGTACTTCTTCGATGTTTCTTGGGGTGACACACGTGGCATCCCCAAGCTTGAGCTTTAGTCCATCCTTCATGTCATTACTCATTCCTTCCATACACCTGGAATTTTTCCTTCATACAAAACTTCACACAATCTCATTAGCAACATTAGTGCACTTCAAGATAAATAAGTCTTAAGGTTCAGTTATAACACCAAATAAACTTCCATTAGAACACTAGCTACTATACCACTTCTCTCAAAAAGCTCAATTCCCCAAAGGAACTCAAAAAGGAACCCACAAGAAGCAAATACAAAAAATGGCAGAAATCTGTCAAAACAGACCAGCAGGTAAAGACGAATTTTTTCGAAGACCTTCTGTTTCTCAAATCAAAAAGTGTTGAACTAACTAAAGTTAGATAAAAACCTGGGGCAGAAGCAAAAACAATTATATCTCATTCCGACATACAGAGCTCTCTCACGAATTTTTACGGTGAAGTACAACAATCTGTTTCGGGACAACAACTTTCCCAACCATTACTTCTCTCTCATTAGAGATTACTCTTGGCACAAAAAGCAAATAAAAAGGATAAGGAGCGGTTATTATAGAGGTAATAACTTCCAAGACTCATCTAAAACTCTTGGGTTATCTCCCAACAAGTACTTTTCTTTAATGCCTTTAAGTTAGGCATAAGAAGCAAAAACTAAAATGGATAGAATAGAAGCAAGCGGAGATAATCATGGTGAAAACACTGTTTTGTTCAATGGAATCCTTTTGTTAACAAGGTTGATCAGGTCTTGTTACCAAAACGATTCCATATGAGACAAAACTTTGTATCGCACTAATGATTATGTTACCTCAACCTTGATAGCCATGGTCCCAATCATAATAGTTTCAAATTTTTCTCTTCGTATGGGACAATATATTTCTCCAACTTGAATGCCCTCAACATGTTCAATTTAATTCAAACCATAAGTCCTTTCAATCTTATTGAGGAAATAGACAATGTGTTCATTGAAGGTCACCTTCCCTTGATTACAATTAATAACAGCTCCTGCAGTATTTAAGAAAAGGTCTCCCAAGAATAATAGACATATTGTCATCTTTAGGCATAAAAGTTTGAGAGGATGCTCTCATAAGAAATATGAGTTGAAGTAAAAGAGAGCATCAAGAAGCAAATTCGAAACACATTTAAGTCTAGCCCACTTCCTATGCATAGGAATAATGTATGCAAATAAATTCATAAAGAACAAGGTGGCAAGCATAGGAAGATAAAACAAGAGTAACTTCAAAACTTTCAGCACATAGAGAGGTGTTTCTACACCATGAAAACTTCTACAACCATATTTTCCTCTCTCATAATAATTTTCAGTAGCCTCATGAATAAACTCAACAATATAACTATCACATAAAACATGCTCTTCATGATCTACAAGCACTAGAGCTTTGTTATAAACACTATCAAGAGAAACCTCAGGAACATAACATTCATTCGCCTTTAGTAAGCAAGGGGGACAATCAAATAATGTAAGGGATAAAGAGTTACTCTCATTAGAAGGTAGGCATGGGTAGCTAATCCATTCTTCCTCCTTTTGTTCATCACTCTCCTCCTCTTTTTCATCTAATGAGATTTCAGGTTCATCAATTTCTTCTTCCATAGGATCCTGCAAGGCATTAGTCTCTTCCATTTGTGGAGAGCATCTATTAAAATATTCAAGAATATAGCCATTTTCATCCTTGTAATTATCAAAGAAAAATTTAAGTATACCATACACCTCATATTTGTAAGGTGAATCATCAATATTTTCAAGCAAACTAGCAAGTTCAAAAGCACCCTTCCAAGTAATAAATTCCTCAATTTGTTCCACATCATAAAGGTCATAATTTCCCTTAACATAGGAATATATGGTAACATTATCATTATACTCACATTGAAAAGGGAGGTGTTTGTACCTCCTGCAGCAACAAGATTTATCAAGGCAATAAGTAACATTATAAGTAGAGCACACGTTTCTAGCAATGGTATACAATCTATCAATTTGTCCCCATAAGTGTTTCCCTTTTTGTGACAAGCGGTGTTCCTTATAATAATCTTTTTGATCTTCCGTGAACCCACCTTGCCAATAAGATTCAGTTTCAAAGAAACCAACTTGCCAACCCCCTAGCACTCCTCCGTCTCGTATTCTGGCTCCGTGAGTCTTCTGAAAAATAGGCACTTTGGCTTTTGTCCCGTCCAATTCCGAGAATATTCATTTTCTGACTTTCCTGGAACCAAAAACAGCAGAAGACAGGCAGCTGGCACTATGGCTCTTGTTAATAGGTTAGTCCAAGAAATCATATGAAAAGTACTCCAAAGTGTGGACACAACACAAGAAAGTGGATAAAACCAAGCATGGAGCATCAAAAATTATAGATACATTTGCAATGTATCAAACACCTATAACTAATCCTTAAGAAAGATGAGAAAACATCCCACTTAAGTGTGACAATGTTATCCTCAAGTGAATATCCATCACAAATCTTGGTTTAGATAAGATGGCTCCTATAGTCACTATCCAACCTACAGATCTTTGATACCAGCATCGGTGACCCAGCATACCACTGCATGATGTAGTACACTATAGTCATTGACATAACACCAAGGAAACACCATTCACTAGCATTACATCCCTCAGAGTGGTACAACAGAAACACAGCAGGTCCAAGACATGACTATAGATTACAACTTGACTCTTTACAAAAGATCCAGAGAACCTTCTAGGTTAAAGAGAGAGAAAGAACTTCTTACAAAGAAGAAGTAGAAATAATAACTCTGAACTATCTAGTAACTAAGACTAGCATCTGAACTATCAGGCTTACCAGCTGCTATTGCAATGCTCTACAGAAGTAGGTTTTATGGCTAGAGAATCTACTCCTATCTACTTAAGAACTTTGTCTTCACTTTGGTTGATGTATATGTTTACTTCATTGACTCTGTTAAAGATCTTGAGCTGTCGATGATGGTTTCTTGAGAAGAAATATATGTTGGCATCGTCTTCAACGGCTTAGAACCTAGCAAGGGTTAAGAAGGTACATTTGAGTACGAGCGTACTCAGCAAGTTCAATAAAAAGGAGTGTATGATGCACTATCTCTACATCCATAGACCATAGTTCGTAGGCAATGTAGGTTTTCGTCAACATTTCTTCAAAGGTTGCTTTTATTCTGAAAACTATGTCTGACAGCCTTCACAGGTTGACCAGAACCTTCATGGGGTTCCTTTCCTACTACGTTCGTATCTCCTTCCCGGAACAGGGATTAACATGTCACACTCTGCAGAGGTGCATCACTTTTCCCATAACAGATCTTAGCCTTGTTGCACAACCAAGCCGTGAGCTTGTCCACACTTCCTTGGTATGGGGCCCAGTCTAAGATCCAAGCCAGTACTGCCCTCTCCACGACCCTGCATGAAGACACGATCCCCCGAGACAACAACCATGGTTACTGTTTGGGTAGCCTCTTGGAGACTTTGTAAGCAGCTCTGTCTGGCGGTCACCATCAGCTATGGTGAACTCTGACCCAGACAGGTATGCACATATAATCTAGACACCTAGATTGCGGGGAACTAAGGGGTCCCACCCATGTGCTGGATTCTCTAGAACTCCACGAGAAATCAACAACCTCACGATAAGGTCATCCGTCCATGCGAAAGGGAGAAGATACAGCTGAATTTCCCGTCCCATTCCAAGTCTTATGGTTGACGTGTAATATACAGTGCTAGAATCACTGGTGACATTGGTTGTTAAGTCCTAGATATTATGTTCATTTACCACTAGAACTGTATCAATAGATTATTACCATTTGGTAAATAATCCATAATCATATTATTATGAAAATAGTGTTTTCTGACCTTTCTGAAATGCAGGTGATGACAACATTTGAGTTACAAGCATTTGATAGAAAATAATCGAAGGACATGAGCAAGTTGTGAACTTGCCTTTTGTGATTACAAGATTATGCACTCACAGTCTTCAAGATACTAGAAGATCCAAATTATGTAAATAACATCATTGGTCCGGTAAGGACAAATGTTTAAAGAAGCAAGATGCAATTATGCATAAGTAATGTAATACAGTTTGATAAACGCAAATCCCTAGAATAATTGTATCTGCTCTAGGGCTTGCAATCTTGTGGTGATATATTTAAAATGTGTTGCACTTTTGTACTTGCTTCACACTTTTGCTTCTTATTAAGGCTTGTGAGTGTGTGAGACAATGTGTAAAGGCAACAAATAATATGCAACACTAAAGCACTCAAATGGGTCATGGTATCTAAAATATTTCTTAAACAAGATTAAGAATCAATTAGAGCTTTTAAAGAGGTGTTTAAGGATTACTTTTAATGTTTCTTAAAAGAATAACTTTTGAGGAAAATATTACTTTATAAAGTAAAAAGTATTGAAACTTAAGGATAAAACTTTAAGGTTTTCTTATTAGCTAAGATTATTAAAGAGGAAAAAATACTACATTAAATAATCATAGTATAAGTGGATGAATTTACCTTTCTATCTTAAAAATTAATGGTTATAATTAATAAGTAAATAATAGGTATTACTTCAATTACTTTAGAATTTGGTTTAAATCTTTAAGTGGTGATCTCAAACTGTTGACATAATTAGTAAATAAGAGTTTGGTGATTTTATAAGTGCATATGATTCTTGTGATAAACAATACACTATTTTAGTTGATTTTATAATTGATAAAAATCTTTTAGGAAAACGAAAATACCCTTAATTTGAGATGATAGTTTTAGTAGATACCTTTTAGAATGGTTTGACCTATGATATCTTCACTTAAATATTAATTGACTTGTTATTACATTTTTAGACTTTAAACAAATAATGCTAAATGTAATAGTAAAGATTTATATATTTTTAATCAATTAAAATAAAATAGTTTAAATAAGATTTATTAGACCTTTAACTTTTATTTGACTTCAATTAAGAAAGAGGATATTTTTAATAAGCATGTTTAGCAAATTTACGCGGGGTCCGAGAGTTGCAAACCCTAATTCGGAGAAACCCTGGATACACATGAGAAGGGTTATTTTGTTCTTCTAATTAATCTTGTCAATAAGTTGCTCAACAATGCATGATTATGAGTCTATTGTGTAGATTTTATTTTTCTGAACATTTTGATATATTATACATATTTTTCTGATTTAAAATGAATTAGTTATGATTTTTTTCCAATTTTAATCCATTTTTAAATCATTATTAAAACAATTAAAAAAATTGGGATTTATTAAGATTATTTTCTATCTGGACCCACATGTTAGATGTTTATTCTTTTCTGAAAATATTTATGGAAAATATTAAGAACCTGACAGCCAGGGCCCATAGGGGTTATTTTTATTTCCAGAAATTAATTACACAAAACATTTAAATAAAATAAAAGGAGATATGACCTCATGCTGATGTCAACATGACGTCAGCAATGGAGATGCTCTCAAGTTGAGCACGTCCCCATCGATCGGCTGCGCACGAGGCCTCGTGGCTAGGTTTGCTGGAGAGAGGGGACCGAGGCGAGACGAATAGCGGTGGCGCCGCCCTTAAATGGCCGCCGGAGCAACGACACCAAAGAGGTCTGGTGGCGGCGCTTGGTGGTGGTTGACGGCAACGCAAACCAGAGCAGGAGGGAGTCGCAGGGGAGGTCCAGGAGGACCAAGAGATTAACTTGGGCGCAATGATGGGGTCACCGAGGCCGGAGACGGTCGGACAACGTCGAATCGACGGTGGTCGGTGTAGGAGAAGAGGCGGTCGGGGAGCTCAATTAGGGGTGCGCGGCTTTGATTCCTTCCGCGAGATAACCGAGGGAAGCACGGGGAGCTCAACGGCAGCCTCGGCTTGCCCCGGGGCAACCGGAAATGGCGACGCGGCGGAGCACCTGTGAGGTTAGGGCTAGGGTTTTGGCACAGAGGGGAGGAGAGAGAGGAACACCGGCTAGGGTTCATCCTTGGTGACGCGAAGGTGACTTTTTAGACGAGCGGGGCGGTGGCACAGATCTTGGAGCACGCTGGCGGCGAGGCCACGGCCAACGAGCTGCTTGGCTCGATCAGGAGGTGGAAGACGACCGGAGGAAAACGACGAAACATTATCGGGCCAGGTGGGCCGACTTGGGCTGCATATGGGCTGCAGCAAAGGTTGAGAGGTTGCTGTTGCTAGACACACAGGTGGTGGGTAGAGAGAAGAGGGAATTGGGATTTGGCCCAGGTTAGGTTAGAACCACTTTTTTTATTCTATTTTATCATTTCCTTTCAATTTTGATTTCTACAAGATTTTAAAATGACCAGAAATTTCGTAAGACATTCATATATGATAGAGGTTAATTATAACCTAGTCCTCTACATTTCTTGTTAGGTATACAAAATATGTTATTATATGAAGGGATCTTTTATTTAATAAAGTAAATATAACTTAGGGTTTTAGGGTTTACTTCCTATAAGAAAATCTTATAGATATGATTTATATTACCACTAAAAGAATGTATTAGTAGTGGTTTAAGAGTCTAATACTTTATGATGGTGAGTGATAGGCATGGAATATATATATATATATTTAACCTCTTTTAATAACCATATTAGATGCTGATTTAAATCCTGGGTTTATAAAATGATGATTTGAATCCCAGGGTTATCCCTAGTTGGTGATTTCACAAAATCCAATTCTACTTGATTTGTAGAGTTTAGAAACACCATGAGTTTTAGGGAGGTTCATTAGACTCATATTCTATTATGAATATGGATAAGGTTCAAGGTTAAGGGACACTACTTCTAAATCTATGAGTAGATTTGATACCTCAACTTAGAGTGAGATATTGGAATTAATTCCTAGAGAAATCTTGTTGGTTCAAGGGTATATATTTCTATTAAGGTTTAAGGTAATAAGGTGGACACGACTTCCATTTATAAACACTCATCTGGTTCTCTAATTATCTCCTGGAAGCTTTAATTGTCCAAGAGACATTGTTCAATGATTACCTAGGAATAGGAAATGATTTCACTATCTATTTGATTCTAGGGTTTTGGATAATGAGGTAGACATGGTTCTGTCATGGCTTGATAAGACCTTGTTTAAGGCTTCTAAAGAATCCTTACCTTAATACCTCACTAAGATTATCTTTAGATAAGGAATTTCTTTCCTAAATTTACTCTATATATCTCTCTTATCTTATTCACAAAGATCACACCTTCCTGAATAAGACAATCATCTGACTCCACCATATCCATCATCATATGATGACATGGTCATGCCATTTCAGCATTAATCATTCTCCATTATTACTTTAATAAGGACTTCCATTTCTTAACTACCTCTAATGATCCCAGCAATGCAGCTACTACTAACTCCATCCATTAACTCCTTTAAATCCCTCTTGCAACTACCACCAAGGATTGCAAGACTACAATCCTTACTATCTATAACAAAGGATGTCCATCCTCTGGAATAGGTATAATACTTCTCCCATAATACAAATTTGTTATTGTACTAGCTTGGTTAAACTACTATGCCTCTAGCTACTCCATACAACTCATATTATATACTCCATCAAACTCTACCTTGACTTCTCATGATCAAGCTAGATGATTTAGTTTACTAGGACTTGCCTAACTTGGTATACTCACAACTCTTCTTGAACACCTTTTCATCTATTCTCAAGTGACTTGAGAATAATGACCACCATCCTTTGATCATACAAAACTTAGGCTTCTAATTGTCTGATCAAGATCTATAATCAACTAAGTAGTAGACTTGTACTAGTCTCTCTATAAAGCTTATCTTGTTAAGAAAGATTACTCTAAGTTTATACCCACTTGTCTTAACAAGACCATAATTGGATGTACTAATACTACTAGCATTCTCATAGCTCCTCAAGCACCAGTTACTTCTTGGGTGTAGATACTTCTTCGAGTTACCTCATGAGCGGGTTAACTCCTCCAACATCCGATGGTTTGATCACCACTAAGGATCACATTCCATTGATGATGGCATACTTCACCATAGCTAGTTCCTCTTCCTTACTAAATTACTTAAGGTCTTTGGAAGGTCAATATAACAGGTTAAAGCTAAAAGTCAATATGTGCTAGGTCAATAATTGATCACACACATTGATGATCAATAGACACTAGGACTTGGTTAAATAGGATTGTCATCTATTAACATGACACTAAGGTATGTGATGAATGGTCTTAGCTTGACTTCCCTTTCTACTCTATTTGTGATAAGAGTTAATGTTTAAGAACTACCATGATACCCATGGTAGGAATAACTATGGCAAACAAGTGTATCAAGGTTTAATTGTGGTTTTCTTTACTTAAGTTATATACTTAACTTGGTATTCAGGGTTTGTTGTAGGTAATACCTTGATATCATTTTTAGAGGATTAACTATTCATCCTTGAGTATTGTTTGTAATTCCATGTAATGATCTGTAGAAGATCAAGTACTCCTTATTAAGTAGTGTGTTGTGACTTAGTTTTATTACATTTGATCTACCCTTAGATCAAATTATATGAACCAAAGATAAGGTTTTAGCAAAGGTCATATTGAAACTTATCGCAGTCAACTTCATGATCTACATCAGTTCCACCAAGTTAAGAGAAGCTTCAACTCTTTGACAAGTTTTATTAAAAGCGCGAAAATTATCTGGATTTTCTATGCATGAATGCAATGCACACACCTTATCTCAGCTTATTTCTAACCTCTAATGCTGGGGTGTTACACATAGTGCGCTGGTACGTGGCTCCTGCGTTTTTGAGCCCAAAAGGCATCGTAACGGAACAGAAGGTTCCAAAGGGGGTTATGAATGAAGTTTTGACTTTGTCTGATTCCTTCTTCCAGATTTGGTGATAACCGGAATATGCATCGAGAAAACAGAGGAGTTCTGAGCCTGCCGTAGAGTCGATAACTTGATCAATTTTAGGCAGAGCGAACGGATCTTTGGGACAAAACTTGTTCAAGGTGGTATAATCAACACTCATCCTTAATTCAATAGTGTCCTTTTTAGGGACCATTACAGAATTGGCCGACCACTCAGTGTGGATGACCTCTTCTATGAATCCGGCTAACTCGAGTTGGGCTAGTTCCTTAGCTATTGCTTTTTGTTTTTCATCGCCGAAATGTCGTAAGGACTGTTTGATGGGTTTAGCGTTTGGTTGTACATTTAGAGAGTGCTCGGCAAGTTCCCTAGGTACTCCAGTCATGTCAGATGGCTACCATGCGAAGATGTCTTGATTTGCTTGGAGGAACTTGACGAGCGTGCTTTCCTATGTGCTATCTAAACCTACACCTATTCGAGTCACCTTGGAGGGGTCATCATCCTTCAGTGGCGTCGTCTTCATCTCTTACGATGCCTTGAACTCTGGAGTCGTCTTTGTGACCTCCTTCTTCGTCGCGGGCATCTCGGACGAATCGATGGTCTTCTTGATCTCCTGGTACTCCTAGGCATGCAGTATAGCTTCAGCAAAGGCGGCATTTCTGTCCTCACACTCTCGTTCTTTCTTCGGGTCTCCCCTGATGGTGATCACGCCCTTGGGACCTGGAATTTTCATCACATTATAAATGTAACATGGACGAGCCATGAAAGCCAGTAAGCCGGCCGTCCGAATATAGCGTGGTATGCGCTCTTGAACGGGACCACTTTGAAGGAAAGTGCTTCCATCCAGTAGTTCTTTGGAGTTCCAAAAGTAACATCCAAAGTGATCTCTCCTAGGGAATTTGCTTGTCTTCCTGGGACAACTCCGTGAATCAGCTGAGTTTCCTAGATCCTCATCCGACGCATCATTTCTATGTAGATAATGTTGATGTTGCTGCCGCCGTCCATCAGGGTCTTGGAGAATCCATTGCCATCAATAAGTGCATTGATGACTAACGCATACTTTCCTCGCATGTGCAACTTAGGTGGATGATCAGTGATGCGCTCGACTTTCTACGTAGTGCTCGTTGGGAACCCCAAGAGGAAGGTACGATGAATATAGCTGCAAGTCTTCCCTCAGTTATGAAACCAAGGTTTAATCGAACCAGTAGGAGCAAGGAAACACCCCAAAGGTGTTACTAGCTGAGCTTTGGCAGGGCGCACTACCGGTGCTAGTAGCAACGTGGAGACCTGCACAACACAACCACAGAACTTTGTCCCCAACTTGCGATGAGGTTGTCAATCTCAATGTGTTTTGTGGAAAACAAAGGATTAAACGTATCGAATGGAAAGAAGTAAAAGTTTGCAGAAAGTAAACACAAAGCAGTAAAAAGTTGCAGATTTTATGTAAAGAAAAAGGACCGGGATCCATAGTTCACTAGAGGTGGCTCACCTTAGATAGATAACATGCTGCGTGAACAAATTACAGCAGGGCAATTGACAAACACGGAGAAAGCAATACATGCATATACTAATCATCTTGACTCCTTTGAGACTTGGTTGGGCATTACAACATAATACATAGACCGCCATCCAACTGCATCTATGACTAATAATCCACCTTCAGGTTATCATCCGAACCCCCTCCAGTATTAAGTTGCAAGCAACAGATTATTGCTTTACGAACTGCGTGTAAAGTAAACAATACAATTGTTCTATGAACAAAGGATCGTTGTTTTCTCCCTAGTAGCAACAGGACATCTAGTACCTTAGAGATTTCTGTCACTTCCCCAGATTACCAGAGGCATGAACCCACTATCGAGCATAAATACTAACTCTTGGAGTTGCTAGCACCTACTTGGCCAAGATAGCTACTAACAACGGAAAGCATGCAAGATCTCAAATAACAAAGACATGATAGAATCAATAATCAATCTGAAATAGCATCTCAATATCCATCGGATCCCCGCAAACACAACATGTATGGATTACAAATAGATGATCTTGATCATGAACGGAGCTCACAAGATCTAAACATGAAAGCACAAAGGAGGAGAACCAGCCATCTAGCTACTACATGGATCCGTAGTCCAAGGATGAACTACTCACGCATCACACCGGAGGCTTGCATGGTGATGAAGAAGGCCTCTAGGGTGAATTCCCCTCTCCGGCAGGGTGCCGGGAAGAGCTTCAAATCCCCCCTGATCTAGGGACAGAGACGATGGCGGCTATAGACTCTTTCGTGGATTTTTGATCGGGTACTTAGGGTTTTCGTCCCGAGGGCAACTTATAGGCGGAAGGAGAGGCCGAGGGGGTGCTGGGGTCAGCCAGACCACCCCCTGGCGCGGGCCAAGCCTGGCCGCGCGGCCAGGTGGTGTCGCCGGCCCCTGGCCCCTCTCCGTCTCATATTCTGGCACTTGATCCCTTTTAGAAAAATAGGCACTTTGGCTTTTGTCCCGTCCAATTCCGAGAATATTCATTTTCCGACTTTCCTGGAACCAAAAACAGCAGAAAACAGGCAGCTGGCACTATGCCTCTTGTTAATAGGTTAGTCCAAGAAATCATAATAAAAGTATTCCAAAGTTGGAACAAAACACAAGAAAGTGGATAAAACTAAGCATGTAACATCAAAAATTATAGATACATTTGGAATGTATCAATCAACGTGGTCAAAGGTGATTGTTACTTTTGACCAGTCCAAGAATTTGGGGACCACCGGAATAGTTGCGTTGAGCACATGCAAAATTGCCTTCTTGATCTTAGTTGGTTGGGACCCAAGGAAAGTGACATAAGTGTCCTTCTTTGTTGAGAAGTTCTTATTTCCATCCGACTTGGGATTTGAAGGCTCTGCTTCCTCCATGTTAGAATCTTCCTTGGTCTCTTTTTCTTTTTCGGGATTCTTCTTTCCCTTTCTTTGCTTGGCCCTGTAGCCAGCGGATTCGTCTTTCTTTATGTCATTATTGAAATGACACTCGGCATTTGTGTGGGACGAGCCCCCATTGGCATATAAGTGATGCAAACATGGATTGTTGGAAATGTCGGCCCAAGAGTAGGTTTTGCCAGGTTGCTGGTCTCCTCTACCTTGGACTCTTGATGTCCCACGATCACGTCCGCGGCCGCCTCCGCGCCCTCCTCATCCTCCAGACCCGAAAGTAGCGTTGACAACCGTTGTTTCCGCATTGGGTTTTACTTCTAAGGTGTTCTTGCGCTTCTGAGTTTGTTGCTTCGACTATTTTGCCAACTATGGTACAACCAGAATGTTTAGTAGACGTTCTGCATCATCATCGGCATTGGCATATTTTCTCTCCGTCTCTATCATCTCCCAGATCAGTGACCTTGTCGCACTTCAAATGATGAAGTAGTAAACCAATTGGGAGTCCTGCAATGAAAGCTTTAATCATAGTTTGATTGTTTACTCTTTCACATGAGTTCTTGGTGTCGATCCATCATCCTAGGTAATCTCGGCAAGTTTCTCCGGCTTTGTGGGTGCAATGCTGTAGGTCTCCTACCGTACAGGGCCTCCGATATGTGCCTTCGAAATTCCAAAAGAACGCACTTTGCATGTCATACTAGTTAGGGATGGTGTTTTCCGGAAGTTCATTGAGCCATGATCATGCCGTCTTCCTCAGCATAAGTGGGAGATACTGAAAGAACATTTCATGGTTCCCTGTGTTTTGTGTGTTAGATAACAATACCATGGAGTTTCTAATGTGCGCTAAGTGTTGCAGGAAAGAGTTTTGGGTGTTTGGGGCCAGATTATCCGCCCTCATCAAGGGTCGGATAATCCGTCCTGACCATCTTGGCCAGGGCTGGCCGTATGTGAGCTTCTGTCTGGGGGCGGATTTTCCCCCGGACAGTCCGGCGCTGGGGCGGATTTTCCCTCGGACCGGATAATCCGGCATTCCTCTAGGGCCAGATAATTTAGCCCTAGGGAAATTGCCCAAGGGAGTGTTAGTGTCAGCTTCTGTCTGGGGGCAGATTTCCCCCCGGATAATCCGTGGCTATGGTGGATTTTCCCCCAACCGGATAATCCAACCCTCCTCTAGGGCCGGATAATCCGGCCCCAGGAGAAGATTCCAATGACCGCCCTGCGTGAGCTTCTGTTCAAGGGCGGATTATTCACCGGATAATCCGAGTCTGGGGTGGAGTATTCCCCTAGACAGATAATCCGGCCCCAAATGGCTCCAATGGCCCCGTTTGGACAGGGGGTATAAAAGCCCCATCAACCCCTCCTGTCAGATCACTTGGTTCATTCGAAAAAGAACAGACCTGTTGCAAAAGCTCTCTCTAGAGATCTCCCACTTCAACCACCCGAAGGCTTTGATCTTTGGGGGAATTGAAGGAGACATCATTCGTCGTCATCACGAATCAAGCTCTTCAACTCCTCTCCATTCACTTGGAGAATCCCCGATCTACTATTCTCATTGATATCTAGATCTTATGTTTTGTTATTGTTAGCTATTGTTCTTGTGGCAGCTTGTTGTCAATACGAGAGCCTCCAATTCGGTTGTGGAGTTGTGCCCCGCTAGTTGTGTAAAGATGCCGGTTCCCGCCTCGAAGGGTTCCTATAGTGGAAAGGTGGATGAGGCCTTTGGTGGCGAGATCCATCGGAGAACAGGGTGAGGCCTATTGTGGCGTGGTGGTCTTAGTACGCCCACCTCTCCAACGTAGATGTACTTCCCTTAACAAGGAAGGAACTGCGGTAAAACAAATCACGTGTCTCCGCGTGCTCCACTACGGTTTCCTCGTTCCTCTATGTTAATCGCCTTTACTCGCTAGTAGTTAGGTTTGCATATAGGGAAATTCTTCACAGTAGTATATCTAGAGAATTTACCTTTTGTGTCAAGCCTAAAATTGAAAAAGCATTAAAATTTAAAGTAGCACCTATTCACCCCCCCTCTAGGTGCCCATACGATCCATTTCAGATACCGGGTCACGACCAAGCTATTTCCGCCTTTGGGGATGCAGCAAGCCTGGAAAAAATCCTGAAGCCAAGTATTTGGCCGGGCCACACTGTCGTAGGGTTGGATGTGTCTTGAGATAGCAAATCCTTCCGGGAAGTTTGTTTGTCAAATGCGCGGTCCGAAGCATTTTGGACCCACATAAATGTTGTCGGACTCGTAGCGTGGCGCCTCTATGTTAGAGTTGATCCCGTGCCTCGCGTCACTTGGTGACAGAGAACACTGTCTTGGTTGTTCGCTGTGGCTGTGGTGCCTTGGAGCCGGACTTCTACTTCTACCAGCACGGCCTCTGCCATGACGCCCTTCTTGGCCTCCTCGAGAGCCACTTTGATGGATGCTTGGTGGAGAGGGTGGTGCAGGTGGATTGTTTCCGGCTGAGTGCCGACCTCCATCCGGAGCATCGTCATTCCAGTTACGAGGAGGGTCTTCATTATGACGAGCCCCCTGCCATTTGACTCGGCATGGTGTCCGTTGTTTCCCTCATTGTGATGAGGTTCAGCTAGATGGCTTGTATGTCTAGGAGGTGGCATCCTTTGTCGGTCCTCCTCCTGACATCGCTCTTCTTCATCTTCCCTATGATTATTTGACTGTGGCCGGGGAGGCTGTCTCGGAACCAGTGCCACAACGGCATCTCGCTCTGCGGCCGTAGCAACATTGCTCCAGTCACGTGTTGCTCTGTGTCATTGCACTGAAGATCCGATTCTTGAGTAGTTGTCTTCCCGATGGTCAGGACAGTGATGCTGTTCCGGGACCTATCGGGGCCTAATGTCATTCCAAGCCGGATCCGTGCGACATTGGTCGGATTTGGAGACCAATTTTCTGCTCCCGGATTTCGCGGCCTTCTGTTGCTCCAGACCCTTGGTAAGTAGATTTACGCCCAAACGGACTTGATCTGGGTTTGGATTGTTTGCCAGGATATCTCAGGCTACAGCAATGTTTTCCATTGGTGTTCCATAGACCATATCTCCCTTGCTTTCAAGCCGAGGTGCTCCTTTATCTCCCTCAAAGAGGATCTTGTGGATTTCTGGATATTTGTTAGCCCGCACAGGGCCGTTCCGGGTCTTCTGGTGCTGCAGGGAGATGAACTGCCCCGCAGATGCAATGCGCTTCTTCTCTTCCTCAAGGTTGTTAGCCTCATCCAGGAGAACTTGACGGTGTGTTTCTAGGGCTTGGGCCCTGTCTTCCAATTCTGCAGGTGTAAGATCTGTAGATGTAGGGATTGGCGTAGTTAACGCATCTTCGATGAGTTTACAGGCACCACAAGTAACCATGTGTCCATCCAACAGAGTTTCCTTTGGCTCGTCTGGGATTAAGGCTCCATCCGAGCCTTTTTCATATTCTTCGACAACTGCATCCTCAGCCGGAGGATCTTTTGCCGGAGTCTTCTTCTTCTTTGCCTTCTTAGCAGCGCCGGTAGAAAAGACGGCTTTGGGTCCATTTCCTGGAGTCAAGCTCTGATCAGTACTTTCGGACATCCAGACGTCGGGGTTAGCTCCGAGATCCGTATCATCCTATGATTTGGTAGAGTTTTCTCCAGATCCTTCATCCATGGCTTCTCCTTCTTCTGCAGCTTTGGAGTTGTACTCCTCTTCATACTCCGCGGAGAACTTTCGGAAATCCGCCGACGTCATTGAATCATCCGAAGATGCCGATAAGTCGGTGTTTGTTCCGATCGCCTCCAGCACCGAGTCTTCGTTGTCTCCAGCATTGGCAGAGCCGGATCCGGGTCCAACATATTTGACATAGTGTGATGCGTGTGTCCTGAGGTAGTTGTGGCTTTCCTCGTGGGCTTCCTCGAAATGTTTGATGGTCTCGAGAATCTCATCTACGCGGGCGTCATGCAGCATCATATGCCTCAACATGTGCCTCAGGAAAGGTTGATCCGTTTCAGCATTGGCAGAGCCGGAACTAGAGTTGTTGTCTTGCTCCTCCTGGGTTTCGACCTCGTCGGAAAGATCGATATAGGATTCGGCCTCGCTAGGGATATCCACTCCAGATTCGACGTTCATCGTAAGATCTGCTTCAGGCTCAGTTTTCTCCATTATCTCCGCATTAGGTACGGGCTGGGTGGGATTTGCACTTTCCGGGATCCGGAACTCTGCCGCCTCTGCGGACAAAGTGGACCTAGAAGTTTGTTCTGCCTCTATCATCACCGCTGGGGTGGGTGGTGTAGGTTCAGCGAAACCGATGTAAACATCGATCTCACCAAAAGACATGATGGTGTAGGCAGTCACGGCCTCCCTTGCCGGAATCTAGGTCTCGTCAAGAACGATGAGAGGGACGTCGCTGGCATAGAGGACGCGGCCAACGGCGATTGTCTCACCGATTTCGATTCTTGCAGATTCCGCTCGAAACGCAGATCCGAAGCTCACTTGCCCCACGGTGGGTGCCAACTCGGATTGATGACAAGTACGCCATGAGGGGGTCCTCGAGGCGTGCTAAAGAGAGGGGTGTGAGACGTACGGTGTTCCGGGACGATGAGCATACAAGTTTACCCAGGTTCGAATCGGCCGGCTTTGAACGGATCCTACTCCTGCTAGCAATCCAGTAATACAGCAAAGTCGGATATGGGTTACAAGGGTTTCGCCTATGCGAGTTGAGATTATAGACTATTGTGTGGTGCCCTAAAGGCAGGTCCCTAGGACTTCTTATGTAGATATCCGGCCTTGGGTTTACAGGAAAGATCTATCCGGCAACGACCAAGAGTCGGTTACAGAGTACATCTTGAACTATAAGTAACACGACATACCTATGTCGGTAAGTCTTCTAGGCCTTTCCGTAGCCGGACGGGACTCCGTCTCTTCTCCCTGACTGGGCCGCCCGTGAAGCAAAGCTCTAACCTGAAGTGGGTCACCCTTGTCAGTGAGGCACAGTGAGGATACCCAGAAAGTATATTCCAACAATTATTGTTGTGGTTACCGATTGGCAACGTGTTGAGTGTGTTGTACATCTCTAGATGTTCTAGAGAAGACTATGTATCCAGGTTGCTAATAGTGAAGCTCGCGTGGTCCGGTTGGTCTACACCCGTGGTTTTTTCTTCCTCACCTTGAGGAGATTTTTTCACATAAATCCTTGTGTCACCTGTGCATGTACTCGTTATTTTATTTCCACTGCACATCTATTGATTGAAGCTATCCTCGGAGTTCACCGCAGGCAGCGGGGGTTGTGTGTCTCCTCCCCTCAACAGTTTTTGTTGCTGGTAAGTATTCTCCTTTCTATGTTTTTTAAACATTTTAGCCGCGTGCATAATAAGTGTTTGAGAGGGCGGCGTCTACTCATACCTACTTGATTTCTGCCATATACACATTTTCTCGGTTCTTTTCATAATCAGATCTATCTTTTAGTAGTATTTTAGGTTGCGTACTGAATTTGGAAATAAGTCCGTAACACAATATATTCATAGGTTTTGCTAAAATTTTCAGTTGACTCGGATTTTCGTTATACAGCCAGATGCACTTTTCTAGAAAATTGCTCATTTGAAAATTGACCGAGACATGAAAAATCTCAGTAGACCGAGTCATGAACGGACCCATATGCATATTGCACGACGTTGCTATTTTTCCTAGAAATTTTCAAATTCAATACACTCGCCCTATATGTCCACGCAAACTCCAGCGCTAAAAGAACAAGTCAACATGTTAATCGGTGAATTACCACCCTGTGCAGGATCCAGAATTTACATATGACGGCAGACTCATGTATGCAAAGTATAGGAATAAACGCGCAAGCACATACACGAGTGCTTTCTGACCATGGCCTGAGCTTGGAGGTCAGGCGTCAGGACAGTACAATGAACAGGGAGAAGGCAACGGTGCATGCCGCGACGAGCGCCGCCTGCACGGCGGTAGCAATGGCGGCTGAGCTTTTGCCCTCCTGGCCCGGCTGGACCTGCGGTACGTCGTCGGGGCATTTGATGCCATTTGTGTCCCCCTTGCAGGTGTTGGCGAAGAGCCCTGTGGGGTACTTGCCGTAGATGTGGATGAGGCTGAACATGTTGCTGGCGCAGTTGGTGGAGACGTCGTTGATGTAGATGCTGTAGGGGCAGGCGAAGTCCGCGAGCGCCGTGCAGCACAGCGCCGGCTGGTACAGGGGACCCTTGCACCGGCTCGTGATGAGCGTGTAGTTCGCCCCCTCGAAGGTCACCGGGCAATCTGCGTGCCACGCGCGCGCGAGAACGATCGACGAATTAAAGATCCGCAATGTCAGCGAGCAAGTCCACGGAGACGAGCGCGAAAGAATGCACTTACCCTTCTTGGTCTGGAGCAAGCTCCGGCCGGCGGCGGCGCCGTGCGAGAGAAGCGCGTCATCTGCATTCCACACGGCGAAACGGAAGATCGGTAAGACAGATCAAACCACGGATCCAGAAAACAGAGTCACGTCAAATTAATTAATTAATTATGGGAATCAAGCGCCATAACGAGGATGACCGTGGACCAACTTGAGATGAGTCCGGCGGCGGTAGCGAGGCCAACGACGGCGGCGAGCACGGCGGCACGCAGCATCAGGACTCTATCCAGCTCCAGACCCATCTTAAGAATGGCCGCCTCCTCCCTGACCTCCGAGAGGCCGCCTCTTCCGGTGTCAGGAGCAATTGGAAGAGGGAGGAGCACGACGAGGAGAGATTAACCAGCTGGGCACGTACGTACGGTGAGTGGCAGCGAGAGGCGAAGCGATGGAGAGACAGACGGACGGACGGACGGACGGGCGGACGCGGAGAAGGGCAGAGGTTGGCGCCGGAGCGCGCGGTCGAGAGAAATGAGGATGCGTTTAAAAATAGGCGTCGATTCGAACGGTTTGGAACGTCGATGCCCGATCCCGAACCTTGCGCCGCTCCTCTCCTCTTCTCATTACGGCACAAACCACACTCAGGACTCCAGACTCCAGAGCACAGAACCGATGGTTTACCCCCTTCAATTTCTCCATGTACCATGGTTGTATTCGTTTCAGTTTTTTTCATCGATAGAATTTTGATGGATCAGTGAAAGATGGATTGGTTTTCTTACAAAAAAAGTAAGAGGCACATGCACACTTGAAGAGAGCGTTTTGAAAATATGTTTTTGGAAAAGTCTTATTTTTTTAGCAACCGGCATGAATGAACACTGCCTTTTCGGCATGAGCGAACACTGTATTTTCAATTAGAAGAGGGAAAAACCAAATAGCCACTTTACATGGAGGGCATATTTTTAGAAAAGGTGGAACATGCCAAAACCACACTAAAATGAAAGGAAACCTAATTGACTCGCCTGGGGGTAGCCGACACGAAAGCCGCAAAAGAACGCTCGCGCTTAAGGATGTCCTCTCCGGCTAAGGAAGCAACCTCAACGTAAGTTAGGCAGCATCCGGTGAAGATCCTGCGGTTTCTTTCTTTTCAGGCGTTCTACCAAACGTAAAGAATGCAGCCACTTAGGCATTGTCCCTCCCGCTTAGGCTTTCCAGCAATTAGCTCATCCCACCATTCGGAAATGGAGCATAAATTGTGGTCATTGCTCCCCAAACCCTCATTGTCCCAACTTTGGGTGGTGTTCCAAATAGCAGCAATGAAGCGGCAGTCTTTGCAAAGGTGTGCGGCCGTCTCGGGGCCACTTCGACAAAGCGTGCACGTAGGGTCACGGGGCCATCAGATGACACTCAATGAAACGGTGATCATAGAGGGAGTCGTCGTCAAACACTGTATGTGTGTGACCCCCTACGAGGAGATGCACTAGTGGCGCACGAGTCGTTTGAGCCATCAGAGTCATTGGATCCGGTGGAGCCGTCCGAGTTCAGAACGACCTTGAGATCGGCGTCGCTACGACTACATCAACCATGTTCTCCCGAATGTTGACAAAGCTTTTTGGTCTTCAACTTGGTAATTTCGCAAAAATCCTCTCTCGTTACTGCATTACTAATAGATAGTTTCCTGGCATTAGGGTTGTTTGTGTAGGAAAAATTATTGTTTTCATACGCTAAACCCCAACAGTGGTATCAGACCCGATCTATGTGTAGTTGTGCTGGTACGGGTAGAATACATGTTGATTGTGTGGGCATTGATCATATAATTGTTACCCTCTCATGTGTTCTTGCGTATACCGCAACACTGCTTGATCAAAGCGTCCCCTAGCCGACATTACACGTTCATTCGCGAGACTGGTTCATACTTGACATACAGCTTGCATCGTATAAGTGGCTTGGGGGGTGTTAGTTTCTCTCACATTAGTTGGAAAACCATTTACAATGGAGGTCCCCTAAAGGGGTGTAATAGCGACAATTATTTAATCAATGTTGTGGTTCATGTTCGTGGGTAAGAAATGGTTCTTGTGTGCAAGCCCTAGCACCACGTTAAATATTCAAAAGATAAAGTAGAGGCGTCTAAATTTATTTTGCAGGGGCTTGTGATATGATATGGTCAAAGTAAAAGGTAAAGTAGTTTACTTTCCTATTGCTAAGTTGTAGTAATAGGATGGTGGCATCAATTACTTGGAGCCACACACCGGAGTGCATGATGAAGATCATGGCGCGACGATCTACGACCATATCATGTCACACTGATTTACATTTGATATTTAATTGTGTGCATCTTGTTTGTGCTAGTATTAGATTCTCGACGGTAGAATTAATAGGATGATACCTTCATATAATACCAATATTGTGTTCTCCCTTAGTGTGCACCACCAAGAAAGTTCATCGATATGAGGCACGCCGTGACGATCGGGTGTCAGACAGTTCGCATATGGTGGGTGTAAGACATGTTGCACAACAAAAACACGTAAGGTTGAATTGGCGAACCTAGCATGTACATACATAGCCTCAAAACATGGATGATCGAAATATCGAGCATGAGTCAAATGAATGATGTGATTGACATTAGAGAATGTCTACCTTTGCATCTACGTTGCTGGCCATGACGATCGGGGGTGACATAGTGAATGGGGATCGTGTAATCACAAAAACTTCTTTAAGGATGTTTGTTTTAGTGGGAGATCATCTAATATAATGTGATTATAATTTGAACTCATATATGAACTTAGTCTAAGTGTCTTCGCAATACTTTTGTAGATCATGTCAAAACCCAAGTCTCTGTTTAGTTTTGAGGGATTCATGAAGAGTGATAAACTCAAAGTAGATGGGTCCAACTTCATAAACTAGTACCAACGTATGAGGAACCTCGTCATCTTCCATGATCTATTCTATGTGCTGCGAGAACCGCTAGGAGATTTTCCCGTGGGCTTTACCGGATTTCTCAATGATCATGATTATCGTGCTCGACGTGACGCCTTCATGACAGTCAAATACACTATGGTTCATGTCATGGAGCCTGCTCTAGGAGCACCATTCCATGAGATTGAGGCCTTTAGCTTGGCCGAAGGACTTAAGATGCTCTTTCCATCTCAAGTCAGAATCATGGAGTTTGAGTACATGGGTGAATTCCTCTCAACCAAGATGAGGGAAGACACCAACCTGGAAGACCACATGGATATCATGGAAAGAATTCATGAGCGCCTTGTGGATATCATGTTCGATTGGGTGACCGACAAATTTTCGATAGATGTGGTGTTGCGCTCGCTACCCCATAGCTACAAAGATTTCATCTTGAACTACCTCATGGAAGGGAAAGAGTTTACCTTCCTTGAGTTCATGGCTCATATGAGAACCCAGAATGTAGTGCCTTCTCTAGGAGCTGTCATCAATAGGGAAGATATATATTTGATATAAAAAGTTATAAATGTTTAATTTTTGAACACTTATAGTAGTTTACGAAGTATTTGATACTTGTACTGTTTTGTGAAAACAGGACCTGCTACTTGAGAAGTGATTGAAGGAGTGGGCGTGACAACGCATGTTGATGGCAAACAACATGCCAATGACGCTCTCCTTCTGAAGTTATCATTTGGATTAGAATATTTGAATAAATATGTAATTAATGAGAGTGAACTAAATTAGTGTGTGTCTTGCATTTGTAAGACAGTTATTCATATGAATTTGAGACAAATCAGTTGTTTTATTCCTACGAGTATATTTTAGGTTCACGGTTTTGATTATGAATGGGTTATTCATATTTTGATCTTGGTGATAGGAATTTAAATGTTTATAAGATTGTGAAAATGCCAAAAGATATTCAATCTTAATAATGACATTATTTTTAATGACACTATTGTGTTAAGTCATAATGGTACATATGAAAGGTTTCATAAGTGATGAAACCAAGGTCTTAAAGATACTTGATCTTTTGACACATACAAACCATGCCCTTGTTAGGAAAAATGACTAGAACTCCACATTATGGTAAAACAGAGTGTGTGTTGAATAATTGTATATCATACATGATGATATGTTGTATTGTTCAACAAATGGTGGATATCATTATTTTGTAAAACTTCACTATGAATCTAAGAAAATAGATGTATTTTCTAAATGAGACACAAGTCTGAAACCATTTGTTATGAACAAAGATTTTCAGAGTGAAGAAGAATATTGAATTAACAAGAATACGAGTCTTTTTTAGTTGATCAAAATGACAAGTATTTGAGTTGCTATTGAGGCATATAAGACTTGTGAAAAGTGTTCCACAAATTACAATGCTAAAAATATATCAATGTGTTGACATGTATAAATAATTGTAATCATACCGTATTAGATACTGTATGGTTTAAAGTAATCTCTTATCGTGTTAGCGTTAGTATTTAGAAAAGATAAATCAGAATAGCAAACACTTTCTTATTGTATGAAGAATCATCAAGGATTCGTGGAAACAACACCATAAGTGTATGGCACAATGTGGTTTCTATAAATTCTAGAGTTATGTGAAAAATCAGAATTGGAACGAATAAAACTTTGTAGTGTGTTCCTAGGAAACAAAGAATACGTATTCCATAGCTACCACCAAAGGGGCAAATTATTGTTGCTCAAAGTGGTGATTTATGAAGAAGAGTTTCTCAATAAAAGAGTTCGTGGATAAAAGTGAAAGCTCAAATAAGGTTGAGAACCTTGCCTCCAAGTTTCAGAGTGGTGCAACAGAATTGATTTCGGAACATAACTCTAGACATGGAGGAGAAACTAATGGTAATGATCAAAAGTTTTAGTGGGAGCCTTTACTAAAAGAAAGTAGGATTCATGAATAAGTTCTGCCTCGTTGTAGAATTGAATTCATGATTCACTTGTCATGTTAATGGAAGAATGGCATACCTACAAACTACAAAGAAGTGATGGTGAACCAAAGTACGGGAAATGACTTGGAGTCATGAAATCTAGTACATTAAGTTACATTTAAGATGGTAAAGTAAAAGTTACTTGATCTTATCAAAGTGAAGGTGTTACTTGATCTTCCCAAAGGGACTGCTAGAGTAAATGATCATGGGGCAAGGTCAAAAGTATTCATGCCACCATGCCCAAGTTCATAGACTCTCTAGGTGAGTCACGGGGAAGAAATGAAACTTAAAATAAGACATGTCGGGGGGGATGACCCCTGGGTAGACCAAGACGGGACCAACCGGCCGGCTCCAAGGAGCACGGGCCGTCTGAACCCAGATCAAGGAACCGCTGCCGGGTGGAATTCCCACCCGATCCGCATTCAAGTTTCCCCGGTTGGCCCGTCTAGTTGTGTAGCTAGAAGAACCGGCTGGGAGGCCGCTCCTAGCCGGCCGCCTCGGATCCGCTGGACGTTGTACGGTGGGGATGACGCTCCTTGCTGAGCGCACCCTTGACCGGACAGGCTGGCTGGACTGGCCGGCGCTACTGGATAACTGCGCCAAAGCTGGAGGCTGACGAGCAAAGCAAGGGCTGACGAGGAAAGCCCCGGCTTATGCATAAAGAACCGGCTGACGGATAAAGAGCCGGATGACAAGTAGTAGGGGCGTTGAGCGGTAAAGCATGGTCCTCTCCTGTACTGGAGGCTTGACTTGACCCGGGCCTACCGTTTGGCCCTGTCCAGCTGGCCCACTTTGTATGGCCCAAATCCAAAAAGTAAACCCTAGAACCCATCTTGTAAACTACCTCCTTGACCTATATATAAAGGGGATAGCGCTAGGGTTCTAGGTAAGCTCAAGTAGAAGGAAAAATAGACACCAGAAGAAGGACTTAGAGAATTCCTAGCAAGAAGTAGCTAAGGAAACATCTCAAGGAGCACTTGTATTGGGCGTTTGCCCCCTTTGACAGTAGATCCTTGCAGGAGTAGGAGTTTTACCTCACCAAGAGGGCTCTGAACCTAGGTACATCATTTTGTTTGAAGTATCTATGCCCAACCCATTGTGAGTAGCCACCGATAGCAACCTGATTGTCCCCTTCAAGCCATCCCTGATGGCACTGTCGTGTCCCACACCACGACAAGACATAAAGCTTGATTTGTGTCAACAAATGTCTTGAATAAATTCAAATGGTTGACTACAATGTGTAGAAGTGCTTAAGTCGGACAAATGGAATCTCATTGCTAGAATTCTCAATTTGATGAATGATCAAAGGAATTTGGGATTGTGCCGAGAATACCGAGAAGACCTGCATTTACTATAAACTGAGTGGGAGCTAAGAGAGTTCCATACTCTTATATATAACTAACATATTTGAGTGGGAGCTTGATGAAACATTCTCATATGTGATTTCCATATTGTGAATGGTATTGTTGGTATTAGTAATTATTAAAGAATATTAAGTAGATGAAGTTGAACAAATATTGAACATTGAAATATATCAAGATAGGTTGATATGTTTAATAGCATTAAGTCGGAATATTTTTTCCTAGATTGGATTATGAAGAAGTTCAGAATGGAATAAGTGAAGAAGGAAGTTCTTACTTGTCTAACTAGGTGAAGCATTGAGAGTATTGGTATGATTATGGTTAAAAGAAGGAAAAGATGTGTAACATCTACTATGCCTTAGTCATAGGTTCCATCTTGTGAAACCATGTTGTATACTCGACATAATATGACTCAAGTTCTTAATCAGAAGAATAGGTTCCAAAGTGATATCTGAGTAAATCACTGAACAAAAAGTTAAGTATAGTCTTCAGTGTCTAGAGAGAACTGAAGGTATACATCTGATCTGTAAAGGATGGTGAACTTGATCGTAAAAGGATTACGCTAGGAAGTTTGACCCAACCTAGATGATTGGAATTCTCACAACATTGAGTGCCTTAGAATAAGAGAAGCATGGTTAGACATCAAAGTGGCATGTATTGCTCTGTCAATAAAGATTTGCATTGACATAAGAAGTATATGAATACTTAAAAGGTAAAATATGTAATGTTCCGGCTGGGGAAGTCCATCTTCCAGAGTGTGTTCCTAATGCTCATGACAATGAAAACGTCATCTTTCGATTGATTAATTAGATATCAAGATAGAAAGAACAAAAACAAAACTCTGCCACCAAAGCATAAATATTTATACCACAAGGTTATCATGTGATGATAAAGGGAAATGTCAAATTAGTGACATAAAAAATTCACAAAGACATAAGGATCTGTATAGTACAGTCCATAGACAAAACCTCTTCCATGAGCAAGCATGATGAAAACACGAAAAGTGTTATGGTGTAATGATTCATATCAAATGCAGCTTGTTGATTTGTACTCTAGTGCAAGTAGGACACTGTTGGAAATATTCCCTAGAGATAAATAATAATATAGATTATTGACATATTTCATTAAGTTCATGATAGGTTTTATATCATGCTAAAACTATATTGGTAGGAACGTCAATACACGTGTGATATGTAAACCACCAAAGTCCCCAGTGATCCTCTAGACACTATTTCATTGGTCAATTGATGATCGAAGTTTCCCGATCATGGACATTTATGTCAATTGACAATGGGGTAATTTCATTAGATGAATGAAAGTGATGGACATACCCAGCATAGGAATTGTAACACAATCAAGTCACGAAGTTCACCATTACAATGACTGGGAAACGTAGTAACCAATTCCTTAGACCATGAAACCATATTTAATCCATGTCACCCGAGAGTGCCGTGTTTGCATCAAACATCACTTGGTGAAACGGTGATCATAAAAGTGTCTTCAGGTATTCAAAGGGGCATGTAGAGGCGTATGTGTCAAGAGTGGGAATTGTTCTTCCACGTGAGAGATACTCTAGGCCCACTCAAAGACATGACATCCATAAAGATGTAGCGTGTGACTAGGTCACGGGGATGGCATAGCTCAAAACAAGTAAATGTTGGAGATATGCCCAAGAGGCAATAATAAAAGTGATTATTATTATATCTTTGTGTTTATGATGAATGTTTACATCCCATGCTATAATTGTATTATTAGGAAACACTAATACATGTGTGTTTTGTAAACATAAGAGAGTCCCTAGTAAGCCTCTTGTTGAACTAGCTTGTTGATTAATTGATGATTATGGTTTCCTGATCATGGACATTAGGATGTGATTAATAACAAGGTCATATCATTAGGAGAATGATGTGATGGACACACACACCCATAGTAAGCGTAGCATAAGATCAAGTCATTAAGTTCGTATTGCCGTAAGCTTTCAAACACATAGTAACCTATTCCTTCGACCATGAGGTTATGTTAATCACCATCACTGGATGGATACTTTGATGACATCAAACGCCGCTTCGTAACTGGGTGGTTATAAAAGTGTCATTAGGTATTCTGAAAGTATGTGTTGAAGCTCATGAACCAAGATTGGGATTTGTCCATCCATATGACGGATAGATATGCTCTGGGCCCTCTCGGTGGAATGTCATCTAGTTAGCTTGCAAGCATGTGACTGGGTCACAAGGGATGACATACCACGGAACGAGTAAAGAGTACTTATCAGTAACGAGGTAGAACTAGGTATGGAGATACCGACGATCAAACCTCGGATAAGTATAGTATCGCGAGACAAAGGGAATTAGTTTCGTATGTAAGTGGTTCAATCGATCGCGAAGTTATCGTTGAGTATGTGGGAGCCATTATGGATCTCCAGGTCCCGCTGATGGTTATTGATAGGAGATGTGTCTCTGTCATGTCTACATATTCACGAACCGTAGGGTGACACACTTAAGGTTCGAAGTTGTTTTAAGTAGATATGGAATGTGCGTTGGAGACCGAATGTTGTTCGGAGTCTTGGATTGGATTCGGGACATCACGAGGAGATCCGGAATGGTCCGGAGAATAATATTCATATATAGGAGATCATTTTATGAGATAGGAAATGTTCCGGAGTGTTTGTATGAGGATTCTAGAAGGTTTCGGAATGTTCCGGAAGGTTCTAGAAGATATCTTGGAGTTTGCTTGAAAATCAAGATAGGGATCAAGGAGTCCTGGTGGGTCAAGATACCGATTCGTGGGGGAGGAGGACTCCTCCCCCCACCTCCAATCCGCCGGCCATAGAGAGGGAGGGGAGTCCTACAAGGACTCCCCCTCCCTAGGCGCCTCCCCTCTTTAAATAGAGGGGTAGGGGCGCCCCCTCCTCCCACGCTCTCATAACGTCCAATCTCTGCCGCCTCTCTCCTCCACCATATTCTGCACAGGCATAGGCGAAGCCCTGCAGAATTCTCTACTCCACCACCACCACCACGCCGTCGTGCTGCTGGGATTCCGTGGAGAAGATCTACTACCTCCGCTGCTCGCTGGAACGGGGAGAGGAAGGTTTGCTTCGACTCCGCACGTGTGACCGACTGCGGAAGCGCTGCCGAATCGTGGCGCCGGAAGGATCGTCTACTTGACCAAGGTCGGAAGCGCTGCTGGAACGCAACGCCGGAAGGATCGTCTACTTGACCGCGGGCGGAAGCACTGCTGGAACGCGACGCCAGAAGGATCGTCCACACGATATTGAGATCGGCAAGTGATCGACTACATCAACCACGAGATCTAATCTCGTTAACGCTTTCGGATCTACGAGGGTTAGTTCCCATCTATCTCGTTGCTCATGTCTAATAGATTAGATCTTGGCTTTTATCTAGATTAGATCTAGGTTTTGTTCGTTCTTGTGGTAGAAAAATTTTGTTTTCCATGCTACGAACCCATCAGTAAAGTTGTACTTTTAGGTAATGATATTGAACACAACATGGAAATGTCATTGATCAGGTCTCAGAAAAGTAAAGTATCAAAGTAACAAAGGGAATATGACTCTATTTTTAATGGTTCAACGACAAAGATTTTTGTGGAATGCATAGGGGTCATTATGGGCATCCAGGTCCCGCTGATGATCATTGGTTCGAGAGGGGTCTCGACCATGTCTGGAGTCTTCCCAAACCGTTAGGGTAGCACACTTAAGGGTTTGACAACGCTCGGAGATCATTTTGGTATCATAGGAATCACCCAAAGGAGATAAGGGAGGGAGTGGATGCATGGGACCTTAGTGCCCAAGAGGGCCTTGGCCGGCGTCCAAGGTGGCCTCCCACCTCCTCCTCTCCTTTAGTCCCACACGACTAGGCTAAGGGACTTGGGGGCTCCCCTCCCCCTATATAAATGAGGGCATATGGAGGGATTTAAACACACCAATTAATCCCAAGCTTTGAGGCTTCCCCCTCCAAGTCCCCTCCTCTCTCCCTCTCTCTCTCTCTTGTGATTGTGGCCCCACTGCAAGGGGTGCACGAATGAGAGTGTTCTTCACCACAGAGCGCCATCGCACTGTGGGGATTCCGGATCCAGGAGATCTACTTCCACAACCTCTGCTGGATTAGGGTCCGGGAGTTGTCGTCAAACACCGTATGTGTGTGACCCCCTACGAGGTGCTGCACTAGTAGGGCTCGAGTCGTTTGAGCCATCAGAGTCATAGGAGCCGGTGGAGCTAGAGATGGTGGAGCTGTCCGAGTTTAGAACAACCTTGAGGTCGGCATCGATACGAGTACATCAACCATGTTCTCTCGAACAATGACAAAGCTTTTCAGTCTTCAACTTGGTAAGTTCACGAAAATCCCCTCCCGTTACTCCATTCTCTACTCCACCACCACCACCACGCTGTCGTGCTGCTGGGATTCCGTGGAGAAGATCTACTACCTCCGCTGCTCGCTGGAACGGGGAGAGGAAGGTCTGCTTCGACTCCGCACGTGTGACCGACTGCAGAAGCGCTGCCGAATCGTGGCGCCGGAAGGATCGTCTACTTGACCAAGGGCGGAAGCGCTGCTGGAACGCAACGCCGGAAGGATCGTCTACTTGACCGCGGGCGGAAGCGCTGCTGGAACGCGACGCCGGAAGGATCGTCCACACGATCTTGAGATAGGCAAGTGATCGACTACATCAACCACGAGATCTAATCTCGTTAACGCTTTCGGATCTACGAGGGTTAGTTCCCATCTATCTCGTTGCTCATGTCTAATAGATTAGATCTTGGCTTTTATCTAGATTAGATCTAGGTTTTGTTCGTTCTTGCGGTAGAAATTTTTTGTTTTCCATGCTACGAACCCATTAGTGGTATCAGAGCCATATCTATGCGTAGATCTGTTGCACGAGTAGAACACAATGGTTTTGTGGGCGTTGATGCTTTTGTTGTCGGTGTCTTAGCGTGTACTTTGCATCTTGCGGCATGGTGGAATGAAGCGGCTCGGGCTAACATTACATGTCATCGCACATGAGACTTGCTCCACGCTTGACGTGCAACTTGCCATGCACAAGTGGCTTTGCGGGTGTCTGTCTCTCCCACCATAGTTAAGATTCAATTTACAATGAGCATCTTGACAACACTTGTATCAACGTTGTGGTCCTTGTTCGTAGGTAAGATCGGTCTTATGCGAAAGCCCCAAACCACGTAAAACATGCAAAGAAAATTAGAGGCGTCTAACTTGTTTTTGCAGGGGTTTTGTGATGTGATATGGCCAACATGTGATTGTGATTGTATTTGATGTATGCAATGATCCTTGTTGTAATATGGCAACCGGCAGGAGCCTAATGGTTGTCTTTAATTCTGTTAAGACATGCGTGTCTATTCATCTTGTAATAGCTTTATTCCAAGTAGTTGTAATAGTTGCTGGTGATGATGGACAACCATGAAGCGGCGCCACTGACCTTGACGCAATGCTGGTGATGATGGAGATCATGGTCGTGCTTTGGAGATGGAGATCAAAGGCGCAAGCAGAAAAGGCCATATCATATCACACTAATTATGAATTGCCTATGATGTTAATCCTTTATGCATCTTGTATTGCTTAGATCGCGACGGTAGCATTATAAGATGATCCCTCTAACTAAATATCAAGTAATAAAGTGTTCACCCTTAGTTGGCACCGTTGCTAAGACTCGTCGTTTCGAAGCATCTCGTGATGATCGGATGTGATAGATTCTACGTGTGCATACAACGGGTGCAAGCCAGATTTGCACATGCGGAAACTAAGGTTGTCTTGACGAGCCTAGCATGTACAGACATGGTCTCGGAACACGGAATACCGAAAGGTAGAGCATGAGTCATATAATTGATATGATGAACATGAAGATTGTTCGCCGATGAAACTACATCTTCTCTCGTGAAGATCGGACTTGGTGTAGTGGACTTGGTTCGTGTAATCACTAAGACAATGTGAGGGATGTTGTTTTGAGTGGGAGTTCACCTAGTTAGTTTAAGAATTAAATTTGAACTCAATTTATCATAAACTTAGTCTAAACTACTTGCAAATTGTTGTAGATTATGGCGAACCCCTCCATCAATTTCAATGCGTTCCTAGAGAAAGAAAAACTTAAGAACAATGGAAGCAATTTCACGGACTGGTTCCGTGGACTGAAGATCGTCCTCAGGGCTGGTCAGTTGACCTATGTGCTCGATGCACCGCTAGGTGACCCACCTGCAGATAATGCCACCGATGACGAAAAGAATGTTTTCGCCACTCGGAAGAATCATTACTCCACAGTTCAGTGTGCCATCCTGTACGGTTTAGAAGCGGAGCTCCAACAGCGTTTTGAGCACCACGACCCGTTCGAGATCATTAAGGAGCTCAGACTAATTTTTGAGACTCGCGCGGCCATGGAGAGCTATGAGGCCTCCGAGAAGTTCTTTAACTGTAAGATGGAAGAAGGAAGCTCCGTTAGCGAGCACGTGCTCACCATGTCTGGGTACGCAAATAAGCTCCAAGAGTTGGGAATATCAATTCCTAATGAATGGGGGATTCACCGTCTCCTTCAATCACTGCCACCAAGTTACAAGAACTTTGTGATGAACTACAACATGCACTACATGAACAAGACGTTGCCTGAACTGTCGTCCATGCTGAAAACTGCTGAAGTGGAGATCAAGAAGGAGCAACAAGTGTTGATGGTCAATAAGACCACCAATTTCAAGAAACGGGGCAAGCCTAAGAACAAGGGCAACTTCAAGAAGGACAGCAAGAAAGCTGCCGCACCTGCTAAGAAGCCTAAGGCTGGTCCTAAACCTAAAACTGAGTGCTTCTACTTCAAGGGAGCTGGTCACTGGAAGCGTAACTGCCCCAAGTACCTGGCGGATCTGAAGAACGGCAACATCAAGAAGAAAGGTATATTTGATATATGTGTTATAGATGTGTATCTTACTAGTAATCGTAGTAGTGCCTGGGTATTTGATACTGGTTCGGTTGCTCATATTTGTAACTCGAAACAGGAGCTGCGGAATAAACGAAGTCTGGCAAGAGACGAGGTGACGATGCGCATTGGAAATGGCTCCAAGGTTGATGTGATCGCCATCGACACGCTCCCTCTACATCTACCTTCGGGATTAGTTTTAAATTTAAATAATTGTTATTTGGTGCCTGCGTTAAGCATGAACATTATATCTGGATCCTGTTTATTGCGAGACGGTTACTCTTTTAAGTCTGAGAATAAAGGTTATTCGATTTATATGAGTAATATCTTTTATGGTAATGCACCTGAGATGAATGGTTTATTCTTACTGAATCTCGATAGTAGTGATACACATGTTCACAACATAGATGCTAAACGAATTAAATTGAATGATAATTCTACATACATGTGGCACTGTCGTCTTGGTCACATTGGAGTGAAGCGTATGAAGAAACTCCATTCAGATGGACTTCTTGAATCACTTGAAAGATGCGAAGCATGTCTAATGGGAAAAATGACTAAGACTCCATTCTCTGGTACAATGGAGCGAGCTACAGACTTATTGGAAATAATACATACCGATGTGTGCGGTCCAATGAGTGTAGCATCGCGTGGTGGATATCGTTATGTTCTCACTTTCACGGATGACTTGAGTAGATATGGGTATGTCTACTTCATGAAACATAAGTCCGAAACTTTCGAGAAGTTTAAGGAATTTCAAAGTGAAGTGGAGAATCATCGTAACAAGAAGATTAAGTTTCTGCGTTCTGATCGCGGGGGTGAATATCTAAGTTACGAGTTTGGCATGCATTTAAAGAAATGTGGAATACTTTCACAGTTGACACCGCCGGGAACACCACAGCGTAATGGTGTGTCCGAACGTCATAATCGAACTCTCTTAGATATGGTTCGGTCTATGATGTCTCTTACAGATTTACCATTATCATTTTGGGGCTATGCATTAGAGACAGCCGCATTCACTTTAAATAGGGCACCATCTAAATCCGTTGAAACGACACCGTACGAATTGTGGTTTGGTAAGAAACCTAAGTTGTCGTTCCTTAAAGTTTGGGGTTGCGGAGCATATGTAAAGAAGTTACAACCTGATAAGCTAGAACCCAAAGCGGATAAATGCGTCTTCATAGGATACCCTAAAGAAACAATTGGGTATACCTTCTATCATAGATCCAAAGGCAAAGTTTTCGTTGCAAAGAATGGATCCTTTCTTGAGAAGGAGTTTCTCTTGAAAGAAGTGACTGGAAGGAAAGTAGAACTCGATGAGGTTATTGAACCTTCTCTCGGATTTGCGAGTAGCGCAGCACCAGAAGATGTTTTGGTGCCGCCTGCACCAATTGAAGAGGAAGCTAATGATAATGATCATGAAACTTCGAACGAAGTTACTACTGAACCTCGCAGGTCAACGAGGGTTCGTACCACTCCTGATTGGTATGACTCTGCCTTGAACGTCATGTTGGTGGACAACACTGATGACCCTACGACGTATGAAGAAGCTATGGTGAGCCCAGATTCCGAAAAATGGCTAGAAGCCATGAAATCCGAAATGGGATCCATGTACGAAAACCAAGCGTGGACTTTGGTGGACTTACCGGATGGCCGTAAGGCTGTCGAGAACAAATGGATTTTCAAGAGAAAAACAGATGCTGATGGTAATGTTACCGTCTATAAAGCTCGACTTGTCGCGAAAGGGTTCCGACAAATTCAAGGAGTTGACTATGATGAGACATTCTCACCAGTAGCAAAGCTAAAGTCTATGAGGATTTTGTTAGCAATTGCTGCACATTTCGATTATGAGATTTGGCAGATGGATGTCAAAACGGCGTTCCTTAATGGTGACATTGAGGAAGAGTTGTATATGGTACAACCCAAGGGTTTTGTCGATCCTAAAGATGCTAACAAGGTATGCAAACTTCAACGCTCCATTTATGGACTGAAGCAAGCATCCCGTAGTTGGAATCAACGTTTTGATAAATAATCAAAAACTTTGGATTTATACAAACTTATGGAGAAGCTTGTATTTACAAGAAAGTGAGTGGGAGCTCTGTAGCATTCCTAGTACTGTATGTAGATGACATATTGTTGATTGGGAATGATATAGAACTTCTTAATAGCGTCAAAACCTATTTGAATAATAGTTTTTCAATGAAGGATCTTGGCGAAGCAGCATACATTCTAGGCATCAAGATTTATAGAGATAGATCAAGACACCTAATAGGGCTTTCACAAAGTACATACTTGGACAAAGTTCTAAAGAAGTTTAGAATGGAAGATAGCAAGAAAGGGTTCGTGCCCATGTTGTCAGGTAAGACCTTGAGTAAAACTCAAAGTCCAGCTATGGCAGAAGATAGAGAGAAAATGAATAACATTCCCTATGCCTCAGCCATAGGTTCTATCATGTATGCCATGCTGTGTACAAGACCGGATATAGCACATGTTGTTAGTTTGACTAGCAGATATCAAAGTGATCCTGGAATGGAGCACTGGACAACGGTCAAAAATATCCTAAAGTACCTAAATAGGACTAAGGATATGGTTCTTTCTTATGGAGGTGATGAACAGCTTATTGTAAACGGTTACACCGATGCTAGTTGGAACACCGATCCGGATGACTCGAAGTCACAGTCGGGCTACGTATTTATTTTGAATGGTGCTGCAGTGAGCTGGAGGAGTGGGAAGCAAAGCGTTGTGGCGAAATCTTCAACTGAATCGGAATACATAGCTGCTTCGGAGGCTGCACAAGAAGCCGTTTGGATGAAGGAATTCATTACTAAACTCGGCGTGGCTCCCAGTGCGTTGGACCCAATGGCCATCTACTGTGACAACACAGGTGCCATAGCTAATGCGCAGGAGCCAAGGTCACATAGCAAGCTGAAGCACATCAAGCTACGTTTCCACGCTATTCGCGAGTATGTCCGAGATGGTGACATAAAGATTTGCAAAGTACACAGTAATCTGAATGTGGCAGATCCGTTGACTAAACCTCTCCCTAGGGCAAAGCATGACCAACACCAAAACGCCATGGGTGTTCGGTATATTACCATGTAATCTAGATTATTGACTCTAGTGCAAGTGGGAGACTGTTGGAGATATGCCCAAGAGGCAATAATAAAAGTGATTATTATTATATCTTTGTGTTTATGATGAATGTTTACATCCCATGCTATAATTGTATTATTAGGAAACACTAATACATGTGTGTTTTGTAAACATAAGAGAGTCCCTAGTAAGCCTCTTGTTGAACTAGCTTGTTGATTAATTGATGATTATGGTTTCCTGATCATGGACATTAGGATGTGATTAATAACAAGGTCATATCATTAGGAGAATGATGTGATGGACACACACACCCATAGTAAGCGTAGCATAAGATCAAGTCATTAAGTTCGTATTGTTGTAAGCTTTCAAACACATAGTAACCTATTCCTTCGACCATGAGGTTATGTTAATCACCATCACTGGATGGATACTTTGATGACATCAAACGCCGCTTCGTAACTGGGTGGTTATAAAAGTGTCATTAGGTATTCTGAAAGTATGTGTTGAAGCTCATGAACCAAGATTGGGATTTGTCCATCCATATGACGGATAGATATGCTCTGGGCCCTCTCGGTGGAATGTCATCTAGTTAGCTTGCAAGCATGTGACTGGGTCACAAGGGATGACATATCACGGAACGAGTAAAGAGTACTTATCAGTAACGAGGTAGAACTAGGTATGGAGATACCGACAATCAAACCTCGGATAAGTATAGTATCGCGAGACAAAGGGAATTAGTTTCGTATGTAAGTGGTTCAATCGATCGCAAAGTTATCGTTGAGTATGTGGGAGCCATTATGGATCTCCAGGTGCCGCTGATGGTTATTGATAGGAGATGTGTCTCTGTCATGTCTGCATATTCACGAACCGTAGGGTGACACACTTAAGGTTCGAAGTTGTTTTAAGTAGATATGGAATGTGCGTTGGAGACCGAATGTTGTTCAGAGTCTCGGATTGGATTCGGGACATCACGAGGAGATCCGGAATGGTCCGGAGAATAATATTCATATATAGGAGATCATTTTATGAGATAGGAAATGTTCCGGAGTGTTTGTATGAGGATTCTAGAAGGTTTCGGAATGTTCCGGAAGGTTCTAGAAGATATCTTGGAGTTTGCTTGAAAATCAAGATAGGGATCAAGGAGTCCTGGTGGGTCAAGATACCGATTCGTGGGGGAGGAGGACTCCTCCCCCCACCTCCAATCCGCCGGCCATAGAGAGGGAGGGGAGTCCTACAAGGACTCCCCCTCCCTAGGCGCCTCCCCTCTTTAAATAGAGGGGTAGGGGCGCCCCCTCCTCCCACGCTCTCATAACGTCCAATCTCTGCCGCCTCTCTCCTCCACCATATTCTGCACAGGCATAGGCGAAGCCCTGCAGAATTCTCTACTCCACCACCACCACCACGCCGTCGTGCTGCTGGGATTCCGTGGAGAAGATCTACTACCTCCGCTGCTCGCTGGAACGGGGAGAGGAAGGTCTGCTTCGACTCCGCACGTGTGACCGACTGCGGAAGCGCTGCCGAATCGTGGCGCCGGAAGGAGCGTCTACTTGTCCAAGGGCGGAAGCGCTGCTGGAACGCAACGCCGGAAGGATCGTCTACTTGACCGCGGGCGGAAGCGCTGCTGGAACGCGACGCCAGAAGGATCGTCCACACGATCTTGAGATCGGCAAGTGATCGACTACATCAACCACGAGATCTAATATCGTTAACGCTTTCGGATCTACGAGGGTTAGTTCCCATCTATCTCGTTGCTCATGTCTAATAGATTAGATCTTGGCTTTTATCTAGATTAGATCTAGGTTTTGTTCGTTCTTGCGGTAGAAAAATTTTGTTTTCCATGCTACGAACCCATCAGTAAAGTTGTACTTTTAGGTAATGATATTGAACACAACATGGAAATGTCATTGATCAGGTCTCAGAAAAGTAAAGTATCAAAGTAACAAAGGGAATATGACTCTATTTTTAATGGTTCAACGACAAAGATTTTTGTGGAATGCATAGGGGTCATTATGGGCATCCAGGTCCCGCTGATGATCATTGGTTCGAGAGGGGTCTCGACCATGTCTGGAGTCTTCCCAAACCGTTAGGGTAGCACACTTAAGGGTTTGACAACGCTCGGAGATCATTTTGGTATCATAGGAATCACCCAAAGGAGATAAGGGAGGGAGTGGATGCATGGGACCTTAGTGCCCAAGAGGGCCTTGGCCGGCGTCCAAGGTGGCCTCCCACCTCCTCCTCTCCTTTAGTCCCACACGACTAGGCTAAGGGACTTGGGGGCTCCCCTCCCCCTATATAAATGAGGGCATATGGAGGGATTTAAACACACCAATTAATCCCAAGCTTTGAGGCTTCCCCCTCCAAGTCCCCTCCTCTCTCCCTCTCTCTCTCTTGTGATTGTGGCCCCACTGCAAGGGGTGCACGAATGAGAGTGTTCTTCACCACAGAGCGCCATCGCACCGTGGGGATTCCGGATCCAGGAGATCTACTTCCACAACCTCTGCTGGATCAGGGTCCGGGAGTTGTCGTCAAACACCGTATGTGTGTGACCCCCTACGAGGTGCTGCACTAGTAGCGCTCGAGTCGTTTGAGCCATCAGAGTCATAGGAGCCGGTGGAGCTAGAGATGGTGGAGCCGTCCGAGTTTAGAACAACCTTGAGGTCGGCATCGATACGAGTACATCAACCATGTTCTCTCGAACAATGACAAAGCTTTTCAGTCTTCAACTTGGTAAGTTCACGAAAATCCCCTCCCGTTACTCCATTACTAATAGATAGATCCTGGCATTAGGGTTGTTTGCGTACGAAAAATTATTGTTTTCAAGCGCTAAACCCCAACATAATCTTAGTAGAATCTCGGAAAAGTTCCATATTTGTGGCGTCACAAGGAAGCTTAGACCCATTCCAGCTGCATTGTGGGTCATTGCATTGTAGGCAAGGCCATCTCAGCCTGAGAGACTGTCTAGAGTGCTCCAGGTCAGGCATACCAAGGCCGCCCAAGCTCTTGGGTCTGCAGACGATCTTCTAGTTTACCAAAGTGTGGCCACCCTCTGCGTGTTCTCCTTCCTCACCAGCCCACACGAAGTTCCTGGAGATCTTTATAATTTTCTTGCGCTCCCACTCAGATAGGGGGATGACTATAGTGTGGTAGACGATCATGGTCATAAGCACCACCTTTGCAAGATTGATTCGCCTTGGGCGTGCAATATTTTGACCATCCAACTAGGGAGCTTTCGGGCGATATTGTCGATGAGTGGTTGTAGGTGGACTTTACAGAGATGACATAAATGAAGGGGGGACGAAATATTTGTCGGTGAAAGATGTGATCTTGGCGGAGAAGTTGGAGAGAATGTCAGGAAGATTGATATCATCGCATCTCACTAGAAAAACCTCGGTCTTATTCATGTTGGTGATTAGTCCGCTAGCTTTGAAAAAATTATCGAGAATGTTTGGAGCTTGTCCTTGACAGGGTTTACGAAAATCCCAACATCATCGGCGTAGAGGGAGATTCTACAAGTAGCCTATCGGGAGAAAATGGAGAATAGGATCCCACTATTGGTGTCTTTGGCGACGATGCGATGCAAGGGGTTGATGGCCAAAATGAACAGTAGTGGGGATAGCGAGTCACCTTGTCTAAATCCACGAGCGTGCCAGAAGGGAGGGCCAGGGTTTCCATTGAGTAGGATCCGTGAGGAGGCCAAAGCGAGAGTGAGGAACACCTAGTCACGCCAAATTTTCCCAAATACAAGGGCCATCATCACCTTAATTAAATAGTCTAAGCCCACCGAGTCAAAAGCTTTGGAGATGTCCAATTTCAGAAAAAGGCTTGGTGTTTTTGAGGAGTGTAGTTCTTTGATGAGGTTCTGGACATACAAAAAGTTGTCGTGGATGAAGGCGTTCCGTGAAAAAAAAACAAAAAATTCCTACTACGAGAATGCACCAACCCAGGTTCTATCCATGGAGAAGTATAGTAATGAGCGAGATAGGTATTCGTACCTTTGAAGACTGGTCGCAGGATTACGTTTCCACACAAAATTGTTTATGAAGCCGAGCATAGTATACCTAAAGGTCTAGAAGGCTTCAAGCATCCAGCACCACTAACGGCAGTGCCTCGTAGAGTTTTACACATGTCCGATGTAAAAGACGTATCCCGATCCCCGATCTAGCAAGGCAGCGGAAGAAGAAGATCCAAACCGATTCCAGCAGCACGACATCGTGCGCTAGGTGGAGAATTATCTACCTTGTGGAGCATATTCCAAACTTGGGAACATGCACGAAAGGGAGAGAGGGAGGGAGAGAGAATGGCAAAGGACAACTGTTAGATGATATTTGGGGAGGCATGTCACTCCTTTATAAAGTAAAAATCTAGGTACTCCCACTCTTCAAGTCCTAGGGTGGGACTAAACATTAGAGGAGGTGGGAGGGGCTGGCTTTGGTGACCCAGCATACCACTGCGTGAAGTAGTACACTATAGTCGTTGACATAACACTAATGAAACACCGTTCACTAGTATTACATCCCTCAGAGTGGAACAACAGAAACACGGCAGGTCCAAGACATGACTATAGATTACAACTCGACTCTTTTACAAAAGATCCAGAGAACACTGTAGGTTAAAGAGGAAGACAAAAACTTCTTACAAATAAGAACCAGAAATAACTACTTAGAACTATCTTGAGTAAGACTAGTATCAAAACTATCTGGCTTGCAAATGCTGCTATTGCATTGCTCTACAGAAGTAGGTTCTAAGGCTAGATATTGTACTCATATCTAATTAGGCACTTCATTTTCACTTTAGTTGATGTCTATATTGACTCCAATTGACTTCATTGAAGAACTTGGATTTCGTTAAGCATAGATTGGTGTTGACATCGTCTTCATTGGCTTTAGAATCTAGCAAGGGTTAAGAAATTACGGGTGAGTACGAGCATACTTAGAAAGTTCACTAAAAAGGAGTGTTTGATGCACTATATACAGCCATAGACCATAGGTCGTAGGCAATGCAGGTTTTTGTAAACATTTCTTCAAAGGTTGCTTTTATTCTGAAAAGCTATGTCCATCAGCCTTCACATGTTGATTAGAACTTTCGTGGAGTTCCTTTCCTACCGCATTCGTATCTCCTTCCCAGAACAAGGAGTAACATGTCACAATTCTTACACTCTGCAGAGGTGCGTAACTTTCCCATGAGAGACCTTATGCTTTGTTGCACGGCCGGGAGTATATCCCCGTTCAAACTTCCTTGGTTTGAGGTCCAACCTAAGATCCAAGCCAATCACTGCCCTCTCGGCGACCTGTAACTACCTCGGACCCTACGCTCTAAGTTCAAGCCTAGATGAACCAAAAGTGGTTAAGGGTTTTACAGCGTGGGCCTAGGGCCACCCATGTGTAGGCCCGTCGACCGCCATAACCACTTCCAAGAACATCGGGACAAGAGCGGACGGCGTAGGCAACAAGCGAAGAGATCAAATACATACACAACCGAGTATGTATGCAAGCTACCTTACAATAGTTCTCAGAGCCATACCATCTAAAAGAAATAGAAATATTGCAACGCCATACGACAAGATCCAAATATCCTAGATAGAGATAATAGTGTAGGATAGCTCCTCATACATCAATCAACAGAGTATCAAGCGGAAGCGGGAAACAAGATCTAAGTACGGATAAGAAGCAAATCGACATAAGATGCCACATAAATAAGCACATCCCGCCCACAGATCTCACGGATCCCCATCCCTGGAATCTCTAAACCGAGTGATCGTTGCCAACATCATCTGTCTCCTCCATCCAGTATCCATCTTGCGAATACACCTGTTCATCTGAATCAAACAATTATCGTGTGAGACCCTAGGGGTACTCAGCAAGTCTTTATGCCTCTAAAGGGGACATATACCTGGGGTGACACAATTGTAGCAAAAGATAATCACTAACAAGTCTATAGATACTCGCTAACCATCCGCCTAACCAATGATAGACGGATGTCCGTTAATTAGAAACAACAGTTATAACAGTATAAAGTAACAGATCCATCCTCCTTCTCGCTTACCAACGAGAAAGCGGACGAACAACCCATCCGTTGGCAGTTTTATCAACCATTCCATGAGTATTGCACTAATTACTAGTCAGATATTTAGTCAAATTAAAAGCAGTACTTTAGTTATACTTGTCTATGATCGACAAACTGTGCTCCAAGTCGTCCATAACCGTGGACACGGCTTTCAGAAAGAGTTACCCTGCAGGGGTGCACAAATAGCAACACACACACAATCGACCTCGGAAAAACCAAATCAAAATCCAACGAGGCTTTCACGCCAAAGCAATCACAAGATTCATAAAATATTTTAGGGGGCCACCCCACTAAGCTACCTGCAACGAAGTTGGTCGGCTCCGGAATGGATCCAGGGTTTGTGTGGACGGCGGTAAACGATTGGGAACCCGAAAGTGTGACTGGGCTTGTCGATACAGCGAAAACGTGTCACGATCCAAAACAGTACAGGAGCTCCACGCACAATCTTAAATAAAGCAGTAAAACGTGGCATAAGTACAGGATAGTAATAAAGCCCCAAACTACTTTGTGGCCCCAAGAAATAAAGTACAAATCAAGCTCAGGCAAAGGGGGATTCATAGAGTCTCCCGTATGTGGATAGTGCGAATAGTCAAGGAACATGTATCAAGCACTCGGGGTCCTATGGGACACAAGTGAGCATGAAAAACCAAATAACAGATATTGCTCACCGGTGCCTCTTTCATTAGTTATCCCATTACTACTCAGGTTAAGTTGTTTAGGTAGCTCGTTATCCATCAGACACTCACAAACCCTACACATGCAATTCTACGACTCGCAAGGCTCAAGCAACTCCTGTAGTAATGGTTCATAGGATGGAGGAACACGCTTCGGTGGGGTTTAAAAGTAAAGGCCATGCAATACTTGGGATTCAGTTTAATGCAATCGCGACTCAATGATGCAAGAATAAGATAGAAGCAATAGGTACTATATGTATGCAAGCATGTGGTAGTGCTTGCTTGGCAGCTCAGTTGAAGCGAGAGATGGATCTGGGTAGTACTCCTGGGATTCCTGATATTTCCCCTGCTCGGCGTCTATCCGAGAAGAACCAAACAAACAAGGCCAACATAAAGATAATGCAACAACATATAAATAAAATGGGACAAGCAACCAAGCATGCCATGATGAATGATGCACAATTTACATGGCAATAATGTAGCATGGAAAGGGTGAGGTGTGGGGACAAGAATAAATCATTTTATTAATTATTTGGCCAAGTTTTATTACCATAAACAGTTCTGAATATTTAATATTTATATGGTGCATGCTTCAATTCATATCATGGAATGCATAATTAGAACGGGATCTTCGCGCTGATCGATTTAGACATATTATTTGTCAAATTTGGAGTTAAAGTTATTAATTAATTAAGAAAAGGCATTTTTATTGCAGTTTAAACCATTTCGAAAATTTAAATTAGTCAAACATTATTTTAGATGGCATATTCGAAATCCTCACATTTTTCTGAATCAAAAACATATATCATTTGTATTATTTGGATTTGTCAAATAAAAGTTATTTAAACCAGATTTCAAATCATTTAAACAAAATCTGAAAATATTTTGATTAAATTGAAAAAGGAACACAGACTTTTTATACTCGAAAGAAGCTAGCCAAAGGCGCTGAGGGGTGGGGCCGCGCTGAGCTGGCTGAAAACAACGCGCGATAGAGCTTTTCTCACCGCGGGGTTGTCGAGCCGGGGTGACAGACAGGTGGGGTCAATGGTTTTGCGGGCCCACACGCAGGCGCGCGAACAGGGCGCGGCCAGATGGCACAACTGGGGAGTGCGGGTTGAGATCCCAAAGTCCAGGCGCCTTTTTGTAAAAGCGCCGGAGCAGATGACATGTGGGCCTGGTCTGGAGTGCGGGTTGAGGAAACAAAAAGGCAGGGGCGTATCCGCAAAAGTGCCTCGGCTACTGGTTTTCTTCCCAGTGTTTCTGACGAAACTGAAGAACGCAGGGGACATGCGCGGCGGGGATTCGATCCCGCGACGCGGCGCGGGCGCGTAGGCGGCGGCAACCGCTGGGGCTGGCTCGGGTTGTTGCTGGGAAGGAGCTACGCGGCCAGAAGACCCTACCGCGGCGCGACGACGGAGAAGCAACATCGAGCACCGTGCACAAAGGGCGCTCGATGGAGCGATATACACGTCCAGGAAGAGAAGATGCCAGAGGGGATGTTTGGGAGGCGTAGAGGCTCACCGCGGGGAGGTTGGTGGTGGTGGTTCGGCCTGGAGCGCAGGGGATCGGCGGCAAAGCTGCCGACCTGCGTCTAGGGTTTCCTCGTCGGCTCGATGATCTACAGCGCATACCGGGCTGCCTCCTCCTCGACTCCGTGTATAGGGGTGATGCAGGGGATCTCCTCGGTCTTCCTCGTCAACCAGACGCCGCGCCCTTCTCCTTACTACGGTGGTGGCGAGCAGATGCAGACGGTGGGGTGGCGATAGAAGAGAGGGGTAGCAGGGCAGATGGGGGGAGGCACAACGACTGGGCAAGGCCCTGGGGATCTGGGGCGATGCCAGGCATGAGAGGAGGGGGGGAAGATAAGGACAGAGGAGGGGGGAGGCCAAGGGAGGCTGGAATGCTGGGACTAGCTAGGCAGCGCAGGGTGGCTCGGTGGGGCTTGCTTGGCAGGGGGAGAGAGAGGAACAGAGAGGGTAGAGGTAATGGCTCGGCTAGGGTTTGGTCTAGCCAAGGGGGTAGCTAGGTTGGGGGTTTGGTTCAGGCCAGGTTAGCCTGGGCAGGTTCAGGTGATGGTGGCGATTAGGGTAGGAAAAAGGGCTAGGTTAGGGTTTAGCCGACGCTAGGAATAAGGGTGTGGTGAGGTGAGCTAGTGTTTAGCTAGAAAAAGAGAGAGGGAAAAAATAGATGGATGAGCTAGGGTTTTGGAGTAGATATGAAAACACCAAGGAGTTTTGAATTTCAGACAAAGGGAAAAGCCAAAGGACCGAAAAAAGAGAGATGGGAGGAAGATGATCTTGCATGTGGCATTATCTCATGCACATGATAATATTTTGTGAAAACAAAATATATATCCCATGTATGCTTGACAAAGAAAATCCACAAAAGAGTGGTAAGGTGGGAGAAAAGTGGATTAATCATTTATTTGGGTTCATTTGTTTCAATTGATTTCAAACAAACTCCACCCAAATATTCCAAAAGAAACCAAAATAGAAGAACAAGAGAGAGGCCTTACATGGGCCATGCATGAAGAATAATTGCCACATTCATTAGTTGTGAAAACAACTACATATACATATGGGCATCTATTACACCCATGCACATCCATACTTGAATAAAGACCACACCATAAGCTACAAGCTTGATAACATATGGTAAGGGTGGATTTAAGCATAACTGAATATAATAGACCATGCTAGTGTGTATGTCCCACTAGAAGATCATTTGGCCACAATTATATTTAAACAATGCTCAATTATTCCCAAAACACTATGGAAGATATATGAAATATTCTACCCAGACGACATGCAAAGGTGAACATGAGGCTTCCCATAGTAATATTGTGAAAACAACATGATGCATAAATGGGAGCATGTGGAATTGTAAGAGGATCCATCCCAACCCACATGAGCTAGAGGTAAACCCGATTAAAATGCAAAGCTCACATATAGTTGGATGGTGGAATTATGGGGTGGTGACAAAGAAAGGTGGTGGAGTTAATAAAAGATATGCCCCCAAATCAACTTGGGCATCAAGCATTATCAAGAACCAAATACAATATATCAAGAGGCAAATACAATTAATAGTGCATATGAGATAAGAACCAAATGAAAGAAGGGTTTTATATGATGCTCAAATGCAATGTGGCATGATGACATGAGCATGATATAATTATCATGCAACAATTATATGTAGGAAGTAGCATTTTATTATTAGACCATGTAGCATTACAGATGTTAGACAGATGGGATGCTACACGACCCCGCATGCCCCCTTGTTGTACGCCATGCCCACATATTGAATTATGGAAATGGTGAGTACATACCGTTGAAAGAACATGTGGGCCCCCATGTGTGGTTTTGGTAATTAATGACAATCTTTATGGATTAATGTGTGTATTAAGGTGTACTTGTATGATTTTTCCATTGGCATCTCTTGGAGCATGTGTTGGCTTCAAGGTCGATGCAATGAAGAATAAGATGCGTTGTGGAAGCTCAATATGCGCCGTCCCTAGAAGATCTCATGTTTGGTGCTTGCCGTCCTCGGTGTTTATGGATCGATGAAGACAAGGCCAAAGGATGCTCAAGGCAAAGGTATTCTTGATAGGTTTTTCCCTTTTGCCGGTCTCGTGTTAACCGGGTTTAGGATAGATAGCCGTACTATCAAGAGAGGCCCTCGAGTGAGTATCTCGATCATATCATTTGGAGAGAGCTCAAACCATTACATACTTGCATCATCATATTTGGTTGTTTATTTGTCTTATCCTTGTGAGGATTTAGAGCTTGTGGTAAGCTTCATAACAAGCTCTTGTTCATCAAAATCGGATCTCCATTTTATATCTTATTGCGATTTTAATCTTGGTGGTTTTCCGGATTCTCACCAAGTGAGGTATCTCACATTATACTACTTGATACATTCTCACTTGGTGATATCCATATCCTACAACAGGGGATTACTCACTCATAGATGGGGGAAACATGGATGGTCAATGGAGAAGCGATGGTGATGATGATGGCGATGATCTCCTCCAATTCCCGTCCCGGCAGGGTGCCATAATGGAGTTTCTGGTTCCGAATCAGGGAATCTGGTGGTGGCGGCGCAGCGGAACTCTTTCTGGAAAAACGTCCAACCCCCTTTGGTTTTTAGGTCAAGAGGTCAAGGGGCTAGCCGAGGTGGCCACACCACCCCCAGTTGTGGCCTGGCCTAGCCCGCTTGGCTTGGTGCTGTGGGCCCCTCGTGGCCCTACTCCGTCTCGTCTTCTGGCTCCGTGAGTCTTCTGGTGAAATAGGATTTTTGGCATATTTTCCGGGATTTTTCCTGATAGTTGATTTTCTGCACAAAAACTAGACACCAAGGTAATTCTGCTGAAAGCAACATCAGTCCGTGTTAGTTGCATCCAATTCACACAAGTTTAGAGGAAAAACAATAGCAAACGTGTTCGGAAAAGTAGATACGTTTTGGAAGTATCAACTCCCCCCAAGCCTAGATTATTGCTTGTCCTCAAGCAATTCAGTTGAAAACTGAGTGCGATAAAAGAAACTTTCACGAACACATTTGCTTCATAAGATGTATATATTCTCAGCATATGATCAACTACTCAGGCAATTCATAATAAAGAGTATGCAACTAAGTTTACTTAATAGTCATTGCAAGCTATGAAGAAATTCCAACTCAAAAATAACAAGTAGCATGAAACATAAACATAAGCAACATTACAATGCTCATAACAAGGTATGATAGAGTGGTATCTCACTTTCCTTTGATTGTAGAGCAAACATAAATGCCAAGGCACCTTTGAAGTTCAAGTGAAGACTAGAAGTAAAGATATCAAAGATACAAGCATGAAAGTCATAACACAATTAATCAAGTGTTGAGACAAGCACATTACAATAAGAATGACAATTATGCTCTCAAGAAAGTGCTCATACAATGTGTGGAGACTCAACAAGGAAATGAAAAGGTTTTGAAAAGTTTGAAAGGCTTCCAAATGCTAAAAGTATGGTACTCATTAGCTTTGAGCTCTCATTGCCCCTATCATAAGCATCTTTTTAAATGGTTAAGGTGAAAGTGAGGTCCAATCTGAGTTATATGCTTGATAGACTATAAACTGGAAATCTCATGTCCCTTGAGTACGAGGGCCGCTCCTCATGCTACTCAACTTTAGTTACCGGTAAGTTCTTGTCATAGTAAATACCTGCGTATCATAGAGAGCCGCCAACGGGGTACCTCTTGCCCGATGATACGGAAGAATCCCCATATCAAAATGACAAGGCAAGTAGACAACGAGTATCTCAGCAATCTCCTTATTTACCATGGGAAAAATGGTGCTTTTTCTCTCTTTCCTCTTTTCTCATATCTCTTTGTTTTCTTTTTCTCAATAGCTATCTCTCTTTTTTTTATAAGAAGAATGCTTCATAGATACTCATTATGGTTACGCTGCAGGTTTCCACCATGATTAGGCATGGATTAGACTGGGGGCCCATGCGTTTCTCTAACACACATACATAACTCCATGGACTTACAAGCTCCCCTTTTATTTCACACCGACGACATCCGTAAACAAAAGAGCATGATATCAACTAGGTATATATTTACAGGTGTTGAAAGCATTCCCCGTGACAACACGGTTCTGCTAATCCCTAGCCTATAATTTGCAAGCATATAACTTTCATGGACAATCACAATGGTTTAGGTTTATTAAGTGCAAGAAATAAAGTGTGCCATCAAGTTCGTGAGAGCTTTACTAACTAACTTTCTCATAACAAGCAAACATTTTATTCGGAAGAAAACAAGGCATATTGAATATGCACGGCAATAGCAAATGATGCAAATAGGTAGGTATGGTGGACACTTTTGGCAATATTGGTTTTGGGGAATGGGAAACACGAGTTGAGCTCATACTCAGTGCAGGTGAAGGCTAGCAATAGTAAGGGAGCAACAAACGAGAGAGCAATAACTGTCATAATCATGCTTGCAACAAAACAGGACTAATCATGGCATGAAAGATATTCAAGACCCCTGAAGCAAAATAATTCATCGATGCTTAACTGATTATTGTTTCAGTCATACGCATGCATGAGCATGTGACAATTCAATTCAAGTGAAACATTCAGAGGAGGATACCACAGTGCCATACTAAGTTATGAATAGAGCAATGCAAGCAAACATTCATAAGACAAGCTACAAACTATTAGCAAGCTGGAGTTGATCATAAGAAAGCAAGAACTACTAAGCATCGATAATAACATACACCCTACATGAATAGACTAAGCATGGCCATAATGATGAGTATATTTACAAAAAATGAAAACAAATAGAGTTCGTTACCAGCCTCTTACCACACCTCAAGTTGTCATTAGTCCTCATTATCGCCCTTCACTTTTGTGGCTTGAATAATAACATGAAACCAAATTCCACTGAGGACTGTTGAACCCTGCAACAAACTCATAAAACCAAAGAAGAAGAACAAATATTTTTGGTGTTTTCGATTTTTAAAAGTAGGAGCCAAAAAGGAAGAACAAGCAAAGCAAAATCTTTTTGGGTTATTCGAATAGTTCAAACAAAGCAAAAAGGGAAAAGCAAACCAAGGCAAAAATAAGAAGAAGCAAACACAGAGAAACAACATAAATATTTTTGGTCTTTTTGTGTTTTAGAAAGCAAAAACAAAGAGAGAACGAAAACTAAAAATGAGAATGAAACATGAATATACAAAGTACCGACGAAAAATGATATGGAGATGAGTGTGATGTCGGTGTACCTCCCCCCAAGCTTAGGATTTTGGCCTAAGTGGGTATCAATCCAAATGCGAGTAAGGGTTCCAAGCAGGAAGGTCATTGTAAGAATGATCATGGTTAGGCCCTTGGTAAGAAGAAGATGCTCCCCAATCATAGGTAGGCTGCTGATATGAAGACTCCCCCTCATATGAGGTCTAGACCGAATCATCTGTAACCTCCCTTCTAGTATCCTGCTCCTGTTGGGAGAGCTCTCCCAAGTACGTATCAAGCTCCTCCTCTGTGAGTGACCATCCTACCCTGGTATCAAGGTTAAACAAAACAGGTGCAGGCAAAAGAACAAATCGCTCGAACTTACTCCTTCTCCAACCAGCCTTGAGAAAGGTTATTTCATAAGACAACTCACTCAAATTAGCCCAAGAAGAAACAAATTTATGCTGTATCATGGAATTAAAGTCAAGCCTTTCTATGGGAAACTGTAGGTCTAGATGATGAGGCACTAAACCATGCAACACTAATAAATGAGAAGCAATGAGGCCTCCACAAATTCCACCTTTCTCATGGTTAGCAGCAAGAAGGAAAGCTATCAAGGCACCCAAATTATAAGTCCTATCTCATTTAAGAGTAGCTGAGATGAATGCTATATCATACGAGGATAACTTATTAGCAGTTTTCCTAGCAAGAACACACTTGGCAATAAAGTAAGCAAAGTAGCGAATAGACGGGAGATGAATGTTACGAATTTTCCCGCTCTCCTTTGAGAAGCCGCTCCCTTGGCAAATCTCCGCATACAAGTCCATGAGTGGTGTAGGTCGCTCTTTAATCCTCCCACACGATCTCCACAGAGGTACCTTAATAGCTGCAGAAAAGTCATCAAAAAGAAGGTCGACAGCTATATTGTAATTTTTTTAGTGGACCATGGGGTTAGGCAAAGAGTGACTAAATCGAAAGTCCTGCACTATAGACATACTTAGTTTCACAAATTGACAAGGTTCATCCTCCACAAAGTGCTCCAATCCCGCATTAGCAACCAAAGTATGGAAGTCCTTGGAAATTCCTGCAGCCCTCATGAACTCAAAGCATGGATAGATGGAAGGAAAAACTTCCTCCTCTCGGTGAACCTTCATAACCTCAGACACCCTCAGTTCATGTTGGTTGAGTTGATGTTCATTCATCTTCTATTATGAAATTTAAACATCCATTACACCAGTGATTGCAAAGTGAATATATAATGCAGGGCACTACTCATAGGGACTTGTAAGAGGCCTAAAATGCATCAAAACAATATCTCTAAGCATTAAACAAGCTTACAAGCTCTCATAACCTGTCACCTACAGCAGAAAAATACTCAAGATATAAACCACTAAACACACAATCTACTTGGACAAGCGGAGGAGTCACATACCGGAGAACAAATGCTCCAAATTTCAGCAGCAAAGATGGGCCGAGCAAGGAGATTGAAAAAAACATGGGCAAGAACAGCAAGAACGCAATTTCGAGCAATGAACTGGTGTTTTCTTGGGAGAGAGAAGAAAGTGGGAAGTGAGAGAGTGAGTGGAGGGCCAGGGGTGGCCCACACCATGGCCAGGCGCGCCCCTGGGCTGGCCGCGCCACCAGGTGGTGTGCCTGCCTGGTGGGCCCCCTGGTACTATCCAGGCACTCCTCTGCCCCTTTTACACGTAAAAATTTAATATGAATTTTCTGGAATTTTTCAAGACACTTTATTTTTGAGCAATTTTCAGGTATAGATGAATGATTTTCTAACAGAAAAAAGTTTCTGGAATGATGCAATGACAAAACAAAGCTAAAACTTTAGTAGTTCTAAGACACTCGAATATGCAAGCAACTAAATACAGAAAAGTAAACTAAACGAAAGCAAGAACTAGAAAAGATAAAATAAAAGTAAACAAAGATAATCATGGTGATAACATTGTTTTGTTCATTTAAATCCTTTTGTTAACAAGGTTGATCAGGTCTTGTTACCAAAACAATTTTATATGAAACAAAACTTTGTATTCCACTAATGATTATGTTACCTCAACCTTGATAGCAATGGTCCCAATCATAATAGGTTCATATTTTTCTCTTGGTATGGGACAATATATTTCTCCAACTTGAATGCCCTCAACATGTTCAATTGAATTTAAACCATAAGTCCTATCAATCTTCTTGGGGAAATAGACAGTATGCTCCTTGTCATTAACATTGAAAGTCACCTTTCCTTGATTACAATTAATAACAACTCCTGCAGTATTAAGAAAAGGTCTCCCAAGAATAATAGACATATTATCATCTTCAGGCATTTCAAGCACAACAAAATCAGTTAATATCAAGCAATTATGAGCCACTTGAACAAGTACATCCTCACATATACCAACAGGAATAGTAGTAGATTTATCAACCATTTGCAAAGACATATCAGTTGGTATTAGTTTTTACAGTTGAAGTCTCTTATACAGAGAAAAAGGCATAACACTAACACCTTCTCCCAAATCACACAAAGCACTTCTAACATAATTAATTTGAATAGAGGACGGGATAGTTGGAATCCCTGGGTCTCGAAGTTTCTTTGGAACCTTACCATTAAAGGAATAATTAGCAAGCAAAGTAGAGATTTCTTCATTAGGGATCTTCCTTTTATTCGAGACAATATCCTTCATATACTTTGAATAAGGAGGAAATTTAATAGCATCAGTCAAAGGAATTTGCAACAATAAAGGTTTCATCCAGTCACAAAACTTATTATAGTGTTCATCTTCCTTTGACTTGTGTTTCTTATCAGGGAAATACATAGGTTTTTGGACCCAAGGCTCTCTTTCACTACCATGTTTCTTAGCAACAAAATCTTCTTTAGTGTATTTAGTATACTTAGTGTGCCTTTCAGGTTCTTCTTCAGCTTTTTTGTTATCAGGAACATCATTTTCTTCATTACCACTTTCAGTTTCAGCATTAGAGACAGATATACTATTAGGATCTTTAGCAGGTTCAGAGGGTTCTACAATAGTTTTATGTTTCTTCATTCTTTTCTTTGGATTAGTACCACTATTTTTAGCTTGTTGAGAATCCTGTTCAATTCTTTTAGGATGCCCCTCAGGATATAGAGGATCTTGGGTAGCAGCACCACTTCTAGTTCTAATTTCATAAGCATGTTAGCAGCATTAACTAGCAAGTCTTTTTGTACTTTAATAAGCTGATCAATTTGAGTTTGGACCATTTGAAAATGTTTAACAAGCATTTTAACATCATTAGAGGTTCTTTCCACAATATCCTTCAACTCAACAATAGCTCTAGAGTTTTCCATTAAATGATTTTGCACCCTTTTATTGAAATTATCTTGCTTAACAATAAAAATATCGAATTCTTCTAAGTGTTGATCAGGTGGTTTAGAGTAAGGGATATCACCTTCATCAAAATGTTGGAGCGAGGGTACCTCAATAGTGGATGAGTGGGGGATTGGCTTACATAATTCTTCTATAGGAGGTAAATTTTTCACATCAGCCGCTTTAATTCCCTTCTCCTTAAGACATTTCTTAACTTCCTTCATCACTTCATCATTTAGTTCAATAACTCCCCTCTTCTTTGATGTTGGAATAGGCACATGAATAGTTGATTCAGGTATAGTTGTCTCAGGTATAGCTGGTTCAGGAGGAGTCCAGTCTTCATAATTCTTGCTTATTTTAGCCATTAATTCCTCAGCTTCCTTGGGAGTCCTATTCCTGAAAACACAATCAGCACAACTATCCAGGTATGTCCTAGATTCTTTAGTTAGTCCATTATAAAATATATCAAGAAGCTCATTCTTAGGTACTAGACATCCATCCTGTGCATGAATCAAAGCACAAAACCTTGCCCATGATTCAGGCAATATCTCTTTTTCTCCTTGTTTAAAATCAAAAGGTTCCTACAAAATAGCATGTCTAGCACTAGGAGGAAAATATTTCTGCAGGAAAGTACTAATCAAGCAATCAGGGCTATCAATAGATCCAGGAGGTAAATTATTAAACCAAGTTTTAGCTTTTCCTTTCAGTGAAAAAGGGAAAATTTTAGCAACAAAGTTGTTGCGCATCTTAATATCATCAGAAAATAGGCCACTCATGGTAGAAAGCTCAGTCATATGTGCTATCGCACTTTCATTCTTAGTCCCACAAAAAGGTTCTTTCTCAAAAATAGCTATGTAAGATAGATCAAGAGAGAAATCATAATCCTTAGCTTTAATGTTTATGGGAGATGCAGCAAACTTAGCATTAGGAGACAATTTGGGTTTTATAGTACGCCTCTCAAGGAGACTCTTAATAGCACTCCTATCATGGGTGTTTTGACATTCTTTAATAAATTCATTGATCATCTCAATATAACCGTCTTCAATATCATAGCTCTCTCTAGACTCAGGTGAACTGACAGGTGTAGTAGTGTCTTCATTAGGATTTTCAGTATTTCCAGCTATAGTTCTAGCAATCGTAGCATCTAGGAAAGGACCTAATGAACCACTCTTATCAAGCACAGTAGAAGTAGTATCATAAGTATTATAAGTTTTAGATTCAGCAATAGTAGCAGTGTGTGTAGCATGTGTATGTGGTGGTGTAAGGAGCTTACTCATAACAGATGGTGAATCAAGAGCAACAGAGGTGTTCAGAACCATACCTCTTCTTGTAGTGGATGGTAAAATAGGAAGCTTGCCATCACGAGACTTACCCATGATGGATGGATGGCAGCGAACAATAGTGATTCCAAGTGGACTTGATAAATAAAGCTATGCTCCCCGGAAACGGCGCCAGAAAATAGTCTTGATGACCCACAAGTATAGGGGGTGTATCGCAGTATTTTCGAGGGAAGTGAAACCCCATTTATTGATTCGACACAAGGGGAGCCAAAGAATATTTATAAGCCTTAACAACTGAGTTGTGAATTCAGCTGCACTTGGAAACAATCTTGCTCACAACAGTTTATCAGTAGAAACAGTTTTGTAGTAGCAATAGTAAAGTAATAGCAGTAGTAAAAGTAAACATAGTAGTAACTATTCCAGTAAATAGTAGGATTAAAGCGCGGTAGGCACAGGGATGGATGGACGGGCGTTGCATGGACAATACAATTCATATAGCAATCAGAACATAGGGCATTTGTAGATAAATAAGATAAAGCATCCAAGTACTAAATAATCATAGGCATGTGTTTCATATATAGTCATACGTGCTCGCAATGAGAACTTGCACAACATCTTTTGTCCTACCAACCCGTTTGCAGCGGGGCCTCAAGGGAACTACTGACAATTAAGGTGCTCTTTTTAATAGAGCACCGGAGCAAAGCATTAACACTCCATGAACACATGTGATCCTCACATCAAAGCCATTCCCTCCGGTTATCCTGATTGCTATCACTTCGGGGCCTTTGGTTCCGGACAACAATGTGTGTATACAACTTGCAGGTAAGACCATAAAAAATACTATCATAATGAATCAATAACATGTTCAGATCTGAATTCATGGCACTCGGGCCCTAGTGACAAGCATTAAGCATAACAAGTTGCAACAAAGTCAAAAAGTACTAAGAATAGATACTAGGCACCATGCCCTAACAATCTTATGCCATTATATGAACGATCTCATCCAATCCCTACCATCCCCATAGCCTACAGCGGGGGATTACTCACTCATAGATGGGCAAAACATGGATGGTCGATGGAGAAGCGATGGTGATGATGATGGCGATGATCTCCTCCAATTCCCCGTCCCGGCGGGGTGCCAGAACGGAATTTCTGGTTCCGAATCTCGGAATCTGGTGGTGGCGGCGCAACGGAACTCTTTCTGGAAAAACTTCCAACCCCCTTGGTTTTTAGGTAAAGAGGCAACTTATAGGCGAAGAGGGAGGCCGAGGGGGCAGCCGAGGTGGCCACACCACCCCCAGGCACGGCCTGGCCTAGCTTGGCCCGCACGGCTAGGTGGTGTGGGCCTCTCGTGGCCCTACTCTGTCTCGTCTTTTTGCTCCGTGAGTCTCCTGGTGAAATAGGATTTTTGGCATATTTTCCGGGATTTTTCCTGATAGTTGATTTTCTGCACAAAAACTAGACACCAAGGTAATTCTACTGAAAACAGCGTCAGTCCGTGTTAGTTGCATACAATTCACACAAGTTTAGAGGAAAAACAATAGCAAAAGTGTTCGGGAAAGTAGATACGTTTTGGATGTATCAGCGACGAAGGCCACCGTGCCGTTCTTCCCCATCGCCGGCATGGTTGGGATTTTCTTGGGGGTTTGTAGAAGGTGACGAAACAGTGGAGACGGTTGCGTGAGTGAGCGAGTGAGTGATGAGTGAGAGTGAGGAGGCCTCTATAAAGGAGAAGGGAAGGGATGTTTCGTTGCACGACCGTGCACCGTGTAACCGCGTATGCTACTGCACAGTGCACGGCCACACGTGTCTACTACCGGTACATGCACCAAGACACGCATACTGTGAGTCACGTTTTTTCGCTCGTGTATAACCTTGGTGATTTAGTTGTGCTCAGTTATACCCTCGAGGTTAACTTCCGGAATTCTATGGACCTCTCTCCAAGTACAAGGTTTGCCATCATTCTGTGTTGGAATTTACGTACATGAGGAAGCACGTGGACTATTTTGAGGACTTCCTATGGATCACTGATAAGCTTGGCTTGCACAAGATTATGCAAACTCAAGAGAATTTAAACATTCATGTCATTCATCAGTTCTATTCCGCTATGGTTGTTGACACTAGTGATGACATCAACATGACTTGGATGACTGGATATACCCACTACACGGCCTCTTTCCGTGACTTTGCCTGTATTTTTGAGCTCCCCTTCGAAGGTCACTCCACTCCCTGTGGTGTGCAGATTCACAATGTAGTGGGCATATATGATGTAAGGCAATTGGCTCCCCTCTACAACTCTGATGGTGTCTGCGGTGATACCAAGAACATGCATCTCCTCCCAAATCTGTTGGTTCGTGGCTTCCGTGAGAACATTGCCACTCAAGCTGGGAATTTGGATATGATTCGTGGTGTCCATGTGAATCTCTTGGCTCTCGCTTGGAAGGTCTATCTTGCGGGTCCTGATGCTCCTCCTAGGAACATTGATGTGATGTACTATATCTATGAGGAAATGTGGACTTGCATCATTGCTAAGAAATATCCAATCTTTACTCCTTTCATCATGAAGCTCCTCATTGCCCAAGACACTAGGTATTATGCTATTCGGGCCTCTTTAGTGGAGCATAGTCTCCATAAGCTCCATAGGAAACAAGCCCCCAAGCCCCATTCTCATGCTCTAGCTCAAGAGGAAGAAGTGCCCCGTAGGGGGCCTCGTATTAAGAATGCTTGTAATGCGTATATGCCTCCCGCCTCTCATGAGATTGTCTCCTCCCAAGTCAAGAAGGCCACCTGGTGGGAAAGGGTCAACTTTTGCAAGTAAGTGGATATCCGCAAATCTCAATACCAACAATACCGAGATTAGGAAAATCATTTCCAATCACCAAGTGATTCTCAATGCCATCAATGATAAGAATGGTCAGTCCCCGGAGGCTGCTGATGATTAGGAGGAGTCCAAGTGCATGCTCTCATTTGGCAAGTGGAGTGAAGGTCTTGTCCGCTGATGGCTCCAAAAATAGCCATCTTCTACCGTGTTTAAACATTGTTTTTAGTCAAGCAATTGACAAGAAACTCTCTATCCTTGCCACTAATGACTAATAATTGCAAAGATATGCAAACCATTATTTTTATTTGTGTTGTGCAGGAAATCGTGCTTTTTAATGCGAAATCTGGAGTCATGATGAAGGTTTTGAGGAAGTCCACACGACCAAGTAATTATGGATCCATTGCTAGGCGTCTGTAGCCATAATGACCACTGGTACGGGCAGGGCCCTCCTGTATCATGTGGCGATGGATCCATCTCGTCAAACCCTACAACTTTCATGAAGACACCTATATATTTTGAGGCCTCAATCCCCATGCAGAAGGCCGCCATTCTCAGATTGCATCACACCACCACCAAAGGAGATCCATGCCATGTTCATCCCTTCCATCTTCCATCCCCTCCATTAGCCACAGACATTACTTTGTACTTAAGATCTCCTTGTGATTCAGTGACCATTGTAAGAATATTTGATTTCAATCTAAGTATTTTGTGCAATGTTTTCTATGCTTGATCTTATTGTTATGAGTGAGTATTCCTCACGGGCTGCGGGTTGGGGAGAAACCTCGCAGTGATTATGTGCATCTAATCTATGGGAGCATTGTGTATTGTTTGAAAGAGAGATTTGTATCTTTTATTTATTTGTCTGTTGTCTCGATCTTTGGACTTGTAGGTACCCAAGACCCCCAAGATTGATAAAGTCTTGAGGTGAGAAATTTGTCTAGCGGTGATCTCATAGAAAACCCAGTGACAGAAAGGGCTATATAGTCTTCGCTTAGCGACCCATTCAAGATCACAACAACTTCACCACTTAATGCTTTGATATGTGTTTTACACTTAATAATCATTTGTAGCCCGATGCTTCGTGGTGCACTCGATTGGATCAAAAGACTATTGTTATGCCTATTGCCTCTCAGGGGCTCTAGTATATTAGGATGTGTTGCCCACAAGAGATTATCTCTATTAAAACATTACACATGACTATGCTTATTATTATCTTTTATCCCATATGATGTGCAGTTGCAGGTGGATCTTCAACCCTGGCCTATCTCCATCCATTGAATCAACCCATGATAAAAGTAAACTAGATGGGTCCGGTAAACGAAGGTAAAACAAAGAAACAAAGTCTTGTAGACGTGTCCTTTTTTATTTCCTTCTAGAGTTGTTTCCCAAGGTTCGATTAAACCTAGGTCTTCTAGGGGAAAAGACTATTATACTACATCCGTGAATCCGGATCGTATCAACCCGTTTTCTAGCACTGTTGCCGGGGAAGAAATTCGCTATCCTGGTGAGGTCACTAGAGACCTTGTTTTTAGTTTTATTATTTGTTTGTAGTTTAATTCTTGTTATTAGTTTACTTTCTTGTTATCTATTTAAAACCCCCAAAAAATAGTTACTTGTTATTTTTTCCTTTACTTTAAAAATATCAAAAAGATAAGAGCCATGGCTCAAAAGAGACTTGGGAGTATGCTACTCCCACTAATGATTTTATTTGTCCACCTATCACTCAGCCCGCTGTTGATGCGGAAGCATATGAAATCAAGCCTAACCTTTTAAGTTTGGTTCAATAAAACCACTTTGGGGGCTCATCTTCTAAGGATTCAGGTTTGCACTTAAATATTTTTTACTGAAATTTGCGACATGATGCATATTAAGGTTGAGATCCAAATGCTGTTAAATTACGTTTGTTTCCTTTCTCTCTTAGAGGAAAGGCTAAGGACTGGTTTCTAGCTCTACCTAAGGGCACTATTAAATCTTAGGAGGAATGTACTAATCTTTTTATGACTAAACTTTCCCCCCAACTAAGACTATGCAACTAAGATCCAACATTACAAGCTTAAGACAAGAAGATCGTGTGCCACTAGCACTTGCATGGGAAAGGATGAAAGTAGCCGTAATGAATAGTCCTAGTCATGGGATGGAAGAATGGCTTATATTGCATTTATTTTATAATGGTATTAACCCAATGTCCAAGTCTATGCTAGATACTGCAGCAAGAGGAACAATCATGGGAAAGCAAGTGAGTGTTGCAAAGCAATTACTTGATGATATGCAAAACAACCATGCCCAATGGCATGTGGAAATAACCTCAAAAAGGGTGAATTCAATCACCGAGGTAAACAATGAAGAGCTTACATCTAAGGTAGACTAGTTACTCAACATAGTAAAGGGTAAGGAAGATACCCAACTTAATGATATCGCTACCGATGTTAATGATGTTAATTTTATAGCTCACACTCCTTATAATCCTGCTTGGAAAAACCAAATTCTGCTTCTAATGTTAGAAAACATTATTCTAATCATACATGAGCTCCTTATAATAATTATGATAATCATAATAGAGCAAATCATGGCAATCTATTATTTGAACAAACTATTAGAACCTTTATACAAGCTCAAACTAAGCAAAATAATATGCTTATTAAAATCATGGAGAACCATGAAATTAGTATTGGAAAATTATCTAACCAAGCCATCGCAATTAGAAATGATGTGCAGGCTCTATAGGAAAGGACAAACACCGTGGAGACTCAATTAGGCAAGGTAGCTGAGAGCCAAGCTCTCATACTAGCAAAGTTTGCTGGGAAGCCCGAGCCAAATCTGGTAGAGGACCTCAAGATGATGTGGATGGAAATAAATGAAGAGAAGCCTGAAGAGATGGACTATAAGAACGCACCTACACTTGAATACACCGTGGAAGATCTACTAAAGATGATCACTATAAATAATCCCAATATAGAATAAGGTAATGATGCTATGTACCAACAAATTATTCAACAAGTAGCATATAAAGTTCGAGATTTAGATATGGAGTATAAAAGACTAGCTGATAAGCTTCCTGCTAAGCTAGATGATATATTTGAGCCCACTATTAAAATTAAGATTGGGGTTAATGAGATATCTGCACTTTGTAATCTTGGTGCAAGCGTCTCAACAATTTCCAAAAGTCTATTTAATAAGTTAAACTTGGGGCCTTTTGCAACCACTGAATTGATACTCCATCTAGCGGATTAAAATTATAAACAAGTTGTTGGGATAAAATAAAACATAGTTGTTGAAATTAAAGGAAGTCCCGCTCTTATTGATCTTGTTATAATGGACATGCCTAAAGATCCCATAGCACCTATAATTCTAGGTAGGACATTCCTAAGAACTATTAAAGCTTTAAACAATTTACATGAAGGGAATGTGAGAATAGGATTACCATCTAGAGATCCTTTTATAGTCCACTTCCCTAGGAAGAAGAAGGCCAAGCCTAACAATGATGATGATGGTATAATTACACCGAAAGCCAATTACTTTCGAGTGGGTGTTCCGCTCACTAAACCTAAATGATCACCATCTAGGTCAAGCTAATTGACCTTAACTAGAAGCGCTTCATGGGAGGAAACCCATGTGAAATAGAAGTTTTTACTCTTGTGTTAGTTTAGTTTAGTTTTTGTTTTTAATAATGAGTGTTCAAGAAGACCTTTGGAGAGAGGAGAATAAAAATAAGGTAATCCTTGATCTTCTATTTTACTAACACATGGCCTAAGATATTGCTGATTTTTATGAAGTCTATTTGTTGTTATTTTGTGCTCTGCTAAGATGTGTGAAGGCGCACAAAGCTACTAACCCAATTCTATGAGTTTTTCAGCTTACTGGCCGCATAACGACCATTGGTACGGCCGGAAGGCCCCGTACCGTGCACCCATACCACATCAAGGCTTTGGACAATGGAAACTTTGATTTTTTTTGAAGGACACAGTGGCCATAACGATCACTGGTACGGCCGAATGCGGCCGGATCGCCCTCCCATCCCATACCCCCGAGCAAATATCAGATTTCAAGAAAATGTACTACACGCATAACGACTAGTACTATGGCCGTGCGTGACTATACCATGCGCCCATACTGAGTGCATCGCTGGAAGGGAACAATCGACCCCAAGCTTTGTCACTCGGTACGGGTGGGCTCCGGCCGTACCGCCCACCCGTACCACATACGCGGCCGCCATATCACCCAGGAGGAGGTAACCCTAAAATTCCCAAACACAATTTTTTTCTTTCTTCTACCTCCAAACTACAAACCACCTCCATTGGATCTTCAAATTTATTCACTCTTTCTTCGATTCCTCGCATCCAATCGATCTAAGGTATTTTTCTACTCCTATCCCCAACTTATTTGTATCAAAACTCTGCTCAATATTTCATCATTATCACTCTAGACTTAGGTCTTGTTGTTGAGCTAATCTTGATATTGAGAATGCCTATTATTGATTTTAGAGGAGTTTCTTTTGTAACAAATGTAGAGGATGGTTTATGCTATGTTTCTATTGGAAAAAAAATTTGATTGACAATTTTATTTATTTTGTGTCAGATGAACATGAGGAGCCGTACATGTGTGATGGCTGCGGAACCAGCTACACCACCCATCGATACGTTGACCCCCGAGTCACTTGGTATCGAGTTCACTAAGGAGTTTCAGCTGAACCGTTTCGACTATCTCAAGCTTCGAGAAATCAAGTGGCATTCGTGTTGACTTCGATTTAGTTTGCAACAATGTTGGTTTGTATGACTTTGTCTTTTAGGATGTCTCCACTTATCGCCGATTGACGCTTGAGTTTATCAACACCTTAACACATACGATGTGCTCTCACTTTTGTTCCGACGAGCAAATGCTTGGAGTTGATCGCATCAACTTCCGTATTATGAACTGTGAGTACTCCTTGACACTCAATCAATGGGCTCACTACTTTGGGTTTTCCAGCAACATGGACATACGCTCCACCACCTTTGTTTTAATCCTCCATCTTGGGAGTACTTTAACAGAATTAGAATTTGTGGAAACACACCCAAGGGGAACCAAATTGACCATCCGACTATTTGTTATTTGTTTTATGTTATTGCTAACACATTGCAGGCACGTGGTGAGTTTACTAGAGTCAATGAGGAGGACATGATGATCCTTGCTAAAGCTACTATTATTAGTTGTAACTTAACGCCAAATGTGAGTGCCCTTCTTTTGTTTGAAGCATCAAGCTCTGCAGTCTTGAGGTCCCATATGAGGAGGAGGAGTCATAACCGTTCTTGCACGTGAACTTCACATCAACCTAGGTAACATCCAACCATTGACAGGAAGTCCCCATCTTGGTTTTTCTACTATGTGAGCTTGTGGTATCATTTCTAGAACTAATGGTAGATACTTCCTTGATATACCTGGAGCAGATCATTTGATCCCAACTCCTTTGCCTAATGGTCTATTCTCTATCAAGGAGGGACGTTTGTGTTATGACGTGCAGGTTGAGGCAAGTCTAACCCAACAAGAAGTACCCATGGGAGAGGAAGGATAAGGTTAAGAAGTAGAACAAGAAGGACTCGAACAAGATGTGCATCCACCAAACTACTACACCACCTATGAAGATATCTATGCTCTCGAAGGAAATATCCAAAACATGAACAACCTCTCCATCAACCTTTGAGATGCTACTGTGAACGTCGCCACCCAGTTCCATGATTGGAGTAGCCAATGGAACATGGGAGATTATCCACCACCACCACAATGAGCAATAAAAGGGCTTGCAAAAGCCTAAGCTTGGGGATGTGTTCCCCGGGAAATTTTATTTGTGTAATAATGAGGTTTTACTTCAGCTCCTTGAGAGCTTTGAAACACTCATGTTGGTTTCTTCCAACACTTTGCCTTTTTCCTTTGCTTTTGTTTTTAGTTTGCTTTTATTTTTCATTTGTTTTTATTTTCTTAGTTACTTGCTTGGTCGCAAGTTCTTTTCTATTCTTTATTCCCTATCCTCAAAAATACAAAAAGATTTTTCTTGTTTTCCCTTTTTTCGTGAACGTGGATTCGCACTTTGCCTTTTTTGCTTTAATATTATTATGGGAATGATTTTACTTGAGTTTTGAAGGAACACGTCCCTATATTGAAGAGGATTATGATGTCACTTATGAGAGGTATGTCATATGTCTCCCACTTTTGAAGTTTAAATTGTTTATTTTAGTTGGTTGATCTAAGATGCCATGTTAGTGGGAGTAATTCAAAATAGTTAGAGTAAAGCTTTTTATTGGTATGGATGATTAGTTATGGAATCTTTTGCTCTAGTTCTTTTAGCTAACCGAGTCTTGCATCGGAAATAATATTGACAAACAAGTACAACAAGAAAAAGTCTGAAATTTATGACTTGTTTGATGAATGATTATCTTGAGAGTGTACCCTTGAAGATACTTAACCCCGTAGATGTTTTGATAGACTTGAAGACACTCTTGAAAGGAGTTATTTGATTGAAATGAAGTCTAGTGGTAATTGTGATGCATGCCAAAGCTAACCTTGTGGATCAAATCATCGTACTAGTTAAAAAAAGTTATATGTTTTTCATGCACACCTTTGGATTACAAAAACTCCGCTAGCCTATGAACGATCTATGCTATAACCCGGATTTCGGCTATGAGTTGACGACATGAGTGGCATACGTGTCAATATAATGGGCAAAAGTATTTGTATTCACAAAGGTTTTGCAAGCACTTATAAAAGAAACACTCAATGATCCTTGAATACAGAATAAATATATATATATATGATGATCCACACAACAAGTCCATGGTCTCATTACTACTTTATGAATTTTCTTGAAAGAAAATGATTGGATTAGAAGTGTTTTGATAGCCTTGATGTACAGATGTGGGCATCAATAAGACACTTCACTGTTATGCTACTTAGTACATGAACTCTCTTACTCAATTATGCTATTAAGACATCCTAGTGTTCCTTGTCAAGATGAGAGTTAACTAGAAGATTATGATTGATTGTTACACTTCTAGTTATTAATACTTATATTAAACTCAACTTTGATTGTCTTGACTTACCGAAGCTTGTATAGTATTTTTGTCATCTCTCTAACTTTCATAAGCCTTTCAAATGGAACCGTAAGTGAATTCTTATTCTTGTTGTTTCAAGTTTAAATGTTGAATTCCTTATAGTTCTTTTGTTTCTTCTTGCTCTAGAGCGATCAAGGTTTGAGCTTTGGGGAGGTTGATGGCTCCAAAAATAGCCATCTTCCACTGCATTTAAACATTGTTTTTAGTTAAGCAATTGACAAGAAACTCTCTATCCTTTCCACTAATGACTAATAATTGCAAAGATATGAAAACCATTACTTTGATTTGTGTTGTACAGGAAATCATGCCTTTTTAATGCGAAATCTGGAGTCTTAATGAAGGTTTTGAGGAAGTCCACACGACCAACTAATTTTGGAGCCTTTGCCAGGTGTCTATAGCCGTAACGACCACTGGTACGGCCAGGGCCCGCCCGTACCGTCGGCCCGTACCATATGGCAGCGGCTCCATCTCGTCAAACCCTACAACTTTCATGAAGACACCTGTATATTTTGAGGCCTCAGCTGTCGTGCAGAAGGCCTCCATTCCCAGATTGCATCACAACACCGCCAAAAGAGATCCACACCATATTTCATCCGTTCCAGATTCCATCCCCTCCACTAGCCATAGCCATTACTTTGTACTTGAGATCTCCTTGTGATTCCATGACCATTGTAAGAATATTTGATTTCAATCTTAGTATTTTGACAATGTTTTCTATCCTTGATCTTATTGTTATGAGTGAGTAGTCCTCATGGGATGTGGGTTGGAAGGAAACCTCGTAGTGATTATGTGCATCTAATCTATGGGAGCATTGTGTATTATTTGAAAGAGAGATTTGTGTATTTTGTTTTTTTGTCTCTTATCTCAATCTTTGGACTTGTAGGTACCCAAGACTCCCGAGATTGATAAAGACTTGAGATGAGATACTTGGCTATTAGCGATCTCATAGGAAACTCAGTGACAGAAAGGGCTATATGGTCTTTGCTTAGCGACGCATTCGAGATAACAAAAACATCACCACTTAATGCTTTGATCTGTGTTTTACACTTAATAATCATCTGTAGCCTGGTGCTTCATGGTGCACTTGGTTGGATAAAAATATTATTGCTATGCATGTTGCCTATCAGGGGCTCTAGTATATTAGGATGTGTTGCCCACAAGATAATATCTCTATTAAAACATTACACATCACTATGCTTATTACTATCCTTTATCCCATATGATGTGCAGCTGCAGGTGGATCTTCAACCCTAGCCTATCTCCATCCATTGAATCAACCCACGATAAAAGTAAACTTGATTGGTCTAGTAAATAAAGGTAAAACAAAGAAACAAAGTCTTGTAGACATATCCTTTTTATTTCCTTTTAGCGTTGTTTCCCAAGGTTCGATTAAATGTAGGTATACTAGGGAAAAAGACTATTATACTACATCCACAGGATCGAAGGTATCATCCACTGGACTGATTTTGCGGATGTTTCATCCGCTGGGACGTCCTCCTCTTGCCCTCACGACAAGGGTTAATCTTCTTGTAATGATGTCCCACCGGCCTCCACCCCCTCTAATGGTGATGATGACGTTGACTACGAGGAGGAGTGATATCTTTGGGACGAGTATCACCGCTCTTTTACCCTTTTTGGTGTCTTGATGCCAAAGGGGGAGAAGTAGCTATATGTAGGTTGCGGGATATGAATGGGAAGTCACAAGCTCGTTCTTTATTTGATCTTTAATTGCTTGTGAACTTCATTTAACGCCTCATATTGTGTGTGAACTTTATGTGTAATGCATACAAAATTGAAGCATATTTACCTTTTGTTTTTGCATAAATAGAGTAGGGATTTTTGTATTTCACCGTGCCTAAGCGCGTTATTTTGTTCTTGTTCCAATAGGATCCCAAATCATGGATTCATATATGAACATATAAATTAGAGCTGTCATATTGTGTAATTATATGATATTTCTAAGTGATAAAAGTCATTTTATGAAATTTCCTTCGCACCTGGAAGAATTCCAATTGAAGAAGAAGCATCAGTATGGTTAACGACCACTGGTACGGGTGGAGCCTACCCGTACCAACCACCATCGCGACCTCCTCGTCAAATACTTCTCTCTAGCGAATACGAGAGGGAGATCCGACATTTACAGCCACCAGAAACCACGAAACACCACATCCGAGAGGGATCTGAAGGAGGAACTTGGATGGGGTAAAATCCCTGCTGATCCCCGGATCTTTGGAGGACAACGCATCATCCCCTTCATCATCAACTGTTGCATCTTCATCACCACCATTACTCCATCTTTCATCTGTTAGATCTCTATGTAATTCCAGATCCAATTGTGGTTTGCATTAGATCTATCCGAGTACTTCAATCCATTCATTTGATTATGATGATGTTGTTTATTGCTTCCATGAGTGAGTAGTTCCTTTGTTCATGGAGAGGTGGAGAAACCCTAGCACAATTATGAACTTGTAATAAAGATGATCTATTCTTGTGTCCGTATGACTTGCTTGTATATGATATAATTATAATTCAGGACTAAAGGGAGGGACAAATCCTTTGGATGTGTCTTGAAAGCGTACCCAGAATGCCCCATGACAGATTGGCGCCGGCTCCTAACCTACACGGTCAAAGGGGGGGGGGGTTAAAGAGGGACTCCCTAAGCTAATTACGATATCCATGGAGAAACCCTTAATTGTGGTGGTTTATATGGGTGATTGCTCTTAGACATCACAGTGGTTATTTAGAGGTGACCTCACACTTGGCTCAATAAAGTGTCATCCTACGAGCCTTGTCGTGAAGATCTTATTATGGGGCTCTCTCCACACATATCATGACACAAGGGGTATGTTATCTTGATTACATATAACAATAATACCATGCTAGTGGTGTATCCTACATCCCCAAGAACGTTTTAGCCCTATTGAGTTCAACCACACTTTCACGCAAACTTGTTACTTGTTTCTTTTACTTCTTTTAATTGCTTTTCTGCAAACAACCATAAACCATTCAAACACCCTTTACTTGATATCAAAGACAGCTTATAAGTATACTTTGGTAGAGAGTAAAGAGGGGCATAAAGACCTTTCCAATAGCTCTATGTGGGTTCGATATCTTTACTTCGAAACTAGCTACAATTGGTCTGTGCACTTGCAGTCATCAAGCTTTTTTTTGGCGCCGTTGCCGGGGAGCTAAGCGCTTTTGGTCTTTGTTTTTAGTTACTTATTTTACTCATTGTTTTACTGAAGTTGTTTATTAGTTTCAGGTGATACATTATGGGCGACTACCAACATATAATACAACTTGAGGCTGTAAGGAATTCTGGTCCGCCCATGCATGCTTATTTAAAATCCAATAACCCAAGAGGGTATGATATTAACCCCATGCTTTTGGATCTATTGCATGCAAAGAAATTGGTAGGAGATGGTATGGAAGATTTGTATGAGCATGTAGGGTTCTTTGCAGATATTTGTGGGAATTTCCACCTCAATTTACAAACTAAGGACGAGGTTAAGTTTGCTCTCTTTGATCAAACTCTCATTGACGAGGCCCGTTCTTGGTACATCCAAAGTTATGCAAAAAATACTAACTCCTGGGAGAGGAAAGCCTCTCTATTCTTAGTTGATTTCTTTCCCAGGACAAAAACTCTTGGCCTAAAGCGCATGATTATGAATTTTAAAGGAAAACCTAAAGAAAGCTTGCATGAAGGGTATACAAGATTTTGGGGGTTGCTTGATCGATGTCCCCAACATAATTTCCCACCTTGGCTAGTGATAGTTGTGAGATTCGACATGTTTTTGATGGTTTTTATTGATGGTTTTCTTCTAGATTTGATCGTTTTCTAGCTTTACCTAACGCTAATACTTTGGTAGCAAAGAAAACTTGGTTTTTAATGTGTTTTCAGGTTGTGAACATCAACATAAGGTTTTAGCAAGAGAAACACAATATTCAGGTGAAAACAAGCAAGTCTCTTTTTGGAAGCAATCAAGGGAGGCAAACATAAGCTTTAACGAGAAAATATACGGCGGGAATTTTTCCGGCCGTATAGTTCCCACTGTATAGCTGCTGCCGCCTCCGTATTGTCAAAAGGGACAACTTTCATGAAGAGGCCAGACACGCAGTCATAACACAGCTGCTGCCATTCCATCCAGAAAGGAGAAATAAGAGATCCGGAGAAGAAGGGGAAGACGTTCTTCATCTCGCTCCACGTTCTTCGACCTCCTAGCCATCACACCCTCATAGCCATTACTTGTACTTAAGAGAGAGAGAGATCTTCACTTTGCAAGATTAGGGTTTGAGATTGTTTCTTCCTATCTTGAATTGTGTTGGATTACTTTTCTATTCTTATTGTGCATCTCCACGGTAATATCGAGAAGAACTCCCTTTATTTAATTATATCGATGATGCTTTCTTCTCTCATGTGTGAGTAAGTTCCTTGGGCGTGGGAGATGTAAGGGATTGGTGAGATGTGATGTGCCTTTATATATTTTCCATTAGTTTGTGATTGATTAATTACTATATTATGTGTGCTTGACTATCTGTGGGATGCCTAATGCTTGTTGTCCAATTAAGAGCCCAGATAACATGATGCTTTGTTCTACATAGATAGGATCTTGTTCGCTAGCAGACCGGCGAACCCCGAGTGACAGGGGGATATCAATGGGAAACTAGTTGACTCGAGGATCACGAGGAAGCACTGTGCTTATTGCGTTAGTCCGATCCAAGGAGCTTAATTGCTAAGCAACCTAAAGGATCTTAATCGTCTAGTGACTGGCCATGGTTTTGGTAACAGACTAGTAGGATTATTGAAGTTGGGATGACATCTACCAAGAGGAGTTTCGGCTAATTATGGGTTGCTAGCCTACACATATACTTATAAGATTATAATTGTTACACTTACCATTCATCCACCTAGCATAGTGACTATCACCATGAACTGTATCTCCCCGCGCCTTCTTTGTCATCTGCAAAAAACCACAAACAATCGAATCGTTCTTTACTTTTATGTTTTTATTCCTGAAGTTTACATTTTAGATTTATTTAAATACATCCAGTTTAATCCAAATTTCATTCTTATTTCCACACTTGGAGTCAATTCACTCGAAGACCTATGACAACTTTGAGTGTGATAGAGACTTCATTCATAAACACTTACCTTTGGGATTCCTGTGGGGTTGATATCTAAACTTTGAAACTAGCTACAAACGATATGTGCACTTGCAGACATCAAGCTATTTTCTGGCGCCGTTCCTGGGGAGCTAAGCGCTAAGTGTTTGTCTCTTGACATTTCATGTGTTACTACAAAATGGTCTCTCTAGGAGACAAAGGGTCTACACATTCTGGTAGGACCTATTTACCTGATTATTTTGAGCGTGTGCCTGCTCAAAGGCACGAGGAAATTATTGAAAAACTTTTAAGATCAAATAAGGTTGAAGTTGAAAACTTGAGTGATATTATGGAAATAATGTCCATTTACAGGACAACTCCCAACAAACCTAAAAAAACTCTCAGAGAATACAGTGCTCCAAGTTCTGATTTTCTGAAACAACCAATAGAATTTCCTAATCCTGGAGTTAGAAAATATCGATTTGATGGTGGAATTGTTAAAATTTTGCAGGAAAAAGCTTTCCGTGGATGGGAAGATGAAGACCCAGGAAGACATCTTAGAGAGTTCGACGATGTGATAACATCACTTGGACCAAAAGGTTTGCCAAGAGACTTCTCTCGTCCAAAATTATTTTGTTGGTCTCTTAAAGGTAAGGCTCTAGACTGGTTATATTCTCTCCCTCGTCATTACATTAAATGTTGGGAAAACTGTATTGTTAAATTCATAAACAGGTTTAATCCTTTTAAAAAGGTAACTGAAATTAGAAAGAATATAGGCAACTTTAGTCAGAGCGTGGGGGAAAACTATGCACAAGCCTGGGATAGATTCTTTGGAATGATCAGTAGTGTTCCTAATCATGGCTATTCTGAATCAACTATTTGCCATTTGTTTTACCATGGTCTTAATACTCAATGTAGAGAGTTGATTGACTTCTTAGCAGGAGGATCGATAAATACTTTAACTGTTAAAGCATGTTTGGAATTGATGTCTACTAGGGCTAAGAATGATTCTTTATATAATCCTAATATCGGCACTAAGCTGGAAAAAGGGATACTTCGCATAACTCCTGATCTTATGCCTGCAGTACGCAAACAATGAAAGAAAAATGGATACCTTCTGAACTTGTTAAGGAAAAAAAAGTAGCCTTGTTACAAGTTTTTACTTAAGAAGATGAAACTAGAAATTTTTTTCCAGAATTAAAACAACAACAAGCAAAATATCATAATAACCTGCATAAGCACTTTCAAAAACATAAGAAGATTTTGGCGGAACTCACGGAAAATTATGATGAGATTGGCCAAGAAATAAAATTATTTCACAAGTACCTTAGTATGATTGAAACACAATGTGAATGTAACATCTCAAAAAATTTAAACAAGATTATCAAGTTCTAATCATCCAAGATTAGGGTTAACAAAAAAACTTTTATTCTTAAACCCATATGAATGCATGTGTGTTTGTATTAATGCATGAATGCTTTCTATGTCATGTTTGATTGCTATAAATGATAAGGAGTAGTTTAAAGATGAAAGCAAGATCATCTAGGTCAATTCCAAACAGAATCTAATAAAAAGAAAATCAAAAATGAGGCATATGATCATATGGTCACTTTTGCCAAAATTAACCACTAGCCCACTTTGGGCATCTCTATTAAAAGATTTCCAACCGAAAAAATTCTATTTCTTTTCACCCCTTGCTAGACCAAGTGAAAATGAACACAAGAAAACTTTACAAACTTACAGAAACCAATTTCAAATCTATTTGAGAGGCAATTTAAAATTGAATCAAGTGTAGGTACCTAGATCACCATTTTACAAAAACCACTCAAACCTCGACCACTTGACAAATCTTAGCAACCAGAGAAACATAAGCATGTGACCAGCACAACCACCAAAAATCACTTGAATATTCAAAGGTTTAGTTCATGCTACCATTTAGTCGAACACTTAGCCGACAGAGTACAAACTCAACCACTATGCACTGTTTTAATCAATCAATTGATCACCAGTTGTACCCAATTCGACTCCACTACTCACCCACGACCACTCCCGGTACATAGCCATGCAGTGGAGGCTCTCCCCTTCGTCATAGACCACGCCGCCCTCGCCCATGATGCCTAGACACTAGCCATGACCTCACCGGACCCCTCTATCCACCCCTCGGCTAACGGCAAGCAGTGGAGAAGCCAGGATTGCCGCGCCCATTTATGTCTCTGCCATGCCGAACGCAGGCCAGAGCACCGCAGCCGCCTCACGCATCCATGTTGCGCCTCGCTCTCTCTATGCGTACCCGCACTCGCCGCGTCACTAGCCACCTCCCAGACACAACCATTCCCCGTCGCGCGCCCCGTGACCATCGTACTCGATGATGAACACCTCTGTACCTGCACAGAGCGCCGACATTGCCCGACCGATTAAGACCGCCCCTTGCCACGCCACTATGTGTGTGACGATCGCCGTAGTCCACCGCGTCGCCCTATGCCCTCCGCCATGCCTATAGCAACATGTAGCAGCGTCACCGATGATCCGAGCCATGCCGCACTACCTCCATCGTCGGTGTATAAATAGGTCCCTTCCCTAGACTCAAATGGCACACCATTCCACTCCCCTCTCTCTCAGAAACATCCCAGGCCAGTCCTCAAAGCAAGGCGAGAACCACCTCGTTGGAATTTAGCCGGAGCCCGCCGCTGCAGTGAAGGAAGGGCGCCGTTGATTGGAGCCACCCCAGGAGCCGCCACGACCACCAATCGACTCACTGTCATCTACCAGCCCATTCGCCCCCATCGTCGGACCTAGCTGGAGCCCTAGTAAGCCTCCGACGACCCCCACCGTGCCGCTAGGTTTAGAATCCCCCGTGCTCACTGCGACGTAAATGATGAACTAGGATCGTTGATCTTGTTCTAATCTTAGGGTTGATATTGGTAGATTCCGTTTCGCGTTAGATCTACCACTAACGCATGGGACCAACCTGTCAGCAGCCCGCTGCGCACGTGCTGTGCAGTTGGGCCAGCCCATTTCTTTTCACGCGCGTATCCCACCGTTTCGAACTTAGTTTTTCTATTTAATTCAAAACCAAGTTCTGTAGTTGTGTTCAAAATTAAGTTCAAAGATATGTACTGAACCAAATTGTATGATTCCAATTTTGTTGAAAAGGTATTCAAAATGTCTACACACTCCCGTTGGATTCAAACCATAAGGAATTATAGATCACCTATAGTAAAATAAAAAAGCAGAGAATTTCACAAGTTCAAACATTTTTATAAAATCAACTAGAAATGCTTTTGAGTTGACTCCAACTCTCAAAAATCACATTTACCATGCTCTATTTGAATATGTAAAAAGATTTAGTTTTACATACATTAATCATGGACTAGTATTAAAAGAATGCTATATAGGCTTTTCTAGTCACTTTAATATTATTAAATAGCAATATTAAATTTTGTAATATGTGACCACCACTTTAAATCACATACTCAAGTATTGGAATATGTGGTGATGACATGTGTTAACATGATCCCATATTCTAATTAGAGGATATTAAATCTGAAGTACTTTTCAATGACTAGAAATTACTTTTCCAAAATAAGATAAATAAGAATGTGTAAATATTTCGTGTGATGATTGAGATGATGCTAGATCATATAGTGTGAGCCCATGTGTGCTAAATAGAAGTAGTTAAGTGTTGTTTGGTGATTGTGTATATTGTATGTATTTATAGATGCTAGTACCGACCCAGGGTATGGCGAGAAGGAGTACTTCGAGGAAGAGGAAGAGAACTTCAACAACTGCACTACTCAAGGCAAGCCATCCTATGCAAGCTTAGCTATGCGAGCTGAATAATGCAGATACCCTATGCATTCTTGAAATGCGGCTTTACCAATTCCCAGTTTTACATACAAGTTTTACTTTTCCTTTACCATGGTTTCTCAACTAGTTAATTAATTGGTGCTTAGTGGAAAACTAGGATAGATGCTATCAAGAGCATAGAACTATGTTGCTAGTTACACTGGATTATCCCCCCCATCAATAGTGATACCCTCATGAATAGATGCTAGTGCTAAGCTAACATGGATCACCTTAGATGGGAACACTTGGAGAAAATGATTATGAAAACCTTGGAATGATGAGTCATTCTATTGAAATATTTTGACATGTGTCATGAGACACAATGAGTTGGAGATGATACTGAATGAAACCTATGCTTTGAATTTGATAGAAACTGATGGTTGGGTTCAGATGCGATACTATTCCAATTTTACAGTACAGCCACAATACCTGAGTTGGGTAGGGCTTAACTAGAAGTTTACATGTCTTAGTATGGGTTCCCTCTCAGAAAGAGGTTGAGTTGTGATGTCTACGCACTTCTATTCTTGTAGACAGTTGTTGGGCCTCCAAGTGCAGAGGTTTGTAGAACAACAACAAGTTTTCCCTTAAGTGGATCACCCAAGGTTTATCGAACTCAGGGAGGAAGTGGTCAAAGGTATTCCCTCTCAAGAAACCCTGCAATCAAGATACAAGAAGTCTCTTGTGTCCCCAACACACCTAATACACTTGTCAGGTGTATAGGTGCACTAGTTCGGCAAAGAGATAGTGAAATACAAGTGGTATGGATAATTATAAGTGGTAACGGTGATAGGAAATAGCTTGAAGGCATGGAACAGACTAAAGTAAAACTGAAATAAAGAAGGAAGCAAGCAAACATGTAACAGATCTAGTTGCAAATGGTGTTTCAATTCTTAGAAACAAGGCCTAGGGATCATACTTTCACTAGTGAACACTCTCATATAAATATCTTCTCTTTATGATACTACTCTTAACTACTCTCCGGTTGGACACTCTAATCCATGGTAGGGCTATAACAGCACTCCTCAAAGTTCATCTTTCCCATCTAGAAAACCCCACACTGTCACCTTGAGTACTAGATGAGTCAAACAAACACCACAATTTCATAAAATACATCCAACTCCAAATATAACTCATAACAAGTATTTGTATTCTCTAGCATAAGCGCCACCATGGTGTGCACGCTGTCACTTTCACACACATGGGGAGAGCAGAGATCTATTAAAGCACTTGAGTAGCAAGGTAGATCCATAGATTACAAGATCATGATCTCAATAAGATCATGCATGGAGAGAGAGATGAACACATAGCTACCGGTAGAACCCTTAGCCTCGAGAGAGAACTACTCCCTCCTCATCATGGGAATCAGCAATGGTGATGAAGATGGCGGTGGAGATCGATGGTGATGGCTCCAGGGGCACTTCCCCGTCCCGGCAGGGTGCCGGAACAGAGACTTTCTGTCCCCCGAATCTCCCCTTTGGTGGCGGTGGTGCTATGGAACTTTTCGTGGCTGGAGGCTTGATGATCTAGGGTTTATGCCTCGGGAGGCTTCTTATAGGCCAGAGGGCAAGGTCGGTGGGCGGCCAGGGGGCCCACACCATGTCCTGGCGCGGCCTGGGGGACCCGCGCCATGGGGTGGTGTGGCCACCCTGTGGCCCCTCTCCGACTCTCCTTCTGGCTCCGTGAGTCTTCCGGGAAAATAGTAACTTTGGCTTTTGTCCCGTCCAATTCCGAGAATATTCATTTTGTGACTTCCTGGAACCAATAATAGCAGAAAACAGGCAACTGGCATTGTGGCATCTTGTTAATAGGTTAGTCCAAGAAATCATATGAAAAGTACTCCAAAGTTGGAACAAAACACAAGAAAGTAGATAAAACCAAGCATGGAACATCAAAAATTATAGATACATTTGCAATGTATCAATGTCCCCAAGCTTAACTCCTGCTCGTCCTCTAGTAGGTAAGTGATAAAAAGAAAGAATAATTTTTGAGGTGACATGCACCATCAAAGACTTGACCAAAGTATTTGTAAAACAATCAAAGTTGGGATCATAGTACTTCAATCATAACATGAAAGACAAAGTTCTAGCAATAAGAAAAGAAACTATGATGCAACATGAAAAGGCACAAACAAAAGATTCATGAATAACAATTCTTTGCAAGACGTTTGTTTGTTTCACATAAAGAAAACATAGCATAATGGCATTCAGCTTGTCCCTCATAGAGTAGCAAACATAAATGCATAGGACACCTTCAAAGTTCATAAGAGTGACTAGATACAAATAGTTTAAAGCAATATCAAGTTATGCATCGATCAACAAGTCTTGGGACAATGCACATAGAACTAAGAATGGCCACTATGCTCTCAAAGTAGGTGCATAAAGATAGAAGGTGGAGACTCAATATAAAAGTGGAAGAAAGGCCTTCATAGAAGGAAGTAGAGATTCAAGTCTCATAAAGAGCTTCCAAAAATTATGGTACTTATAGCTTTCAGCTCTCATTGCCCCTATCATAAGCATCTTGAAGTGATTAAGGTTAAAGTGAACAAACTATGGTGTACATGCTTGATGAAGTATAAGTCAGAAATCTCATGTCCCTTGTATACGAGGGCCGCTCCTCATGCTACTCAAGTTTAGTCACCGGTAAGTTCTTGTCATTGTAAGTACATGTGTATCATTGAGAACCGCCAACGGGGTACCCCTAGCCCGATGATACGGAAGAATCCCCATATCAAAATGACAAGGCAAGCAGACAATGAGCATCTCAGCATTCTTCTTATTTACCATGGGAATATGGTGCTTTTCTCTCTCTTTCCTCTTTTCATAATCTCATTTTTTTTCTCTTTTCTCTCTTTTTTTTCTCAATATAGGACTCTTTTTTTATAAGAAGAATGCTTCATAGACAGCTCATTATGGTTACGCTGCAGGTTCCACCATGTCAGCATGGATTAGACCAGCGGCCCAGGCGTTTCTCTAACACATATACATAACTCCATGGACTTACAAGCTCCCCTTTCATTTCACACCGACGACATCCATATACAAAAGAGCATGATATCAACTAGGTACAAGTACCAAGTGCAATGTTAAAAGCGTTCCCCATGAAAGCATGGTTCTGCTAATTCCCAACAAATAAGTGCAAGCATATACAACATAGATGACACAATGGTTTAAGTTTATTAAGGGCAAGAAAAGTAAAGTGTGCCATCAAGTTCGTGAGAGCTTTAATCACTAGTTTTCTCATAACAAGTTTAATTTGGAAGGTAAACAAAAGCATGAATATACTTGGAATAGCATAAGCTAATAGGTAGGTATGGTGGAATCTTTGTAATAACTTTATTTAGGGAGTTGGATGCATGAGTGGAACTCATACTTTGTTGTGGAGGCCAGCAAAAGACTGGGAGCGACAAACTAAGAGGGCAATAATGGCCATAATCATGTAGAGCGACAAAACATCATTGATCAAAGCATAAAGTGATACTACAAGTTTAAAACTAAAGGATCATAAAGGCTATGGTGACTTGATATAGTCATAACATGGTGTGAGCATGTGCCAAGTCAACCCAAATAAAGCATCAAAGGAGAATACCACAATTCTATGCTTTAATATGCTAAAATAACGCATGATTCATCCAAGGCACATTAATAAATATCAATTGTTTATAACAATTCATGCTACAACAAAGAATACTAAGCAGAAAGCCAAAACAATATCGAGCATGGCATGACAAAGCATAGGCCACAGTCAAAAACAAGCTATTTTTACACATAAGCATGAAGTTTCCTACTCTTTTCCAAACCAAACCAAACTATTTGAAAACCAATGCATGAAAGAGGGGGTCCAACCAATTTATTCAGCAAACTAAGGAAACAAAAGCAAACGAAAAACCGAAATGAAAACGAAAAAGAAGACGCTCTAAGAATAACACAATTGTGCATGCATCAATAAAAATGAAGTGTTTGGAAGAAACCTGGGATTTTTATTGATGAAGAAGTGAATGCCTTGGTCATCCCCAAGCTTTGACGCTTCTACCTCTTGAATATTTCTTGGGGTGAAACGGGTGGCATCCCCAAGCTTGAGCTTTAGTCCATCCGTCATCTCATTACTCGTTACTTCCATACACCTGAAATTTTTCCTTCATACAAAACATCACACAATCTTTATTAGCAACATTAGTACAATCAAGATAATAAGTCTTTGGGTTCAGTTCCAACACCAATACAACTTTCATTAAAACACAAGATACCGTAGCACTTCCCTCAAAAAGCTCAATTCCCCAAAAGAACTCAAAAAGGAACCAACAAGAAGCAAATGCAAATAATGGCAGAAATCTGTCAAAACGGACCAGTAGGTAAAGACGAATTTTTTTGAAGACCTTCTGTTTCTCAAATAAAAAAGTGTTTAACTAAAGAAAATTAGATAACAACCTGGGGCAGAAGCAAAAAAATTCGCGCCTCAAAAGGACGTACAGAGATTTTACACGAATTTTTACGGTGAAGCACATAAATCTGTTTCTGGACAGCAACTTTCCCAATCATTACTTCTCTCTCATTAGAGGTTATTCTTGGCACAAAAAGCAAGTAAAAATGATAAGGAGCGGTTATTACTGAAGTAATAACTTCCAAGACTCAACTAAAACTTTTTGGTTATCTCCCAATAAGAACTTTTCTTTATCGCCTTTAAGTTAGGCATGATAGTTTGAGAAGATACTCACATAAGAAATATGAATTGAAGTAAAGGAGAGCATCAAGAAGCAAATTCAAAGCACATTTAAGTATAACCCACTTCCTATG